>JAJGRX010000377.1:0-600000 GCA_025461125.1 Carex kokanica
TAATTGGTGAATTTTAATGCCTTGTGATACTTTAGTACCTGTGATCTTCAATTAAAAATCCATTTTGCATGTTGAAAATCAAGTCTCATACGCGCAAGGCCAAGAGTTTCCGAAAGGCTTGGTGCCCGTAGGAGACTTTGCGCGAGACTCAGAAATCCTTTCACAATCGAACTTAATTGAACAAGGGTGTAGGTTGAAAAAAGTGAGCTATGTTGGATTGAAGTCCTTAGGACAGATATATCCGCATAATATTTCAGAAAAAAGTGAAAAATAAAGAACAAAAGAACAAAAACAAAATAAAAATGAGTGAATAAATGAGCGAGCCTAAAACAGACAGATGCACAAGTAAAAAGAGTCAAGAGCATCAGGCACAGCCTACACCATTAACTGAATTTTTATTTTCATTACAAAGGATTTTCTGGAATTGGTTATCACTTGTAGAAGTGGGAGAATAAACCGAGATTCACTAACTCTGAGGTATCATGTGGGTACAAATTTGCTTAATTAAAACCGAAAACTTGCGTTTGTGAGGTGAAGAAGATCATTGAAAGAAATCCAAATAGTTTTTATTCGTGCTTTGAATTAAGTTGTTTAACCCTAATTTGCCTTGACCGACTAATTTTTAACCCTAATTTAGCTTTTGTTATTAGGATAGTTTAGATAACTTGGTTTAAAAGACGTAACCAGTCCCGGTAATTTTTATAAGTGTTTAGACTTGCTTGGGACAAGCAAGGACTAGCCTTGGGGGAATTTGATAAGCCGTAATAATATCTATTGAAACCGGGGGTTTGTTATGAAAATTAAGCCAAGTTTTGATTAAATTAGGTTTAATTAGGTTAGAAATGTCCAAAAGTTCAAGTTACTGCCCTAGTTATGTTTATTTTACAGGTAATCAAGTGTTTGGAGCTTAACGGAGCAAAACGGGCGATTTGTGGCAAGTCAGCACATAGCCAGGAGAATCTGTCACTTTAATTGCGGACCGCAAGACATCTATTGCGGGCCGCAACATTATCAAACAGAGAGCAACTCAGACCACAGAATTTCGCAGACCTCTTGCGGCCCGCAAGGACTTTTATTGCGGCCCGCAGAGAAGTATCCAGAGAGTCAGATCCTGCGCGAGAAGTAACCGCCTTCACCCATTGCGGCCCGTAAGGATGTTATTGCGGCCCGCAATAAGGCGGTTTCAGAGCCCGAATTTGCTATTTTTAGAGATTTTGTTTTAGATTTTGCCAGAGTATATATAGGAAAGTTGTAGAACAGAACAGTTACGTTTTTTTAGAGTTAATTTCTGATTTTAAGAAGAGAGACAAAGGAAGAGAAAAGGAGAGAGAAGAAGGGAGAAGTAAAGATCACGATTCAACCGGTTTTATTATTTTCTCTCTTTGGAACTCTTTTATTCTTTTTATTTTGATTTGTGCTTTAGCCATGACTGGCTAAGGAATATTCTAGGGTTAATTAGGGCTGTATTTGAAACTTTTGTTATGATTTAGTTGGTTTAATTTGTATCTTCTTGTTCTTTGATATGATCTGTTCTTTATTTCAATTGATTGTGAAGACTTAATCGAAATCACATGAAACCCTAGGATTTTGTATTTGCAATTGAGAAATTGAATATTTAAGTCCTGACCATAAAGAATAGGGTATTTGATAGGTTAAGTACCGAGAGGTGACGCTTGTCTTATACGGGCTTTACCTAATAGTTTAGACAAACTGTACCAAGTACCGAGAGGTGAATTATGGTTTTCTAGATTAATTAGGACAGTAAGAACTTAATGACTTTAGATTAGCATAGCCAAGTACCGAGAGGTGACGTTTATTCTAATTTGAAGATGGTATTAATATAGAAATATCCCTTTGTACCTACAACCCTAAACTGTGCCTTCATAATTAAAAAAACCAATTTAGTAAACCAATTAGTCATAACATTAGTGGATAGGAACCCTAAGAAACCCTAATCTCTCATCTTTATTAAAAATCAGAATTTGCTTTAAGACTTTAGTTTAATTTAGTTTAATCGAAACCAAATCAATCACTCAGACAAACAAAAACCTTTTTATTTCTTTTACTAAATTGAATTGCTAGGTTAGAAAATATATTCCGACTTGTCCCTGTGGAGACGAACCCTAAATACTACTTGACTAGGTTGTACACTTGCAACTGAATTGAGTATAAATTAGGATTTATTACTTGTACTGCAGAAATCACATCACATACTGCATGGGAAATTATTTTATCATAAACGTAACATCAAACATAATTAAACAAAGACAAAATTTTAATTAAAGAAAGCATAATTAATTAAACAAAAATAATTAAACTAACATAATACAACTTAATATAATAATACAAGGAATTGATAAAAAAACATAATTAAACTATAGCAACACTTAATTTGAGATAGATTAAGTTAATTTTGAGTTATGTTCCTTAATGATATGTACAAATATATTAAGAGGAGGGATCGGATGACACCCTTTTTTGGTGACATCGGATGACACCGTGCAATTTTAAAGTTTTCAAAGTTCAAACAGTCGATTCAAACCGATCAATATGATGGATGTATTAAAATGTGCTTGCAGATCAAATTTTATATTTTTTTGATTTTTTTTTACTATTTATTAAGTATTTTACAAAATCGTTGTTTTCAGACCATTAAATTTTTGTACCCATCTTAATAAATAGTAAAAAATTCGAAAAAAATGTAAAATTTGATCTGCAAGCACATTTTAATATATCCATCATATTGAACGGTTTGGATCAACTGTTTGGACTTTGAAAATGTAGAGTGTCATCCGATGTCACCAAAAAGGGTGTCATGCGATCCCTCCTCACATATTAATCAGAATTAGTGATTATATCAACACACTTAATATAGTTTGATTTTAGCATTACATCGATAAAAAAAAAACTTCTCAACAAATTTCCCATGTATTTGCCAAACACATATATTATAAATTTTTCATGGGTTAAAAGTCTTTGGGAATTTACAAATTGATATTCCCATGCCCATATTAAATATTCTCATTCCCACAAAATTTTCATATTGCCGAACATGCCCTGATTGTTTGTTAGAAATAAATCGTTATTGATAAGTTCGACTTATTTATCACTCTGACATATAAGATACAAATAGAAAATGTTCCCATATAAGATATAGATTGTACATACGAGGTAGTACTGAGTACTGACCCCTACCATTATCAAATTTGGGAATCTTTATGGTCTGGTCCCTATTAATTAAATGACAAGAAAACAGGCAGCATCAATTTGGCATCGTCTAACGCGTCCTCTATTGACATGGTACTGCGTTGGTGTCTCTCTTGTCTCTTTCTCTTTTGTCTCAGTACTACTAGTAGAAAGATATGACCAACCAAATGCATCAAATATCGGTGGCAAACTGCCAATTAAATGAAAACCGTCATTACACGTATTACGTCTCTGTGTGTCGGCAACAAAACTCCAAATGACAATTATAGAGACTTTCAATTAATTATAGGGACTTCTTAGGCAGAAACATCGATCCTTTGTAATAATGAGAACCGTCGCCGATCTTCCGAATTTTTTTCAATAATCAAAGTTATTATTGAATCTCTCAATTGGTTCATCAGGGGGTCTTTATCTCTTGGCAAAGGAGTTGTGTGCTGCTCTCATCCTGGGCCATGGGCCATTCAATTTGGGCCGTAACGTGTTAATTACAAATGTGTATGGCCCAGCTATAGATGATGAGAAAAGGAATTTTATTGATGAACTATGGCAAATGTCCCGGCTTGTTAGAGACCCTTTGATCTAGGGGTGCAAACGGATTGGATATTATCCGTCTTTATCCAGATCCGTATCCAAAAATTAGATATGGATGTCCAATATCCGAAAATCTGTGCAGATATGGATATGAATACGGATACGGATATGGTTTTGAATTTTAATTATCCGTATCCGAAAAGTAGATATATACCATACAATTCAATATATAATAAGAAAATATTTATGTATATATAATTAACACTGCTTGGTATTCGGCCCAAGAAAACCTAAAAGGTAAAACAAAATTACAGAAATAAAGATATGTTAGATATTTTATATTGTATCGAGAAATATGTACCTGAAGCAGGTGTGCAAAATATTGGGAGGGTGAGTTAGTGAAGAAGAAAATTAGACATGTAATTATTGGTTTGGTCATGGTTTTTCACGAATACTACACGTCATGTGTGTTAGTCGTGTTACGTGATTCATGTGTTGTTGATGTGTTCATTTACATAACATATTTTTCTTTGATTGAAAATGACATAGCACGACACGTAGCACACACTGATCTGGATATATCAAACTGACTAGTTTTCTTTTACCATTTTTTCTTTATATTAATTTGTTTTTGTAATTTTTTCATATATTTAGTATTTTTTTTTTGCAATGAACTAACATAAAATTTGAAGAAAAAATAATTAATCTTGATAAGTCACATCACACGTGGTCACGGCATGATCATGCATAACATGATTGTCATATACTATTTAGTTATGTCACATGAAGAAAAAATGATCACATCAATCATGACATATTAATCACATCACGTCACGTTTTTTCTTCACCATATGAGCCAAGAAAATTTCAAAATATTGTATTGCATCATTAATAATAAAAGAAGGAAAGAACAAATGAACAATACTGATGTTACCTTTGCAATATATTTGGTGGTTAGTCCAGGAAATTTCATGGGCCTTAATTCTTTTTATAAAAAATGAAATGCACAATATCTGGTGCCACGCAGGCAGACCCATTGTGGTCCAGATAAGCCTTTTGGGCCTATTTTTTATAACTCCAATAAGGTGTGATCATCAGGATGCGTTTTTACTTGGAACAGGATCTAAAAATGAGAATACTTGGAACAGCACTATAATTCTGTGCTATTGAAACATGAATTATGATGAAATTCTGTTCCTTTGACATTTATTTCTATCAGCCAGATTTCATGCATGTCCCTGTTTATATTTCGTACGAATACGATCCATTTGAAGCTGAGCGAATCGAGACGTTGTTGCAATTTAACAGATCACAATCTGTTTTATTCAATCTTCTTTTTGTTATTCTAGATTTTCTCTCTTTTTTGTTTCTTTTTGTTTTTCTTTCTAGTTTTTCGCTTGTTTATTCCCAAAATCATCTTTGCGATCGCTTAAGGCACTTCGCTTTACTCCATTAATTTTCTCACGATGATAATTATCAAGTGACCACTTTTTTTTGCCCTTGAATTTGAACAACACTGGTTGCTGTATGGTGTCCTTGGTTTTGGGTTGCACACAAACGTCAGTGCCTATCTCGTATTTGGGCATGCCGGTTAACATTAAAAAACCAAGCCAGCACGACTTCATATCTTTAATCGAGAAGATAAGAACTAAAATTGATGGATGGCAAGGTAAAATATTATCCAAAGGGGGGGAGATTACAACTTATCAAATCTGTTTTGACTAATGTACCTTATTATTTTATGATATGTTTTGTCTTACCAAAATGGGTACTAAAGTCTATTGATCAGTTATGTTGGGAACTTCTTCTGGGGTAAATCACAGGGACGGGGAAGGGGTGTGCATTTGATAAACTGAGAGGTTTTATTCTTACCACGATGCTATGGTGGTTTGGGAGTACCTAATATGGGAATTAGAAATTTGGCTCTACTGTTGCATTGGTGCTGGAAGGGGTTCATTAAGCATGATAATTTGCGGTCATCCATCATTACAAAACTAAGAAGTCTAAACACACAAGCGATTGCACCAAGATCATGGATGGCAAATGGCTCTTTCTTTTGGAATCAGTTGGTTAATATTAAACCCTTATTCCATTGGTGTGTGCATTGGTCGGTTGGTGATGGTAAATCCATTTCGTATTGGTACGATGCATGGCAAGGACGTCCTATCAGATCTCTAAAGGATGGAATTAGTAGGATTTGCTTACATGGTGATGGACACAGAGTGACAGGTACACATCTGCATCAGCCTACAAGATTATGCTATCAGGGGGGGAAGGTGAAGTGGAGACATGGTTATTTCAAATAGAAGGCAAATCGGCCGGTCCGGAGTGGAATCGGCCGTTCCGGAGCGGGATTAGACGGTGCCGATCCGATTTTAGGCCGATTTACGCGGATAGTGCAGATTTTGGACAATTTCAGCCGTTCCGGCCCGATTCCGGTCCGATTTAGGACCATTCCGAAACTATTCCATTCAAATTTCAGCCGAAATGTGAATTTAAACAAATAGAAATTTTTTTTGAGCTCGGCGTGGATCGAACCCATGCCCTTTGGCTGAGGAACAAAGCTATTTACCACCACACCATCCAACTTTTGTTGTTATATAACACAACTCATTTATATATAACAATTGTAATTCACTAATTTGTACCAATCCATTATGGCAAAAAAGTCTGATTTTTCGATCCGATTCGGCCGATTCCGACCGATTTTTCCAATCCGGATCGGAATCGGACGGAGCCGATCCCGATTCCGATTCTGATTTTTCCTTCTATGGTTATTTGGCTTACCTTTGCACCGTCTAAGGTTAAATTTTTTACCAATCTATGGTTGCATAACAGGCAGGTGTGGGACTGCATGCTTGGTCTGCTGTTTAGATCGGATACATTACATAATATCGATCTGAGGGGCTTCTTGGAGATCTTACAAAGCAGGTTTGCATGAAGAGAAGAGGGCCTGGGCGACACGCTTTAATGGGGTACTATGGGGTATCTGGAAGCAAAGATTAATGTGTTTATTTCCAGAAATTAAAGGTTGCGTCCAAGGCTGTTGGTATGAAAATTATGGAGGAAAATGCGCTGTGGATGAATTGTACTAGGAAGGTGAGTGGTGCAATTGCTAATTGATGTAAAGTTGGAGTGGTTTTGCGGGGTACATTTTTATGTTTGTTTGCTCAAATGATGTATAGAATGTTACGAATTGTTGTACTAATCACGTCTATATTCAAGCTTGGTAGCCCCTACCAAGCATTTAAAAAAAGAAGAAGAAGAAATACTGAGATATTAGACGAAATCACTATATGCGGCTTTTTTTAGAGCTGCAATGAATGTATCAGATAAATTTATAACAAGTGTTCTTGCAGCCTTAAAAAAGCTGATAATCATAACTGAAATGGAAGTCTCTTGGAGCTAACATGCATGCAAGTACGTTTTATTTCTTCAGTTTAATCCATGAATTTGATTTCTTGACATGGCTGGAGCATGGTTTTGAAAATCGGCCGATTCCGAGTCACGTGTCCGAGTCGATTTTCACCTGAGAATTCGGACTGTGCTATTTTTCGGCAAAACTCGGATGAACAGTGCTTGACTCGGCCGAGTTAGCCGATTTTTAGGCCGAATCAAGCCGATTCAACCGAGTTGAGCCGATTTTTAGGCCAAAATAGCTGATTCTCACCTACCTGGACCGAGTTTTGCTGAGGCGGAGGTGCGAAGGACAGCGATTGAGAAGACGCGGAGGCGGAGGCGCTTGAGAAGACGGGGATTTGGGCGATTTTGGCAGTCGTGCGCGTGGGAGAGAAACGAAAGGGGAAGGAGCGTTTCCTTCTCCAGGAAGCAAAAGAGGAGAGGGCGCGGGGGTGGGGTTCAATAATCAGCGAGAGAGAGGAAGCGGTGGGGCTGCGGAGTCAGAGAGGGAACGAGAGAGATAGAGGGGTCTCTGGTCCGATAAATGGAGAAGAGGGAAAGGAGTGGGGGCCAGCTGCAGTGAAAAAGAGAGAGGGAGAGTCATGAGGTGAATAAAAGAGGAGCTACTTTGTGATCGGTGCTGATCGGATCGAATGGTCAGAAGTTTTCAAATTTAATAATTGAGTTTCATGATTAAACGAGATCAATAACTTCTAATCGATCAATTTAAAATTCAACGAGAATTTTCGTTTAAAATTCGTATAAGCACCTGTTTTACTATTACACTTAATTAATTAATTAGATTTCTCGATATAATCAAATTTGTAACACTTCACGAAATCTAAGTTAATTTATCATCATATCTAATTTTGTTAAATTACTAATCGTTTACGTAAATATATTTTAAATTTATTAACGTTTTAAATTTGCATAATCAATTTATAAAATAATAAATTTATAAATTGATTTCATAATCACCAATTTATATTCTAATTTATTAACTAATGTCTAGCTTAATTAATTAACTAAAACAAATTTTTTATTAGTTGAAAATTTTGATTATTAGTCATTTAATTGAGATTAAAATTTACAGGATATAACATAGTGTTTGAGTGTAATATTTTGTCTTAACATAGTGTTTGATTATATAGTTAGTGGATTATTTGAGTGTAATATTTTGTCTTAACATATTGTTTCTGCAAATTATTTTTTTTACCAACTTTTTTTCTATTTTTTGGCTACAAAACAAGCTTCTGGCAAAAAAATCCGAGTTACCGAGTCAACTCGGCCGATTCCGGCCGATTCACCCGATTCCGATTCCACAGTCAAGAACCCGATTCCAATTCCGATTCCGAGTTTCAGAACCATGGGCTGGAGAACAAAAGTAATAGTAAATCTGTTATGTCTTTTATTCCTTGTATATATAAAGCATGGTATCAAACACTCTGCAGATATCTAATTGTTCACTATCTTATATATAACTATAATTATTGGTTTGTTAATTAATGATTAATATATAAATATTAACAACGAAGATTTTATCAAACCTAATATTTATATGAGTACAAATAAGTATATTTTTTAAATAACTGATCGTAAACAAATATATAGTTGCGAAAGGAACATCAGCATCTCAGTAATGAATGCAGTTCACTAAAGTTTTTTGAATAAAAATTTCCAATGACATACACTAACTATGAGAAAATTACATATATACTCACAAAATTTCATTGGATATATCAAATAAAAATCTCACGATACATAGCTACCAACCAAATATATAATCGTAAAAATTTTCACCCAAACCAAGCTAGCACAAGTAGTGCACATGAATTACATGTTATAACAGAGAAGCACTTAATTAGTAACAAACCCATGATTGGGAACCTTTTATTTTGTTTAATGCTACTGACAGCCTCTGCCATGATTTAGAAAAAAACTCACTTACGTAAATGCACCCAAAAGCAAGCACAAAACAAGCATTTTATATATTCATGCACACACAATGAAAACCAGCTAAAATTTAAGAGCATTGGTAGCCGGAGGGAACATCCTTGCCACAGTAGTTGAGCACAAGGCTAAGGTTTAGAGGCAGGTTTAGATTGATGCCCAAAATATTTGCTTTAAGAGCAGTGCACAGGCAGACAGCTGCCTCGAGATCTACCAAGCCCCCGAGCAGGGAGCAGCAAGAGGTTGTTGGCACGGTACCGAGGTTTATGCCCTTGATCAATCCTAGCACATCGGCACAAGCACCTAGCTTTAGTGCATCAATTGGGCACTTGCTAGATGATGAACCCCCACTGGATGGTGGCGTCACTGGTGGTGACACGGGTGGCGTTGTAGGTGTTGTCGGGCAACTGCTCTTTGGTGGCTGTGCGGGTGGCGTCTTCGGTGGCATTGCAGGTGGCGTCTTCGGTGGCATTGCGGGTGGCGTCTTCGGTGGCGTTTCGGGTGGCGTCTTCGGTGGCATTACGGGTGGCGTCTTCGGTGGCGTTTCGGGTGGCATCTTCGGTGGCGTTGCGGGTGGCGTCTTCGGTGGCGTTGCGGGTGGCGTCTTCGGTGGCGTTGCGGGTGGCGTCTTCGGTGGCATTGCGGGTGGCGTCTTCGGTGGCGTTGCGGGTGGCGTCTTCGGTGGCATTGCGGGTGGCGTCTTCGGTGGCATTGTGGGTGGCATCTTCGGTGGCGTTTCTGGTGGTGTCTTCGGTGGCGTTGCGGGTGGCGTCTTCGGTGGCTTCGCGGGTGTCGTTGGGCAACTGCTCTTTGGTGGCGGTGCTATTGGCGGTGGCGTGACACATATTGCATTGGCAAGGACAAAGAAAAGAAGGTTAACTGCAAGGAAGAGTGTTGCTTTTAATGCCATTGTTAAAATATTTAACCAAGAATATTGCTTGGGTGATTAGGATTTGGTATTGGGTGAGGATGAAGGTATGGTATTTGTGCTGCTTTATAGACAACTGGGAATGAGCAATGATAAGAACTTGCCATGTGAAAAAGGGTTTGGATGAAATCAACAGCTGGGCAAGAATGTAGTGACTTTTGTCCCCAGGAGTGATCTGATTTCGTTTTCACCTTTTCCTACTGGAACGGTGAATTATTAATTTGTATCTGAGGTTTTATTGTTATTGTGTACCCAGGTTGTTTAATTAGTTTAGATTATTATTTTGATTTATTTATATATACTTCATCTATATGCTTGTACTTTGGTTTGTTCTTATAGTTCGAAAAACCTCCTATATAAGATCACACCACAACAACAAAGTAGGCACTTTTCGCGAGGGAACTTCGTCGCTAAAAGTACCGTCGCAAAAGAAAAAACACGTTTATGACGGTATTCCGTCGCAAAAAGTCACTTTTTATCCTCGCGAAAAGTGCCTGTCTTTTGTAGTGACGTCGGAGTTTCCTATTTGATTTCCTTGTAGTACGTATATGCTATGTAGAAACTAGTATAGAGATTGAAACTAAGGTTTTGCATGTATTGCGTTCTGGCCAATTACTTATCAACTTTGTGAGTGCGTTATTTGAAAATTTACATCTACAATATGTATGAATAATGTGTCATCTTCGTAAAGATGCAGCGATCATTTTATTTAGACTTAATTACACGGTTGAATTATACGAATCTTACCTTAACTATTTGCTCTAACTATTTAATTTATCTATGAAAACGGGTATACAGATTTTGGGAACATGGCTTCTCTGATTGTAACAAAAAATAAGGAAAAAAAAGCTGATTGAAACCTTATTAAACTATATATTTTTTGTTTGTACATTCCTATGGATTTTGTTTAAACCAAAGAAATAGACATCATATTAATATTTATTATTAAAATTATTTTTTTAAGAAGTTACTAGTACCGTGCCCTATGATACAGAAAACACTTTGTTACAATCACAATGCGCCATCGGCTTCCAAACAGGTGGCTATCGCTCCGATAGTAAAGATATACACCTATGCCATCGGCTATAACATATGGCGTTGACCTCCTACTCCATTTGTTAAAACACCCACCATGTGGCGTTGTGCATTCAAGACCTCTCTGGCAAAGATTCTTACGTTGTTGTTTAAATTATTTCGCAAACAATAGCTTAATTCAAAAGGGATTTGTGTAAGAAATAAACAACAATGCATTATCTAAATTTGAGATTAAAACATGATTTACTTTTTAAAACATGTTTAATTTACCTGTTAAATGTCAGTTTTTACCCCTTTCATTGGAAATTAATCCAGATAAAACATGATATTTATAAAGTGTCAGATAAAACATAATACCCTAAGAAAATTAAAAAAAAAAGAATAAAGTTGTTGAATATATATATATGAGATGGGCTATTGTGCTTTGCAAAGTAAAGCAAATGTTTTACTTCGGGCTCATATTTCCATTTTAAAGTTCAAAATGTCGATCCGAACCATTCAACTTGATCTACATATTGAAATGTGCTTGGAGACCAAATTTTACATTTTTTGAATTTTTTTTACTATTTATTAAGCCACTTTGAAAATCGCTGATCCATTGTGAACAATAGAAAACAGTAAAAAATTATGGACTAATTGATCAACAAGATTACACTTTTAAAATATATTGTGTGTGTGTGTGTGTATTTCATATGTTATGTTTTATCTGACACATTACCAAAACAAGTTTTATTTGGAAAAAATATTGAACAAATAAAATATTTACTGAAAATTAAATTATATTTTAAAGGCAAATTTATGACCGTGTATGAATGATCATGAGACAGTGGATTTGGCTACGTAGTTGTTTAAACTCTTTCGCAAACCACAACTTAATTCAAAGAGAGTTGTGTCCGAGATTACACAATAATGCAATGTCACATACCTATCATACACTACCGAAAACTTGACTTTGAAACATGATTTAATTTTTAGTTAATGTTTTATTTGTTCAACGGGATGCAACATTCTGTAAAAGGATTTTATGTGGTAAACAAGGAAAAATGTTTATTAATTTGTTCTTCCCCTGTAAAATGGGAATTCTAATATTTTAGATTTTGCGTCGGTACTATTTCTTTAAAATGTACTTGACATAAAGCGGAAAGAAAAGATGCAAAATTTTTTTTTTTTTGTAAATGTATGGACATTTTAACTATAATGATAGTTGATTTTGACTTTTTATTATATAAGTAATTTAATTATGTTATAAATAAAAAAGGAGTAGAATTTTGGAACTTTATTAATTGCTAGCTTTCGTTACATTCAACAAGTCGGTAGATTTTTGGAAGGAGATAGCTGTCTTCAAAAACTCTGGCAGCTAAATAATTCTAGCCACGTGTCCTATGAGTATTGTTCCAGAATCGCATCTGGATCTGGATATCAAACGAACCAGATTATACAAGCACTAAAAGTCGATAATCAGGAAACAATTAATAAAGTTGGATGATTTTCTGACAGGTTGGAAAAAATGCTTGGTGGTCCTAAAAGTTATTCGGAATGTAGTAACTGTGTTTAGAATCTCTCAATTGGTTCATCAGGGTTTTTTTTTTTATCTCTTGGAAAATGAGTTATGTGCTGCTCTCATCCTGGGCCACGGGCTGTTCAATTTCAGCCCTACTGCTTCATGTCACCTCGGCCCGTAATGTGTTAATTACAAATGTGTATGGCCCAACGATAGATGATGAGAACAGGAGTCTATTGATGAACTATGGCAAATGTCTCGGCTTGTTAGAGACCCTTGGATCATGGTAGGTGATTTCAATCTAGTCCGGACTAATTGATCTTTCTAGAAACATGAGGGGATTGATGGGTTTTTATGCACTAATAATGGACCCTTGGATCATGGTAGGTTTTTATGCATTAATAAAATATGAGATAAATGGAACCGCGGATCTCACTTGTAAAATTGAGGTATCTAACTTTTTTATTTTCTCTAAATTTCTTCACTCATTAAACCATCCATTTTCACATTTATTTTTTGCAAATTTGTATTTGTTTTTGAATTGTTATTCATAATTTCTAAATCATTTTGTTTTTTTCAACAATAAATTTCTTATTTGTGTGAAGCAATTTTTTTCTATTTCAGTTAGTATTTTGAATTATTTTTTGGATATAAATTTTGAAAATTAAAAACTAATGACTAATTTAGCTAATAACAAAAGTATAGATGCATATGGAATATAATTTTTTGAAAAATACATTTTTATCAATTTTGTCCAACTTTCTATTACGAAACAAGTTTTTATCTAGTACCCAATTAGTTAACGAATTTAAACCGATTGACTATTTGAATCCGATTAGTGCCCTACCTAACTGAAATTCTGGATTCGCCCCTGTGGATAACTCGAATTTAACTCGAAAGATAGTCAGTCGAGTTGACTCGAGTTGAGAATACTGAGGCGAGCTGGTTCGCAGACTCGAACTCAACTCATGAGTAACTCGAGTTGGCTCGTGACTCGTGAGTCAACTCGTTTAAGGTGTTGAAATGTTGAACACTTGAACTGATGATTGTTGTTCTGTAATAATATGAGAAGTAAATATTGAATTAACAAACAATCCACAACGATTTAACAAGCGAAACGAGTCCACGAGTTGTAATGAGCAAGTTGAGTCCAACTCGAACTCAACTCATGAGTTAAACGAATTACTCAACTCGAGTCAGACTAACTCAAATTTTAAATGAATGAGTTGTTAGCGAGTTGAGTTCGAGCGGCTCATGAGTCGCGAGCATTTTGTATAACCCTAAGAGAGATCAATACTAGTTAATAGAATCTTCTCACCCTTGGAATCCTTGTCTTAGCTCACAACTTCAAAACACTTTTAATTGATCTCGCACAAGACTATCAACACGATCTCTTAAACTCTTGAAACTCGAATCTCGCATCAAGAATCAAGAAAGAAGACGAGAAGAACTAGATCTAACTAGATTTAGTTTGATCTCGAAGAAAGAGAAGAGAGAGAGAGAGGATCGGCTCGGCCTCGGCTTGGAGGAGACAGAAAAGAGGCAGTGCCAGCGGGTGCGACGCGGTGAAAGGAGCGGCGGCCACACAGCAGAGGTGCAGCGGATCCGGATCAGGTCCAACCTGTTGGATGTAAGCTTGTTGTATCATGCGATACAGCACACTAGAGATCTTTTAGATTATTTCAAGATAGTAGTTTTATTTTGACAGATTTACTGTTTGTTTGTTACCTTATCTGAGGTGTGGGAAAATAAGAAACCACATGGCAGTTTTAGTATTCTTATTTTAGGAGATTTTGTTTCCTTTATTTTTCATGTATTCAATTATAATAGTAATAAGAAAATCAGAAAACGGTGCGGCCTCACTTTGCACCACAAAATCTCTCTTCTCTGAATATTGTTCTGTGTTAAACTAATCTGTAAATCTGACATTTGGTATCAGAGCCAAATATGAGTAACGATGGTGATGGGACAGGAGGAACAACACAGGAGAGAATAGTAGTTAGAGGGGGAGGAGTACCAATTCAGTATCCGATGCTGAATGACACGAATTACAGTTTGTGGGCAATAAAAATGAAGATAATACTTCGAGCGCTTGGAGTATGGGATGCAGTAGAAGGTGAAGGTGCAGCTGACAAGGAAAAAGATCACGGGGCTTTTGCTGCAATATCGCAAGCAGTTCCTGATTCGACCACTATGGCTATAGCAGAAAAGCAAACTGCTAAAGAAGCTTGGCAGACAATCAAGCAGATGGCGGTTGGTGAAGATCGCGTCAAGAAGGCAAGGGCGCAAGTGCTGAAGAGACAATTTGATCGTCTGGTCATGTCAGACACAGCAAATCTGGTAGGGTTTTCACAACTGCTGATTAGTCTGGTTGGAGAAATGCGCTCCTTAGGAATGGAGTTGAAAGAAAGTACCATTGTTGAGAAGTTTTTTAGTGCAGTACCAGACAAGTTTTTACCCATAATCAGCACGATTGAGCAGTGGGGTGACACATCCAACATGACAGTAGCCGAAGCAGTTGGGCGACTGAGAGTGTTCGAAGAAGGTCTGAAGGGCCGACATCAACACCAAGAAGAAGAGGATGAGAAGTTACTCCTCACTCGTGCCCAGTGGGAGGCTCTGACATTGAAAGATAAGAAAGTTGGAGAAGTTGTTGACAGTAACTCAGGCAGCAATCAAGAGAAGAAGCTGAGAAAGAAATTTGACAAATCTAAAATTAAATGCTTTAACTGCTCGGTCTATGGGCATTTTGCATCTGAGTGCAGAAAGCCGAGAAAGGAAAGGGCATTGATAGCAGAGAAGGAGGATGAAGAAGAACCAGTACTACTAATGCATCAGGTTGTTACTGGTGAAGAAGAAGAGTGCATCGAAACCAGTGCTGTGCAGATTGGGGAATTGCACTTGGGAACGCAACAGAACCATGTAGACAAATGTTGGTTTTTGGATTCTGGCGCCAGCAATCACATGACAGGTAGCTTAGAGCACTTTACTACCCTTGACACATGTGCTCATGGTGCAGTAAAATTAGGGGATGGGCGTCGAGTACATATAGGAGGCAAAGGTACTGTGTTGATAGAAGGAAGGAATGGAGAACATAAGGCTTTGACTAATGTATATTACATCCCTAAACTGACGAGTAATATCATTAGTCTTGGCCAACTAGAAGAACAAGGGTGCAGAGTCGAAATGGAAAATGGTGAGCTACTGGTATTTGATACAGCTGGTAAATTGTTGATAAAGGTGAAGAGGTCAGCTAATAGGCTGTATGTGTTGAACCTGGAATTAGCTAAACCAGTATGCTTAATGGCAAACACTGAATCTGAAGCATGGAGGTGGCACACCCGATTTGGACATGTGAATTTTCAAGCATTGAAAAGGATGAGTCAAGAAGGTCTGGTAGAAGGGTTACCACACATAAATCATGTAGAACAGGTATGCGAAGGATGTCTGATTGGCAAACAGCGCCGAGCATCATTTCCAACTGCAGCAAAGTATAGAGCAAGTGAGGTACTGGAGTTAGTACATGGTGATCTTTGTGGCCCCATACTGCCTCCAACATCAGCAGGCAACAGATATTTTCTGTTGTTAGTTGATGATCATAGCAGATACATGTGGATTGCACTTCTACCTAGCAAGGACAAGGCATTTTCACTGTTTAAAACTATCAAGGTGTCCGTTGAGGTTGAGCAAAACAAGAAACTGAAGGCATTTAGAACCGATAGGGGAGGTGAATTCAAATCTGTTGAATTTGAAGAATACTGTAAAGAGACAGGAGTTAAGAGATACATGACAACACCTTACTCACCTCAACAAAATGGAGTGGTTGAAAGAAGAAACCAAACAGTTGTGGGAATGGCTAGAAGCATGTTGAAAGCAATGAAGGTGCCTTTACAATTTTGGGGAGAAGCTGTAACCACTGCTGTCTACATTCTAAATCGAACCTCAACCAAAAGTGTGGTAGGAATGACTCCCTATGAAGCATGGTACAAACGAAAACCAGTAGTGCATCACATGCGCACTTTTGGGTGCCTTGTTCATGTCAAAACAGTAAGTGGGCATGTAAAGAAACTGGAAGATAGGAGCACAGCAATGGTTTTCTTCGGTTATGAGAAGGGATCAAAAGCATACCGAGCATACAATCCTGTTAACAAGAAAGTTGTGGTGACTAGAGATGCTGTCTTTGAAGAAGACAAACCATGGACATGGCCAGCAAATGATGAACAGGTGAACGAAACTGATGAGGCTAATGTCAGAGTGCCGTTTGAAATGCAGGTTGGTAATGATGAAATTACAATTGAGGCAAATGTCGAAGGATACGATCAGAATGGTGAAGAATCAGGTGTTGGCATGGCATTCACAGAGGGGCATGAAGATGACAGCACTGATGGGCATGATGATGACAACAGTGCAATCTCAGAAGGAACCAGATTTTCACAGCAGACACCAGTCAGGCTGCGCAGTTTAGCAGACATATATGATGAAACAGAACCTGTCAGCTATCTAGGTGTGTGCATGATGGGTGTTGAAGAGCCAACAAGTTTTGATGAAGCAGACAGGGAAGAGAAGTGGAGGCTTGCTATGAAAGAAGAAATTGAATCAATTAACAGCAATGATACATGGAGTCTTGTGGAAGCTGTAAAGGGAAAAAAGGTAATTGGCCTTAAGTGGGTTTACAAACTAAAGAAAGACTCAGAGGGAAAAATTGTGAAGCACAAGGCGCGCCTAGTTGCAAAAGGCTGTGTGCAGCAACAAGGTATTGACTTTGAGGAAGTGTTTGCACCAGTTGCCAGAATTGAGACCATAAGATTGATAGTTGCTCTAGCTGTGCAAGGAGGTTGGCTACTACATCATATGGATGTTAAGTCAGCATTTTTGAATGGTGAGTTGTTGGAGGAAGTGTATGTAACTCAGCCACCAGGTTTTGTAGAAAGAGGAAGTGAGCATAAGGTACTGAGGTTGCACAAGGCACTCTATGGCCTAAAACAGGCCCCCAGAGCCTGGAACTCCAAACTGGACAGCACACTAAAATCTCTCGGGTTTAAAAGGAGTAAGTTGGAACATGCAGTATACAAGAAGAAACAAGGCAACATTTGTATCCTAGTTGGAGTGTATGTAGATGATTTGATTATCACTGGAACAAGTGAATCAGAAATTGCCAAGTTTAAACTGCAGATGAAGGAGAGATTTCGAATGAGTGACTTGGGTTTGCTAAGTTACTATCTTGGCATTGAAGTCAAACAAATGAAGGATGGAGTTACATTGTGTCAAGAGGGATTTGCTCACAAAATTCTTAAGGAGTGTGGTATGTCAGATTGCAATCCGACAAAAACTCCAATGGAAGCTCGGCTGAAACTGAGCAAGGATAGTGTTTCGTTACCAGTTGATCAGAATAAGTTTCGAAGCATTGTAGGCAGTTTGAGGTACTTGTTGCACACAAGACCTGATCTGGCTTATTCTGTTGGGATTGTGAGTCGATTCATGGAATCTCCAAAAGTGGAACATATGGCTGTTGTAAAGCAAATTTTGAGATATCTCAAAGGCAGTACTAGTTTGGGGTGTTTGTACAAGAAGGCTTCACTAAAAGATGTAAACTTTGTGGGTTTCTCTGATAGTGATTTGGCAGGGGACGTGAATGATCGGAAGAGTACTACTGGAGTCATTTTCTTCTTGGGAGATAATCCAATTAGTTGGTTTTCGAGGAAACAACAGGTGGTTGCACTATCCTCGTGTGAAGCAGAGTATATAGCAGCTGCCGCAGCAGCCTGCCAGGGCGTTTGGCTTGAAACACTGCGTGCTGATTTGTTGGGTCACAACTCTCTGAAAATCAGCCTCAAAATTGATAACATGTCAGCAATTTCTCTTTGCAAGAACCCGGTGTTTCACAACCGAAGCAAGCACATCGACACAAAGTTTCACTATATAAGAGAAAATGTGGAGAATGGAAAACTTGGAGTCGAGCATGTGGGCACCTCAGACCAACTGGCTGATATTATGACAAAGCCGCTGGGCCGAGTCAGATTCATTGAGCTACGAGACAGAATTGGTTTGCAGGATGTGAAAGATGGGCAACAAGCTTAAGGAAGTGAAATGTTGGATGTAAGCTTGTTGTATCATGCGATACAGCACACTAGAGATCTTTTAGATTATTTCAAGATAGTAGTTTTATTTTGACAGATTTACTGTTTGTTTGTTACCTTATCTGAGGTGTGGGAAAATAAGAAACCACATGGCAGTTTTAGTATTCTTATTTTAGGAGATTTTGTTTCCTTTATTTTTCATGTATTCAATTATAATAGTAATAAGAAAATCAGAAAACGGTGCGGCCTCACTTTGCACCACAAAATCTCTCTTCTCTGAATATTGTTCTGTGTTAAACTAATCTGTAAATCTGACACAACCTGATCGGATCGGATGGAGAGCGGCGGCGGAGGACTCAGGCTCAGGCTCGAGCTCGGCCAACCCGATTAACTCCAAGCCGATCAGTAGAGGGAGAGGCGGGCAGCAGGCTCAGGTGGCGGCGATGACAAAGAGTAGGCAGCGGCTCACCTTGAAGTCGACTCTTGCTTGGTTAAGCCAATAGAGAAGAAGAGAGGGATAGAGATGGGATGAGTAGATCTAGATCTAGATTTGAAACTTGTTGAATGAATGGATTCAAGAGAGAAAATGGTCTCCGCACTTATTTATAAGAAACGACATTTACCATCATACCCTTTTAATAAACAACCATATCATATATTAAAAGGCTAACATGGTAATTTAATATATGTATAGTCCAATGGACCATGGGTCTATTCAAATAATTGATCTAATCAATTACTTCTCTTCCAAGTTACATCATCTCTCTCAAAATGTTGACCATGTCAACGCTCCCATCTTCTATGTGGTCGAACCTCATCAAAATGGTTATAACTTTTTGAACGGTAAGTCCAAATCACACGTTCTACATATCCACGCACTCGTTTACTAATTCTCTATCATTTGGTACAATCTAATTTACCAAAATAACAAGATTAATAAATTCCATTATATTTTTAATCTAATTAAACATATCCTCATATTTTCGAATTATCCTTTGTACATCTTATGTATTAAATCAGTTCGATCAATCCTCATCACACTCATAGTGTTGAATGAATGCTATATTATGTCTAAGATAATTATGCATTACTTAGATTTGATATATGTTATCTTATAACATATCTCGTGGTATCATATCTTATATGACATCTCAAAAAAAGACCTTTGTAGGTGTGACCCGTGTGGATCCGTATTGTGTTGGCAATGGAAACTTTTCCAATAAGTTAAGATTGACATTTAGTAATGCATCATGACTACCCAATCAATACAGACAATAAGTAACCAGACAATATCATGATCCAATATAGACAACGTATGACACACTATTGTGTTGTGTCCAATATGACAAGCGCAATAGAGGATTGTGTCATCCTTGCTAATTATCGATTATGTTTACCTATGAGTTCTATTATATCCACGTTTAAACTATTCGATCGTGGTGCGCATATATAATATTACTCTATCAAGGACACAAGAGATATCATCGCACATACAACATTTGATAGGGTGTAAATAAGGAATATTAGTCTTCTTGATATTCGCGAACTTCTCAACATAAGTCATAATATTGAGAGGATGTCCTTATAGCTTCTTATTACAGTGAGCAGTAAACACCAACCATTGATATGTACTTCTTAAGCAAGAAAATTGAACATCTCAGACAAAAGACAACAATACCACATGAAACATTAATGACATAAAACACATAATTCAATTAATGTTCATATATGGCCAATCCAATGTCATATAATCACTTATATACATTTGTGATATTAAACCGACACTCTATCGCATTGATCTGTGATAGCCTGATCAAACATTTTATCCTCACACTAATCTCATGTTTAATTAGTGCTCCTTGCTAATTACCTTGATCAGAGATATTTAAAGTTCATTATTTTTATTTACGCGGTGCTTCACAATAGAAAGCCCTCAACCTTAGATGTACCAACAAGTAGATGCAACTTAAGGAACAATCGACAATCTCAATCATATGAATAGAATTACAAACAAATGTTTGCTCTAGGACACTAACTCCATCATATGTAATGTTCACTGTTGAAAATTTGTTAAATTATGGAATATGTGTAATTTTTTTTTATGCAATATTATCTTCTTTATTGGAAATATTGTATGTTTAAATTTCATTTGTTATATAGATAATGTGAAATATTAATGTATGTTTATAATATATATATATATATATATATATATATATATGTATATGAGTATGGCTAATTTGCTTCCGGAAGCATTTCGGCCGAGGTGCTTACGGGGGCATATCTTGCAATTTGATGTTCAAACAACAAATTCAAACCGTTAGATGTTCAATCTATATTAAAATCTACTTGGAGACCAAATTTTACATTTTTTGGAATTGTTTTACTATTTTTTAAGCTGGTTTGAAAACCGCTGTTTTCAATGCTTCAGAAATTTAATAAAAACAGCGGTTTTCAAACCAGCTTAAAAATTAGTAAAAAAATTCCAAAAAATGTAAAATTTGGTCTCCAAGTAGATTTTAATATAGATTGAACATCTAATGGTTTGAATTTGTTGCTTAAACATTAAATTGCAAGATATGCCCCCGTAAGCACCTCGCTGAAATGCTGCCGGCAGCAACTTAGCCGCTCCCTATATATATATATATATATAGAGAGACAGAGAGAGAGAGAGAGATAGACTATGGTGAGTTGTGAAGTTTTACTTCACGCTCATATTTCCATTTTGAAAATCCAAACCATTCATCCGAACCGCTCAACATGATCTCCATATTGAAATGTACTTGGAGACCAAATTTTACATTTTTTTGGATTTTTTTACTATTTATTAAGCCACTTTGAAAATCGCTGATTTGAGTGAACAGAATAAAAAATAGTGAAAACTTCTGGACCATTGGATCAGCGATTTTCAAAGTGGATTAATAAATAGTAAAAAAGAATCTAAAAAAATGTAAAATTTGGTCTCCAAGCACAATTTCAATATGGAGACCATTGGATCAGCGATTTTCTTGAATCGATTGTTTAAATTTTCAAAATAAAAATATGAGCATGAAGCAAAAATCACCTCTTACTTCACAACTCACCATATCCTAGCTCTATATATATATATATACACATACACATGCACAATGTTATATATGTTTGTATGTTGAAAATGACTCAACAGAAAACATAGAAAAGGTGACTAAAAATAACTATTGTAATTTTCAATGTTGTAAATAATTCTTTCATATTTTCAGATTGGATATAAAGACAAATACATAATTATCTTATTATATTGGTTCTGAGAAGGATTCCGCTATTAGAACTTGACCACACTTGAAAATTGGCTCAGTACCAGACTATTATCCTATCGATTACGAACACCCACCGATAGAAAAAGCTTCCATTTCAAATTTATGTTTAAACCCACCAAATACACACCTCTTCGCTTGCTATCTGATCAAACCCTTCAATAAATTCACGCCTCTTCTCTTCCCTCTCACTCTCTTTTTTGAAAGTCATCTCTCTCTCCTCTCTTTTTTCAAAATCTTGGCAGTGGCTGCACTCTCTCTCCTCTCTCTCTATCTCTCTCCGTCTCTCTCTCTCTCCGGTGTTCTCTCTCTCTCGCTCGCTCTATTTCTCAGAGCACTACCTCTCTCTCCACCTTCCTTAGTGCACCTCTATGTATCTCGCTTTCTCGCAGCTCCAACACATTCGCCGACAATCGGACTGAGCTACTGTCTCGCCTCCACCACTTTCAAGAGAAGTTAGTTCTTCTATTGTGTTGGTCTCTAGCGTTAGGGAATCCGTTGCTACATCCAGTTTTAATCCGATGGAAGTCTGCATTTCTGTAGTAGTGAGTTATTGTTTCTGACCATTAATTCTCCACTCTTACAGACTTGCGAACACCTTCAAACAAGGCTGAAGCAGTACAAGCTTGAGAAGTTTTGGTTTGGCTTTGAAGAAGTCAAGGGAGTGGTCCATCAAACTTGGAGTCTAACTTGGGGTCAAGGGAGGCCGCATGACTCAAGAGATTCATTTCAGTTTGGGAACAAAGTTCTGCACATGCATGGGAAACTCACGGCGGTGCACCTGTATAACCATGGCACTATAAGTCAGGAACTTCAAACATGCAAGGAGCAGATTGTTAGAAATGTACTAATGGGCCAGAATATTATGGGCCATATTAATAATTAATATGGATCAGGTCTTAATGGGCTAGGCCCGAATTCTTATTCTAATCTGATCTGATCAGATCAGATAATGTTTTCTGAATGGGTGCAATGAAATAGTGCGATTGAACAGGTGCATAGTATTATAAATATACATGCAGAGTTCGGTTTTTAAAGTGGTTCCAGAAATTCTGTTATATACACATCAGAAAACGTAAGAGAGAAAGAAAGAGAAAAGATGGAGCTGTTAATTCGGTACTAGTATACCGAATTATAGAAGTTTGTCAATCTGTTCGTGTGGATACTGATAGAGGCGTGACTGCTGGGTTGTTGCGTGAATCTGACACGAGAAGGAAATGAGAAGAAGGAAAGTAGAAGAAGGCTACTGCTAGACTAGACTTGAAGTTTCTGCTGCGCTGCGCGTCTAGTGGTAAACTCTATTTAATACTAGAATTAATTTTATGCATGGATTTTGGTTTTCGGGTAGTAAACAAATCTTGAACTGAATCGAATTGTTGCACTTTAACCTATCCGAAATCCTAACACAGATTTTATAGTTAGACTGGTTGGAGAAAACTAGATCACTCGACCCGTCTGAATTCGTAAGGCGTCAAAGGTTTCGTGAAAGGGCTTTCCACCTGTCAACTGTCATAGAAATGAGATGGTCACAAAGGCGAGATGTTGTTGGTTCACGGAAGGTGATAACAATACCAGGTTTTTTCATTCTTTTGCATCATCACGCCTTACAAAATATGTTGTTCTTGCTCTTAAATTTAATGGTTTTCATGTTACGGCGGTGAGGCAATACAGGGGGCATTCCTTAATCACATGAAAGGTTTGCTTGGTACTCAATCGGTTTGATCCTACAGTGCTATACCCTACTGGGCCGGATTTGCAAAGCCTGCATGCAACCTTAACTATTCTAGATATCTAATTGTTCACTATCTTATATATTAACTATAATTATTGGTTTGTTAATTAATGATTAATATATAAATATTAACGACGAAGATTTTATCGAACCTAATATTTATATGAGTACAAATAAGTATATTTTTTTAAATAACTGATCGTAAATAAATCTGTAGTAACGGTTTCACTATACAAATAAATATCTATTGATAACAGATACGAAAGGAACATCAGCATGTCACTAACGAATGCGGTTCACTAAAGTTTTTTGAATAAAAATTTCCAATGACATACGCTAACTATGAGAAAATCACATATATACTCACAAAATTTCATTGGATATATCAAATAAAAATCTCACGATACATAGCTACCAACCAAATATATAATCATACAAATTTTCACCCAAACCAAGCTAGTACAAGTAGTGCACATGAATTACATGCTATAACAGAGAAGCACTTAATTGGTAACAAACCCATGATTTGGAACCTTTTATTTTGTTTAATGCAACTGACAGCCTCTGCTATGATTTGGAAAAAAAAAACTAACCCACTTACGTTAATGCACCCAAACAAGCACAAAACAAGCATTTTATATATCAATGCACACACAATGAAAACCAGCTGAAATTTAAGAGCATTGGTAGCCCGAGGGAACATCCTTGCCACAGTAGTTGAGCACAAGGCTAAGGTTTATAGGCAGGTTTAGATTGATGCCCAAAATATTTAATTTAAGAGCAGTGCACAGGCAGACAGCTGCCTCGAGATCTACCAAGCCCCCGAGCAGGGAGCAGCAAGAGCTTGTCGGCACGGTACCGAGGTTTATGCCCTTGAGCAAGCCTAGCACATCGGCACAAGCACCTAGCTTCAGTGCATCAATTGGGCAATTGGTAGATGATGGTGGTGTCGCCGGTGGCGTCACCGGTGGCGTCAAGGGTGTCGGAGGGCAGCTGCTCTTTGGTGGCTTTGCGGGTGGCGGTGGTGATGGCGTCTTCGGTGGCGTCGCGGGTGGTGTTGGGCAACTGCTCTTTGGTGGCGGTGCTGCTGGTGGTGGCGTGGCACATTTTGCATTGGCAAGGACAAAGAAAAGAAGGTTAACTGCAAGGAAGAGTGTGGCTTTGGATGCCATTGTTAAAATATTTAACCAAGAATGTTGTTTGGGTGATTAGGATTTGGTATTTGGGTGAGGATGATGGTATGGTATTTGTGCTGATTTATAGAAAATTGGGAATGAGTAATGACAAGAACTTGCCATGTGAACAAGGGTTTCGATGAAATCAACAGCTGGCCAAGAATGTTGGGATTTTTGTCCCAGAGTGATGTGATTTCGTTTTCTCCTTTTCCTACTGGAACGGTGAATTATTAATTTGTATCTGAGGCTTTATTGTTATTGTGTACCCAGGTTGTTTAATTAGTTTAGATTATTATTTTCATTTATAATTTATATATACTTCATCTACATATTGTACTTTGGTTTGTTCTTCTAGTTCGAAAAACCTGCTATATAAGATCACACCTCGCAGTTTCCTATTTGATTTCCTTGTACGTAGTACGTATAGGTTATGTAGAAACTAATATATAGATTGAAATTAAGGTTTTGCATGTATTGCGTTCTGATAGAATGTATGAATCATGTGTTCAAATTAATTAAACGGTTCAAATTAAACGAATCTTACCTGAACCATTTACTATAACTATTTAATTTATCTATGAAAACGGGTATACAGATTTTGGGAACATCGCTACTCAAAAGATCAATCGTGATGTAGTGTTCATATAGGAAGACTAACAGAGTGATACATCATATCCATGGCACTTGGCACTTGCGGTGTGCATCAGACGATCCTTCTTGTGTTAAAAATATTTACGGGCTATACTGAACACTAACAGTGTCCATCAGACGGTCCTTGTTGTTTTGAAAGTGTTGGTCCTTGTTGTTTTCATATATGTTCAGAAAAATAGTTGGCTTTTAAATTATTATTTTACCGAATTGGTTTTATTTTTTTGTAAGAAAAAAACATAAATTAGTCCTTAATTTTCTTTTTTGATAGAATTAATTTAAAATATTTAATTTGATTATTATAGAGAAGTTCGGATACTCATATATGAATTATTTAAGTCCCATATCTCTATTTCTCAATTATGGACAAATATAACAAGCATTTCCTTCGGTTTTAATTCTCTTATATGAATTATTTAAGTCTCATATCTCCATTTCTCTGTTCTTATATTAAGCACGTAGATATCTGGATTTGCTAACAACTATGATTAGAAGATGAAATTTCAAATTGAATATCAACCCTCCAATTAAAAAAATCTGTCTTTTCTTTATTCTATGCATTCTTATATATATTTTTTACGTGTATAAGTCTAAATTTATTTAAACATGTACTTGCCGTTGCAAAATACGAGAATGATACTAGGGAAGGATTATATTCATTCCTTAGTCTAAATTAAATTTTTTTGTTCTCTTAATTTTCTTTCATTGGTCTATGTTTTTAAAATATGTTATTTTGTATGAGAATTTTTTCTTATTCTCTTATAATATATCTCCGTTGCAATGCACGGGTACTATACTAGTGTGTGTGTGTGTGTGTGTGTCTAGAGAGAGAGAGAGAATGGCTAATATCAAAACGTTTGTTCCTGGACTCAGGAACAAACGATTCAGTTCTCCAATTTCCAAAGTTCAAACAACAAATCCAAACCGTTAGATGTTCAATCTATATTAAAATGTGCTTGGAGACCAAATTTTACATTTTTTGGAATTTTTTTACTATTTATTAAGCTGGTTTGAAAACCGCTGTTTTTCAATGCTGCAGAATTTTAATAAAAACAACGATTTTCAAACCATCTTAATAAATAGTAAAAAAATTCCAAAAAATGTAAAATTTGGTCTCCAAGCACATTTTAATATATATTGAACATCTAACGGTTTGAAAATGTCGTTTGAAGTCAATTTGATAGGTTTTAGAGTCGCGCTCACGAAGGGCTTGGTGAGCTTAGGAGCACCCTAGTTCTACTCTATATATATATATATATAGGAGGGATCAAGTTACAACAATGTTAAAACATCCTTTTTTGCAATTTCAAAGTCCAAATCGTCGATCCAAACCATTCAACATGATCTCCATAATAAAATGCGCTTCCAGATCAAATTTTATATTTTTTTTGAATTTTTTTACTATTTATTACGATGGGTACAAAAACTAGTCAAATTCAAACCATTGAATTTTGTACCCATCGTAATAAATAGTAAAAAAATTCAAAAAAATTTAAAATTTGATCTAGAAGCGCATTTTATTATGTAGATCATGTTGAACGGTTTGAATCGACGATTTGGACTTTGAAATTGCAAAAAACGGATGTTGTAACATTGTTGTAATTCAAAATTGTTGTAACTTGATCCCTCCTCATATATATATAGATGGGCTATTGTGCTTTGCAAAGTAAAGCAAACGTTTTACTTTAGGCTCGTTTTCGGATTTTCAAAGTCTAAACAGTCGATCCAAACCTTTCAAATTGATCTACATATTGAAATGTGCTTGCAGACCAAATTTTACATTTTTTGGAATTTTTTTACTATTTATTAAGCCACTTTGAAAATTGCTGATCCGGGTGAACAGTAAAAACAGTGCAACAAAATTCTGGACCATGTGATCAGCAATATGTAGATCAACTTGGACCATGGACCATGTGGGTTAATAAATAGTAAAAAACGACTATGTAGATCATGTGGGTTAATAAATAGCAATATGTAGATCAACAAAATTCTGGACCATGTAATCAGCAATATGTAGATCAACATGTGATCAACAAAATTCTGGACCATGGACCATGGACCATGTGGGTTAATAAATAGTAAAAAAATTCCAAAAAATGTAAAATTTGGTCTCCAAGCACATTTCAATATGTAGATCAACTTGAACGGTTTGGATCGACTGTTTGGACTTTGAAAATCCGAAAACAAGCCCGAAGTAAAACGTTCGCTTTACTTTGCAAAGCACAATAGCCCATCTCTCTCTCTCTCTCTATATATATATATAGAGTCCGGCAAATGTCATAACGTTATAATTTCGGTCAAAGTTATAACGAGTCGGTTTTTGCGATTTCAAAGTCCGAACAGCGGATCCGAACTATTCATGTTGATCTACATATTGAAATGTGCTTGGAGACCAAATTTTACATTTTTTGGAATTTTTTTACTATTTATTAAGCCACTTTGAAAATTACTGATCACATGGTCCAGAATTTTGTTGCACTGTTTTTACTGTTCACCCGGATCAGCAATTTTCAAAGTGGCTTAATAAATAGTAAAAAAAATCCAAAAAATGTAAAATTTGGTCTCCAAGCAGATTTTAATATAGATTAAACATCTAATAGTTTGGATCGACTGTTTAGACTTTGAAAATCCAAAAACGACTCGTTATAACTTAGACCGAAATTATAACGTTATGACATTAGCCGGACTCTATATCTATATATATATATATATATATATTGAAGTTGGCTAGAGTGCTAGAGGGCCTCTGTGCTACGGCTCAATAATTTGAGTTTTCAAAATCCTAACGGTCGATTCGAACCATTCAACATGATCTCCATATGAATATCTACTTTCAAACCAAATTTTACAATTTTTTAGAATTTTGTTACTATTTTTTTAGATATGTAGAAAATCACTTGATCTGAATGGTACATAATTTTCAGATCAAGTGGTTTTCTACCTATCTAAAAAAATAGTAAAAAAATTCTAAAAAATGTAAAATTTGGTTTCCAAGCACATATTCATATGGAGATCATGTTGAATGGTTTGGATCGACTGTTTGGATTTTGAAAACTCAAATATTGAGCCGTAGCACGGAGGCCCTCTATGCTACGCGTAGCATATTAGCATTTTCCTATATATATCTATATATATATTCTATTTCTTATTCGGTGGGATTATATGTATTGAAGGATCATAAAAATAAAAGTAAAGTGGAAGGAGAACAATAAAAGTAAGGCATATTGTTTGATTAGAAAGCTGCACTAGTGGAGAATTTACAAATAGTATGCCCCATCTAGATCGATCCTGGTTAAAGAGTGATACTATACCTTTCAGGATCGGACATTTTAAATAGCTGATATTTAATATGAAATTTCATCTTTTAATCACAACCGTTGAGAAATCAGGACATCTACGTACTAAAAAATAAGAATAAAAATTATGCATACAATTAATTACACAGCATCATACCATCATACTGTGGATTCCTGGTAAATTCGAGTGTAAAACATTACAAAGAATTTCCAAAGATTATTGTAAAGGCCAGCTGTGTAATGGTTTTTTTTTTTTTTTTTTTGTGGTTGTCGGCAATGCCAGCAAGATTTTGTATTCATATATTACAGAACCTGTAATGATTTGGTTATTCTAACAATTGCAAGCCAATTGAATCCGGATCTGAGGTGCAAGTACTACAATTAGGGTCACGGGATGCAATGTTCTGTAAATGGATTTTATGTGGCAAACAAGGAAAGATGTTTATGAATTTGTTCTTTCCCCGGTAAAACGGGAATTCTAAATTTTTGATTTTGCGTAGGTACTATTTCGTCAGTACAGAGTAAACAAAATCAATTTCTTTTTGCATCAAATAACATAAAAGTAACATACGAGTCCTTACTATATAATGCAATGCATTTTACAGTTGAACCTGTGAAAAAAATGAATCTTAATTAACATGCACAAAATTGAGAGGATATTTATAGGAATAATTATTTGAGTACCCTCACTCCACTACTCTCAAAATCTCCGCACCTCATTTAAAGAAATTATGTAATATGATTTTCACTAATTATTATTCTAAAAAGATATTATATGGTCCTCACTAATAATTATTCTAAAATTACCACAACACTCTTCCTATATGGTCCCCAATAATTATATTGTCCACTCTTTCCTAGCCTCTGCACTCATCCCCGCGTCACCCTTCATACATATAAATACTTGGAAGATAAGATATTAACACTTGAAAAATAAGATATTAATACTTTGATGCGTAACTTGTTATGATTATCCTTTTTCCAATTCACCAATCGTCCTCTTGTCAACCTCCCTCTAACAAAAATACTTCAGTGTATAGGTATAAATACTTGCAGTACACTATATTGATACTTTTTCATACGTCATGCAGTGTCATATGTAAAAAATAATTGCAAGTATAGGTATAAATACGTGCACGACGAGGTATAAATACTTGTGTGACGATGAGCCCGAAAGTACGTCATCATGGATCTCATTTGAAAGAGAAAATTGTGTAGAAGACATTCGTGGTTTTATATTCACAAAATTTCTCACAGATCATCAGAAATATGAACAAGATTGAACGGAGAAAAAACCCACTTCTAAAAACGTGTATGGTCCTCTCATGTATTTTGAGTGGTCCCCCACAGGTTTTTATGGTACGAGTAAGTTTTGGGAGATTTGGTTGGGAGACAATTATTTAAGTAAATATTGTTCACCTCATAGGTATAAATATTTTCGTGCATAGGTATAAATACTTCCTTGAATAGATATTAATACTTTGGAAAAAAATTCAATGTTGAAGTTTTTGTGGTCCTCCACATAATTATGGTAGTTATGGTGCGTGTACAGTTATCAGCTCTCTATTTATAGAGGATAAATATGAGCTTTGTCAAAAGTAATATATGTATAACGTAAGGAGGATAGTCACCGCAGTTGTTCTAATTAGATCTAACAGTACTAGTAATGGTCTTAGCCATGATATTACACCTCTGTTTTTTTTTTTTTTTTTTTTGAGATAGGTGCTCGAGCATCCTTTTTCTGGCAATCATAAAACACTCACATATGTATATTTTTATTAATGTCTTCTTATGTAGTTTTTTAATTTTGTATATAAGCCGACATGCGTTATTGAATGATATATCATGTATTGAATGCTCTCAGGAAAAATCGTTCCACCTTTAAATGTATTATAATTTGTATTAATAAGCGAAGTAGAACCATATTAACCTCAATTGGGCCAATTTATTTAACTAACTTTCCAAATAATTTTTTTAAAAATGGTGCAATAGATTTACTTAATTATTGACACAATGGACAAAAGAATATTGTAACAATGCTACTGAAATTATTTAAATCAGGTAGAATGTCTATAAAGATTAACACTTTTTTTTAGAAAGTAAAGATTAACACACTTTTCTTTTCTTTTTTCAAAGAAACACAAAACACAAGCACGCATTACATTCACAAATAAATTGTTGGCGTACGTACAACGCCATGCATGCAACAAATTAAAAGAACTTTATTAATTGTCGGCAGGAGATGGTTCCATGAGAATAGCTGTCCGCAATCATTGAAATTCCATTCCAAACCTCTGGCAGCCAAACAATTATAGCCACGTGTCCTTCGTACCTCAACCAGGCAAAAGAGGAAAACTCAGGATAAGGCCCGCGACAATTTGGAAAAATGCTTGGTGGTCGGTGGTCCGAAATGTTATTCGGTCCTCATCACGTGATGAGGTTTGTTTACAAGAAACTGAATGGAGTAACAAAGATTTATCTTATGTCTCGGTGGTTCTTTCTAGTTTCTTTGATAAAAACTGTGCTTATAATCTCTCAATTGGTTCATTAGGATGTCTTTCGGTCTTTTGATCTCTCATCCTGGCCACGGGCCATTCAATTTCGGCCCTACTGCTTCAAGTCAACTCGGGCCGTAAGGTGTTAATTACAAATGTGTATGGTCCAAGATAGATGATGAGAAAAGGAGTTTTTTTTATGAACTATGGCACATGTACCGGCTTGTTAGAGACCCTTGGATTATGGTAGGTGATTTCAATCGAGTCCGGTGGCTAATTGATCGTTCCGGGAATATGAGAGGTTTTGGTGTGATGAGCCATTACAACGACATGATCTCCGACTTAGCACTTCAAGATGTACCCCTGAAAAATAGGGCCTACACGTGGTCTAACAAAAGGCCGTCGCCAACCTTTTCTAAAATCGATAGAGAGTTCATCTTAACCGATTTGTTCATATGCTTTCCTTCAATTGTTCTAACGGCTATGGAAGTTATTGTTTCTGACCATTCTCCACTCTTACTGACTTGCAAACACCTTCATACAAGGCTGAAACAGTACAAGTTTGAGAAGTCAAAGGAGTGGTCCATCAAACTTGTAGTCAAACTTGGCGTAAGGGAGGCCGCATGACTCAAGAGATTCATTTCAGTTTGAGAAGAAATTTCTGCACATGCATGGGCAACTTAGGGCGTGGCACATGTAGAAACATGGCAGTATAAGTCAGGAACTTCAAACATGCAAGGAGCAGATTTTATTGTTAGACCGGTTGGAGGAAACTAGATCACTCGACCCGTCTGAATTCGTAAGGCGTCAATGGTTTCGTGAAAGGGTGTTCTACCTGCACTAGTACAGAAAACGCGACCATACACAGTCCAAAAAGGCTAATTTCACATGGTTAGACGACCGTGTCAGCAAGCGTTGTGTATGAATAGGGTGTTGAAAATTAATTCAAATTGATTAGAGCATGTACAAATCAGTTTTCACCAGTATAAAAATTGCATGGGTTATTTTAGGCATTGGTTATTTTAAGCATAGTGGTTAGCTATTTTTAGCATGTTGTGTAATGGGTGCTTAATTTAGGGAAGTTGTGGGTGTTTATTTTCGGAACATTGTATTGCTTTAAATACTACAGAACTCTATGTAATTGAGTAAGAGAGAGAGGAAATAAAGCGTTGTTTCTGTTCAGAAAAATATTATTCTCTCTTCAATCTTTTGCATACTGGCACAAAGCAGTGCAGTATTGCTGAATTTATCCCAACAAAATGGTATCAGAGCCGATGGTTCGGTGCGACAAGCGTTGATGGCAGAGTCAATTTGCAATTGATGGTAGAGTCGATTGGTGCGCAACTTTGAAGAATTGCAGCAACAATAACCGCTAAAGAAGCATTGACAACCTTGAAGATGGCATTTCGGGGAAGTTCGTGAGTTGTCGTCATCAAATGGCAAAGCCTATGTGGAGATCTTGAGACGTTGCATATGAAAATAGAAGAATCAATGCAGATTTTTCTTTCAAGAGTCACATCCGTTGTCAACAAAATTCAAGTATATGGAGACAACATGTTAGAGCAAACCATGGTGGCAAAGGTGCTGAGAAGCATAGCACTAAAGTTTGATCACGTGGTGGCAACAATTGAAGAATCAAAGGATCTTTCAACTTATTCCTTTGAACAACTAATGAGTTCACTGCAGACCCATATAGTGAAGTCCATATCAGAGGAGAAAGGCGATAAAAGGGCATTCTACAGAAAGGGGGAGTCCTCTCCAGGCAGAGGTGGACATGGTCATTGTAGATTTGGCGAGTTCTTGTTTCAGCACGACATAAAAGATGTCCAGTGCTTCCACTGGAAAAGATATGGGTATGTGCAAGCCGATTGTTTTATAAAACAAAGGGAAGAATAGCAAGCATGCTATGAAGAAGAAAAGAAAGAGCAACCCATGCTTTTCATGGAGTATGAAGAAGGTGGAAGGCAAAGATCCACAACCTTTGAAGAAGCAGTAGGAAATGAAACATGGCATCAAGCTATGCAAGAACAATTGGTAGCAGCAAGAACAATGGGGATCAAGCATGCAAGTTCTGAAGAACAGAAGGCTGACATTCTTCTGAAGGCATTGGCAAGAGAAAACTTTGAAGAATCCATAATCAAACTTGGTATAATCAATTTTGAATTAAGGGGGAGTATTGAAAATTAATTCAAATTGATTAGAGCATGTACAAATCAGTTTTCACCAGTATAAAAATTGCATGGGTTATTTTAGGCATTGGTTATTTTAAGCATAGTGGTTAGCTATTTTTAGCATGTTGTGTAATGGGTGCTTAATTTAGGGAAGTTGTGGGCGTTTATTTTAGGAACATTGTATTGCTTTAAATACTACAGAACTCTATGTAATTGAGTAAGAGAGAAAGGAAATAAAGCGTTGTTTCTGTTCAGAAAAATATTATTCTCTCTTCAATCTTTTGCATACTGGCACAAAGCAGTGCAGTATTGCTGAATTTATCCCAACATAGGGGGTACTGTGTACATGGTTTCCGAACCGTGTCTATATAGACCTAATTTACACGGTAAATAAAACCAAGACGTGTCAGATCTAAAAAAAAGGCGCTCAAATAGAGGTTTCTACACGGTCAAAGTAACCGAGTACAATAACTAGGTTTATATACACGGTTTCTACAAGTCATCCGTGTATTTTTTTGGACACCGTACATGGTTTTTAATTTAGAACCGTGTATGATTTGTATTTTTTTTAAATGATTTATAATAGGCTAGCACCAATATTTGCTAGCCATTAAACAAATAATTAATATTACACATCCATCATTCAATAAATATTCAAAATCACAGCATACAACATCAATCATATTCACACAACATTCAACAAACAAAAGTAATTATTATACATATACATATACATTCAACAAAGATAAACAATTAATATACATATACATATACATATATACCTTACATAAACATGTTTTATACGTAATAAGTTTGTATGAAATAGGTCACAAACTCATCTTGAAATGATAAAACATGCTCTAAACTTTAAATCATATTTTCAAGCCATGTTCTCGGCAGTGCATGAATGGTCATATGACAATGTACTTACGTTGTTTTTTAAAGTCTTTCGCAAACCATAGCTTATTTTAAAAGGAGTTTGTGTAAGAGATTAAACAACAATGCACTATCATATAACTTTTATAAATACCGAGAACTTGACTTGAAAACATGATTTAAAGTTTAGAACATGTTTTAACTTTCAAAAATCAGTTTATGACACATTTTTTGGAATTTATTCTAGATAAAACATGTTATAGCAATGTGCAAAATAAAATAACTAAAGAAAATTTAAAGAAAAATTACATGGCCCGGCTAGGTTGATGAGTCAACTTGTTGGCATGACTATCATCAGCCATTAACTTCATCATTCCTTATCAAAATTAGCAAAGTAAATTTAGATCATGCAACAAACATACACAGCAAACATGAAGAAATTTATCATAAATTCAGATAATACGGGATACTTTTCTATGCACCCTTCGTAACTTTGTGTGCTTTCTTATTTACCCCTAGAGACTTCAATTTATCTTATTTATCCCTGAACTCTTGTAACTCTTTCTTATTTACCCATTATGTAATTAATCTCATGTGTAACTCTAATTAAATTAGTAAAAGACAATAATTTATCTCTAATTAATCAATATAAAGTCAAAATACCACTTTAAAAAAAATAGTTAAAAAAATTTCAGCATCAAATACGTAATTGAATTTGGACAATGAATCCTATATTTGGCACTTCTATACTGGACCAGTTTTGGTTAGGTGGCCATTTTTGTGTTTCAACCTCTAGAATTTAGACGGCACAATAGGTATTTATGTATGACATTGTATGCTTCCAGCAATAAAAATGTTAAACAGTTTAATCTGTTATGGAGCACGTAACACAAGGAATTAATAATTTTTGTCAATTCGTTAGAAAGCATCAACAATAACAACTTAACCACGAAAAAGAAAAGCGACATCCGTCTTCAAAATTATGGTTCTGAAATTACCGTTTCTTGATTATTTAGCTCAGTAATGAATGATGTAATTCTCCAAGACATCAGCAAACCGTAATTTTTAAGCAACTGTCTCATCATTATTTTTTTCTAAAAGGGCTTTTAATGACCATTTTGCCAAATTATAGTCGCAATCTCTACTAGACAGGGGCGGACCCCGGATTTTCATTAGGGGGGCAAAAAAATATCAAATCGGGTTTAAATATCTAATCGGATTTAAATCCATTAACTAATTGGGTAGTCAATAAAAAACAATGCTTTAACTTATATTTTCCAATGCTTTGACTTACTAATTTCTGATTTAATTCTAATTACCAATCAAAATTCAACAAATTTATTTCAATTTTAACCCTAAATTTAACCTGAATTACAAATCAAACATCCAGAGGGTGGCAAAAAGAATTCCAAGAGGGCAAAGTCAGTCGGAACCAATAAATTTCCACTAAAACTCAAAATCCAGGAAGGGCAGCTGCCCCCCTGGAATACTCTGGGTCCGCCCCTGCTACTAGACCGAATCAAATTCAGTATACATTGTAAACAGACAGTCTAGGCATGATTAATTGAGAACCAAAATTTCATTTGATACTCGCCTAATAGCTAACGACGTAGTAAACATTACAACTTAAACATCAGAGTTTATGATAATCTGTACCGGTTACATGATTAGTGACCTCACTAAGCAATATTCCTCAATTGGTGGCACTGTTCGCAAAACTTATTTTTCTTAGCATTCGGAGCTCAGTGATCGCACTGAGGAAAAGTTGATATTCGTCTTTTGCTTCAAATATTGCTTTATTGCATCATTCATTCTGCAAATAGCAATTAAGTTACTTTTGTAATTACGTATGAGGCAGCATGATGCACATGCACACGCTGCATATATAATATTCAAAAACCCTTTACAAGCGTACGTACTAATGAAACAAGACATATAAGTATATCATATTACTTGCATATATAAAGCGTGGTAACAAACACTGTGCAGGGATACTTATACGGCTGCTTCTCCTGTCTGGCTATATACTCATTGAATAAATCAAATAAAAATCTCACGTTACATAGCTACCAACCAAATATATAATCATACAAATTTTCACCCTAACCAAGCTAGCATAAGATCAGTTCATGCAGATCACTGCAAATGACTTACAAGCTACAAAACAGAAGCACTTAGTAACAAACCCATGATAGGGAACCTTTTATTTTATTTAAAGAAACTGGCAGCTCCTGGCTTTATTTAAAAAAAAAAAAAACACTTATGTACATGCACCCAGACAAGCACAAAACAAGCGTTGGTAGCCAGAGGGAAGCCGCTAAAATTTAAGTGCATTGGTAGCCCGAGGGAACATCCTTGCCACAATAGTTGAGCACAAGGCTAAGGTTTATAGGCAGGTTTAGATTGATGCCCAAAATATTTGCTTTAAGAGCAGTGCACAGGCAGACAGCTGCCTCGAGATCTACCAAGCCTCCGAGCAGGGAGCAGCAAGAGTTTTTCGGTCCGCTACCGAGGTTTATGCCCTTGATCAAGCCTAGCACATTGGCACAAGCACCTAGCTTTAGTGCATCAACTGGGCACTTGCTAGATGATGAACCTCCACCGGATGGTGGCGTCGCCGGTGGCATCACCGGTGGCATCGCTGGTGGCATCGCAGGTGACGTTGCGGGTGTTGTTGGGCAACTGCTCTTTGGTGGCGGTGCAGCTGGCGGTGGCGTCGCCGGTGACGTTGCGGGTGTTGTTGGGCAACTGCTCTTTGGTGGCGGTGCAGCAGGCGGTGGCGTTGCCGGTGATATTGCGGGTGTTGTTGGGCAACTGCTTTTTGGTGGTGGTGCGGCTGGTGGTGGCGTCGCCGGTGATGTTGTGGGTGGTGTAGCGGATGGTGGCGTTGCGGGTGGTCTTGCGGGTGGTTTTGCAGGTGGCGTCGCGGGTGTCATCACCGGTGGCTTTGCTGGTGGCATCACTGGTGAGGTTGCGGGTGATGTCGGGCGACTGCTCTTTGGTGGCAGTGCGGGTGGTGGTGTGGGTGCCAGTGGCATGACACATTTTGCATTGGCAAGGACAAAGAAAATAAGGTTAACTGCAAGGAAGAGTGTAGCTTTGGATGCCATTGTTAAAATATTTAACTAAGGAAGAGTGTGGCTTTGGGTGATTAGGGTTTGGTATTTGGTGAGGATGAAGGTATGATTTTTGTGCTGCTTTATAGAGAATTGAGAATGAGTAATGGCAAGAACTTGCCATGTGAAAAAGGGTTTTGGAATTTTGGATGAAATCAACAGCTGGAAAAAATGTAGGCATTTTTGTCTCTAGTGTCCCCAGGAGTGAACTGATTTCATTTTCATCATTTCCTACTGGACCGGTGAATTATTAAATTTTATTTGATCACTCAGGCTGTGAGGCCTTATTGTTATCTTGTACCCAGGGTTTTTAATTAGTTTAGAATATTATTTTCATTTATTTATATATACTTCATCTATATACTTGCACTTTCGTTTGTTCTTCTAGTTTAAAAAACCGCTATACAAGATCACACGTCGGACAGGAGTACAAACCACAGTTCAGTTTTGGACTGATATCTGGTTCGGCAACAGTAATTTAGCTACTAAATTTCCATTTTTATATGAAGTATGCTCAAATGCTGATCTGTCACTACAGGAAGTTATTAATTCACAAGGAGGTATTGAAATTTAGGAGTACTCTTACAGGCATATTGCAAGAAGAATAGATACAATTACTTCATATTCTTAGTTCTATATCATATACTCATAGTACAGAGGATTAGCTGGAGGTGGGATTCAAATGGTAAATTTACTGTTAAGTCCCTCTACCGGTTCCTAAACTTTATTGCAATCCAATTACCTCAAACAATGTTATGGTGGAAGCTACCAATACCACTTAAAACTAGAATCTTTATGTGGTTAACTATGAAAAAGAGAATCCTTACTAAAGACAACCTTGCTAAAAGAGAATGGTCTGGGCAATGTTAGATGTCAGTTCTGTGAGCAAGATGAGACCATTGGTCATCTCTTCTTCAAATGTAAATTCACTAAATAAATATGGTTTTGGATGGGATCTTGTCAGCATTACTTAATGTCGTGAGAAGTTAACTATTCTGTAACTTAACTCTTTAGGTTTCTAAGTAATAGAAACTGGCTCAATCCTTTTATTAAAAAAAAAATCACACGTCGGTAGACTTGATCATCTGTGTTAATTTGCTTGAATAAGACTTGATTACTTGGGTGCGATGGTACGTGGGGTGTAATGTGTGGGTTTTATAGAGAGCTAGTCAGGGTTAGGTCAAGACGAATACATGTATAATCAGGTGTTATTATTTGATTTCCATGCAGTACGTATAGGTTACGTTGAAACTAGTGTATATAGAGATTGAAATTAAGGTTTCGCATTTTTTGCGTTCTGGCCAATTACTTATCCACTTCTACAATGTATGAATCATGTATCATCTTCGTAAAGATGCAGTGATCATCTATTTTAGACTTAATTACACGGTTCAAATTATACGAATCTTACATGAACTATTTGCTATAACTATTTAATTTATCTACGGTTCAAATTACACGGTCCAAATCGTCGATCCAAACCATTCAACATGATCTTCACAATAAAATGTGCTTCCATATCAAATTTTACATTTTTTTGAATTTGTTTACTATTTATTAAGATGGGTACAAAATTCAATGGTCTGAATTCGACTAGTTTTTGTAAAATACTTAATAAATAGTAAACAAATTCAAAAAAATATAAAATTTGATCTGGAAGCACATTTTATTGTGGAGATCATGTTGAACAGTTTGGATCAACGATTTGGACTTTGAAAATGTAAAAAATAGTTGTGGTAACTTTGAAACATGGTAATTGGATCCTTCCTCTCTCTCTCTCTCTCTCTCTCTCTCTCTATATATATATATATATATATATAGATGTTGGCTAATTGGATCCCTATCTCTCTCTCTCTCTCTCTCTCTCTCTCTATATATATATATATATGTATGTATGTATGTATTTGTGTGTGTATGTATATATTCATTCAATTTTAATTCTAACTTTACAAAGTAAGGCATCGATAGATTTTCCATTCGAGCACGGCCAATCTAAAAGTATTTCATTTTAATTCTTAGCATATCATCTACAGTACGTGTGGCAAGTACATATATATATATATATAATTTAGACTTCTACACGTAATTTTTTTTTAAAACGAAGTATTGAATACAAAAAAGGCGGACTATTTGATTGCAAGGTTGATATTTAATCTGAAATTTCATCTTTTAATCACCGTCGTTGGCGGATCTTAGTGTTTAGGGCTTTATATATATTTATATATATATGTATATATGTGTGTGTGTGCGCGCGCGCGTGCGCTAGGCTTGCTTCTAGTTTCAGGTGTTATGTTGCTATTATATTGTTTTAGATTGCTTTATTTTGTTTCCAATTGTTTGGTATTTGTAGTTTTACTTGGGTACATGGATGCAATTTCTAATTTTTACTTTTGGATACTGGTATGTGCTATTTAATGAATTTGCTATGTGTGGTTATCAATTTTTTATACTCTAATTTATGTGGTGTATGTGTTGTTCTGAGCAATCTTCTGTATTGTTTGATCAATTTGCAAAACATATAAACATTGAATTTTACTGTTTCTTTCTTACACATGTATGCAGGTTTAGTTTTCACGTTCGAAGGTCAAAGAAAGTCAACAATACATATCATGACAAGTTCGCACACATTTGAATGTCAAAGCAAGTCAAAGGTGCATATCATGACAAGTCGATGTGACAAGCTGCACAAAATTATCTGATGCATTATCTTCTCGAACTACAAGAAATGATTTGATACAAATGATTTGATGGAAGATTCACACGGGCCATTTGGAATGTCAGATATGAATGGAATGTTGAATCATGAAGATTACAGAAAATCATAGAGATAGAGATCATGAAAATTATGAAGATCACACTTTACCATTTTATTTTATTATTTTTAATTTATATCCAAAAATATGGTAAAGTATCTGAGGTTGCGACTGCTTGCGTCTAGCCATTGCATGGCTGGAAATTCGAATTCAAAATATAAATTAACTAGGCAAGTCAATAGTGGTATCTAAGCATAAGCAAACCTGGCAACTTCTTGCCTCAGCCGTAGTGAAAATTCTATCACTATGGGTGTGACAAAGACCCTATATTTGTTTCTCCATTTGAGAGGTTCGAAACTTCCACTATAAATAGGTTCATCCTCTAAAATTACACAGAAAAATAGTCTTTTGAGCCTCCACTTTAGAAATCCATTGAGGTTTATCTAGTTCGTTGTTGCTTGTGCTTAAGCCATCTATATTAATTCTTTCGAGCAACCTCATATATTCTTCACCTAAATTGATCAGAGTGAGATTAGAGTGAAAGTATTGATTGTCTGGAGTTAGAGCTATTGTTGCTCTCCTATTCTAAGCTGTAAAACTTGCTTATTTCTTTTAGCTATTGTGCTCATCTGTCTGTTTGTGTGGACCGCAGGAATGTTGTCTCGTACCGGTCACAACTTATATTCCTTTCTTCACTGAGTACTAGATATGCACGCCTATTTGGTTCCGTTGCTCCTGAGACGTACGTCCTTCAGTGGCCGAACTACATTACCAACTTCGATTTACTTTATTGTGTGTCACACTCTCTAACTCTATCTATTTACTTTAGGGTAATTATATGTTACCCCTTGATTCCTTCCTCCATTTTTCTCCAACTAACAAACTTCCTTTTCTAACTATAATAATCAATTCTAACTAACTAGTGGTCCCTACAAATTAATTAGTAGATTTTCTCTTTCTATTTCTTTCCTCTCTCCCTCCCTCTCCCCCTTCCACCTCCGCCTCCGCCCGCCTCTCCCTCTCCGCCTCCGCCTCCCACCTCCACCTGCCTCTGCCTCCGCCTCCGCCTCACACGACGAGGATGAATACTTGTTCAATGATAGATGAATACTTGCATGACGAGGGTGAATACTTGTGCAATGGATAACTCGAAAGTATGTCATCATGGATCTCATTTTAAAGAGAAAATTATGTAGAAGACGTTCGTGGTTTTAGATTTGCAAAATTCCTCACAGATCGTCAGAAATATTAGTTAGATTGAACGGAGAAAAAAAAAACCACCTCTAAAAACGTGTAAAAGATGGGTGTGATATGTTCAGTTTTTAAAAAAAATACTTGATATATCAGGGTGAATACTTGATGTATTACATGTGAATACTTCATGTATTATAGATGAATACTTGATGTTATTTCCACTTGCGGTGACGGTTATGCAATCTCCACGGTAGTTAGTGATGGCGGTTGTGCGGTCCCACCACTTAATTACGCGTTTTCTTTTTTTTTAGCGGACGGCAGTTGTGGTACCCTACTATCTCCGCGTAATTAATGCTCTTAATGTCGTAATATTTCCATATATAATTCTTTCTCAAAGATGAATACTTTTATTTATATAGATGAATACAACTCGTGTTAAGTGTGAATACTTTTTCGCAAATTGTCCCCTACTAATTCCACCACTTATCTCCGCATATTACTGTGGTCCCCTACTTATCTGAAGTCGCGGTTGTGCGGTCCCACCATACCTTTATGTACTCTTTACACTTACACGACGAGGATGAATACTTGTTCAATGAGAGATGAATACTTGCGTACGAGGTGTGAATACTTGCGTAACGGACACCTCGAAAGTATGTCATCATGGATCTCATTTGAATGAGAAAATTGTGTAGAAGACTTTCGTGGTTTTAGATTTGAAAAATTCCGCACAGATCGACAGAAATATTAATTAGAGTGAACGTAGGAAAAAAAATCACTTCTAAAAACGTGTAAAAGATGGGTGGTAATGTTTTCTTATATAATTATTTCTCAAAGATGAGTACTTTTATTTACATGGATGAATACTACCTTGGTTAAGTGTGAATACTTTTGCGCAATATGTCCGCCGGTAATGCTGTGAAGGCAGTTGTAGTTCCCTACTAATTCCAGCAGTTATTAACTGTAATATTGTGGTCCCCTGCTTATTTTCAGTTGGGGAAAAAATGAGGGATGAATGATGGGGGAAAGCTAGGCTCTCCCTTTACTTTATTGTACTTTATTTATTTAATTTATTTACAAGTTATTGATTTTGCCAAGAACTACACATTAACACACGTACACTTAGATTTAATATTATACGTCAAATACTTAGTAGATAGAGTCTAATTTTTTAAACAACCCCAAATTCACCCCCTCTAGGTGCCATTAGAGACAACAGTATGGATTTCACTTAAATCAGTGGAGTAAAATTAATGGATTGTTGAAAATTAATGGATTATAATTTTCTGATACTCTCATAGATATGATGTATGGATCTCATATATATATGGTGAACATTGGGAACAAAATTAATGGATTATTGAAAATGAGAACTGTAACAAAATCAGTTGAGCCTATGTTACATTATTACATCAGAGCAAGAGGGATCCCAAACACACCTTGTACCTTAATTTGATGTAGGAGTGCTTGAAAGTGTTATTGTGTATCTAAGAAGTTATAATAGTGATATAACTACAATCTATTGCAAAATTTTACTTCTCACTATATAAAACCAACAAACTTTAATAATATAATCGACTTAACACTTTATTTATTTTTTGTGTGAACATGGCAACTTCAAAATCTAGTCTGTAAAAATTATTTAAGAACGTTGATCCTCGATCATTTAATATTATTAAAAAAAATATTGCTGAAATCTATTTGAATGGTGCATGTCTAGAAAGCAGCATGAATGGACATCTGTCCATTATTTGCTGAAATCTATATAATTTACCGAGTGAATAATCTTGTCTCCCCACAGGCCACAGCTGTCTAATTGATATTTGCTAAGTGGCGACAAATCGGCAGGAGATGGTTCCAAAAATTCGCTAAAATTTCGGAACGGGGAATATTATCTTCCAAATATCTGGCAGCTAAATAGTTCTAGCCTGGTGTCCTTCATACCTCAACGCGACAAGCTGGCCCAAGGGGAGTCTTCCAAAAGGTGAACACGGGCCCTAACAAACCGTATGGAGAGAGGTTTGGGCAATTCAGAAAAATGTTTGGTGGTCCGAAATGTTATTCGGTCTTCACATTGTGATGTGGTTTGTTTACAAGAAATTAAATGGAGTAATATGATTTTTTGCAAATTGGTAATAGGCTCACTAATCTTTTCTTTTAAAAACTAAGTTTCATTTTCATTCAAAATAATATTTATATCCCTTTTTGTTTGTTGAATATCCTAAAAACATAACTTAAGCTGATGTTCAATCAAATTTATCTTTTCTTTTTTCTGAACAAAACACACAAAACCAAAAACGCTTAGGTGGTCAATATTAATTTTTCTTTGGTAAAATATTTCTAATGGAGTTTTATTTTCTAACTTAACACTAGGAATTCTATTAATTAAATATGTGGCCCTGAGTATTGAATCTGACCAATATTGCCTTGGGACATTCATTTGAAATAAAAGTGCTCTTGTCATTTTAAACAAATGTCTATTTTTCTTTCGGAGACTCTATTTTGTTTGGGTGTATTTATGCAAGTCACTTAATGTAAAATTCCTTTATTTTTAAAAAATTGAGAGAAATTATTGTTAACAAATTCTTTGCCATTATTCGACCTAAATATTTTAATTTTTGTACTAAATTGGTTTTCTACTAAAGTTGCAAGTTCTTGGAAACATAAAAAAACTTCACTTTTTGATTTAAGTAAATATAACAAAGTAGCATGAGAAAAATCATCAATAAATAAGAGAAAATATCTAAATTCATTATATGAAGTAGTACGAGCGGGTCCCCATACATCATAATGTAAAAAAATCAAATGGTGCTTTACTTTTGCTAATTGATAAAGAAAATGAAAGCCTAATTTGTTTAGCTAATTTGTATATATCGCAATTAACACAATTATCAAAGGAAAATTTAAAAAGAAATTTAAAATTCTATCACAAGGATGCCCAAGTCTCTTGTGCCACAACTCATTTTCACAAGATTGCTTGGTTGCGCATAAATTAAATTTCTGATAATTCAAAATATAAAATCCCTTGTCATAGAATCCCTCACCAATCATCATTCTTGTTGTTTGGTCTTGAGATTTAACATTTTTTTTTGAAAAAAATATGTCACAATTAAATTCTTGCGTAATTTTACTTACAAAAATTAAATTTGTTGTAAATGAGTTTACATATAAAACATTTTTTTTTTTGAGTAAATTGGCAGAGGCTGCCAACATTTTATTATATAAGAAAGGTAGTCTTTACAAACACACCACTTAGGGGACCTCTATAATACATCAACACCGCCCAGTAGTAGAAAAAGAAAGGAAGAAAGTAAAATCAATATTTAATTTTCTTGGAGAAGAGATTAATGGTGCCTATACTAGTAACGGGTACCTTGGTTTCATTAGCAACTAAAATATATTGGTCATTTTTGCACATTTCTAGGGTCTTAAACAAATCTTTATTGCACATCATATGGTCAGTAGCACTCGTGTCTATTATTAATTGACTGTTAGGTAAATATTTAACTGAATTTAAAGCAATACCACATGAATTAGTGTTTTGTCTAGCAAGTATCGCAGAAAGGTGCTCAATCAGTTGCCGCATAGAATCCCCGCCAGTTTCGGTGGAGCTCGGTTCACCTAGACCGTGTTTTTTCGTTGCGCCAGAAGAAGAGAGAAATCCATGTGCCTGAAAGGCGTAGCTCTTTCTTTCGCTCTCCCCCGTTCGTTTCTCTTCATCTCAATCGCCGCCTCCTCCTCGCCACTTCTTTGGCCAGAGATGCGGGTGGAGAAACCAACATTGTTCTCTTGTGTGGCCAATTTTTTTCTTGCAACAGTCACATCTCTCTGAACTGCTTGATTGATTCTCCTTACTCTTTTGTGAGTTATGGTTTTGAGATTTATTGAAGGAGAGGAATGCTTGGTTCTCTGCCTTGTCGCTGGTCTGTGTGTCAGTATTCATGGCATCTCGTCTTGATTCCTCCTGTTCTAGTAGTGTGACGATGGAATCGAGAGAGGAAAAGTTGGCTCCGAAAAGGATTTGTTGCCGAACTTGTTCATAACTCGGGTCCTGGTTTGCTAAAAACTGAAAAATTCGATCTTGGTTTCTTCTTTCTCTGATTTTTTCTGGGTCTGTGATTTCGGGTTGGTGGATGTCTAATTTGTCCCATTTTGATTTCATTGCCCCAAATATTGTGTGATGAATTTCTAGTTTTGTTTGATGTGGATAATGCCATGTTTGATTTGGAAAATATGGGCAAAATTGTTTTGTTTACCGAACATCTTCTTGATTGCGGTCCACATCTTGGCTGAGGTTTCGGTACCAGATATGAAAAGCTCGCTGATTTCTGGTTCCATAGAGTTTAGGAGCCATGACATTATAAGATTATCATAGATCTCCCATTCTTCTGAATCGTTGTCAGGTTTTTTCTTGTCACCTTTGATGTACAGGTATTTGCCTTTGCCCTTGAGTGAAATTATCGCTCATGGACCATAACTGGTAATTTTGGTTAATTTCAGAGAAGTATTGTCATAAACATGGATTTTTTCTGCCATCGTTGCTCTGGTAATTTACCAGTTTGTGTGTTTTTGCTGCCTCGGTGATTCTGTACCATTTTCTGGTACATATCTCCTTGCTTGTTGTGAGTTCTTGCTCTGGACCGATTATTGGTACATAATTTGATGCTCTGATACCAACTAGAATTTTGAAATGATGAATGATTTTATTTCAATTGTTCTGATTTACAAGGCTCTTTGTACATGAGTATTTATAACACAAAATCCTATTAGCCGTTGGCTATTTTCCTAAAATACAAATTGTTGAATTCATGTGGATTGTTGCCTAATTACTGAAATTATGCTAGGTACTAAATATAACCTAACGGCTATATTATTTAGGCTAGTAATTTTCTTCCAAATTATGCCTATGGTGATTCTCTGAGGCAAATCTTCTCAACAATATGTTTGAACTTCTAAATCCTCTATGTATGGCTAAATATAGATTTCGCCCACACTAGAAGAGTGAGTTGATGTTGAAGTTACATTGCCCGCACCATTGGCTCATTGCGATTTCACTCCTTACAATTGCATTAAGAAACTACAGAATTAGGGTTGTGAACATACCAAGTTACTTTTGGCACTTCTATACTAGACCAGTTTTGGTTAGGAGGCCATTTTTGTGCTTCAACCTCTAGAATTTAGACAGCACAATTAGGTATTTATGTATGACATTGTATGCTTCCAGCAATAAAAATGTTAAACTGTTTAATCTGTTATGGAGCAAGTAACACAAGGAATTAATATTTTTTTTTCAATTCGTTAGTAAGAATCAACAATAACAACTTAACCACGAAAAAGAAAAGCGACATCCATCTTCAAAATTATGGTTCTGAAATTACCGTCTGTTGATTATTTTCAGGCAACTGTCTCACCATTTTTTTTTTCTAAAAGGGCTTTTAATGACCTTTTTGCCAAATTATAGTCGCATTCTCTACTAGACCGAACCAAATTCAGTATACACTGTACGCAGACAGTCTAGGCATGATTAATAGAGAACCAAAATTTCATTTGATCGATACTCGCTTAATAGCTGACGACGTAGTAAACATTACAACTTAAACATCAGAGTTTATGATAATCTGTACCGGTTACATGATTAGTGACCTCACTAAGCAATATTCCTCAATTGGTGGCACTGTTCGCAAAACTTATATTTCTTAGCATTCGGAGCTCAGTGATCGCACTGAGGAGAAGTTGATATTCGTCTTTTGCTTCGAATATTGCTTTATTGCATCATTCATTCTACAAATAGCAATTTACTTTTGTAATTACGTATGAGGCAGCATGATGCACATGCACACGCTGCATATATAATATTCAAAAACCCTTTACACGCGTACGTACTAATGAAACAAGACATATAAGTATATCATAGTACTTGCATATATAAAGCGTGGTAACAAACACTGTGCAGGGATACTTATACGGCCGCTTCTACTGTCTTGCTATATACACACAAAATTTGATTGAATAAAATCAAATAAAAATCTCACGTTACATAGCTACCAACCAAATATATAATCATACAAATTTTCACCCTAACCAAGCTAGCATAAGATCAGTCCATGCAGATCACTGCAAATGACTTACAAGCTACAACACAGAAGCACTTAGTAATAAACTCATGATAGGGAACTTTTTATTTTATTTAAAGAAACTGGCAGCTCCTGCCTTTATTTAAAAAAAAAAAAAAAACACACTTATGTACATGCACCCAAACAAGCACAAAACAAGCGTTGGTAGCCAGAGGGAAGCCGCTAAAATTTAAGAGCATTGGTAACCGGAGGGAACATCCTTGTCACAGTAGTTGAGCACAAGGCTAAGGTTTACAGGCAGGTTTAGATTGATGCCCAAAATATTTGCTTTAAGAGCAGTGCATAGGCAGGCAGCTGCCTCGAGATCTACCAAGCCCCCAAGCAGTGAGCAGCAAGAGTTTTTCAGCTCGCTACCGAGGTTTATGCCCTTGATCAAGCCTAGCACATCGGCACAAGCACCTAGTTTAAGTGCATCAACTGGGCACTTGCTAGATGATGAACCTCCACCGGATGGTGGTGTCGCCGGTGACGTTGCGGATGTTGTTGGGCAACTGCTCTTTGGTGGCAGTGCAGCTGGCGGTGGCGTAGCCGGTGACGTTGCGGGTGGTGTTGCGGATGGTGGCGTTGCGGGTGGTGTTGGGGATGGTGGCGTTGCGGGTGGTGTTGCGGATGGTGGAGTTGCGGGTGGTGTTGCGGATGGTGGAGTTGCGGGTGGTGTTGATGGTGGCGTCGCGGGTGATGTTGCGGGTGGCATCGTCGGTGGCGTCGCGGGTGGTGTTAGGGGTGGTGTTGCGGGTGGTGGCGTTGCGGGTGGTGTTGCGGGTGGTGTTACGGGTGGTATTGCGGGTGGTGGCGTTGCGGGTGGTGTTACGGGTGGTATTGCGGGTGGTGGCGTTGCCGGTGGTGTTACGGGTGGTATTGCGGGTGGTGTTGTGGGTGGCATTGTCGGTGGCGTCGCGGGTGTCGTCACCGGTGGCGTCGCTGGTGGTGGCAGTGCGGGTGGTGGTGTGGGTGCCAGTGGCATGGCACATTTTACATTGACAAGGACAAAGAAAATAAGGTTAACTGCAAGGAATAGTGTGGTATTGGATGCCATTGTTAAAATATTTAACCAAGGAAGTGTATGGCTTTGGGTGATTAGGGTTTGGTATTTGGTGAGGATGAAGGTATGATATTTGTGCTGCTTTATAGAGAATTGAGAATGAGTAATGGCAAGAACTTGCCATGTGAAAAAGGGTTTTGGAACTTTGGATGAAATCAGCAGCTGGCAAAAATGTAGGCATTTTTGTCTATAGTGTCCCCAGGAGTGAACTGATTTCATTTTCATCATTTCCTACTGGAACGGTGAATTATTAATTTTTATTTGATCAGTCATGCTGTGAGGCTTTATTGTTATCGTGTACCCAGGGTGTTTAATTTGTTTAGATTATTATTTTCATTTATTTATATATACTTCATCTATATACTTGCACTTTGGTTTGTTCTTCTAGTTCGAAAAAATCCGGTATATAAGATCACACGTCGGCCACGAGTACAAACCACAGTTCAGTTTTGGGCTGATATCTGGTTCCACAACTGTAATACTGATGTGTCACTGATGTGTAATACAGTAATACTGATTCCACAACAGTTCAGTTTCCCTTTTTATATGAACTATGCTGTAATACAGTAATACTGATGTGTCACTACAAGACGTTATTAATTCACAAGGAGGTATTGAAATTTAGGAGAACTCTTACAGGCATATTGCAAGAAGAATAGAAAGAATTACTTCATATTCTTAGTTCCATATCATATGCTCATAGTACAGAAACGATTAGCTGGAGGTAGGATTCAAATGGTAAGTTTACTGTTAAGTTCCTCTTCCAGTTCCTAAACTATAGAGGAATCCAATTACCTCACACAATGTTATGGTGGAAGATACCAATACCACTTAAAATTAAGATTGTGGTTAAATATGAAAAAGAGAATCTTTACTAAAGGCAACCTTGATCAAGATGAGACAATTGATCATCTCTTCTTCTAATGTAATTTCACTAAACAAATATGGTTTTGGATGGAATTTTTGTCAACATTACTTTACTAATTGGCACTCTTTAGATGAAGTAATTCAATTTGCTTCACGTGTCTCAGCAACCTATGCAGCAAAAAACAACATTCCTGGTGGTAGTTAGTGTTGTGTGCTGGACCATTTGGCAGAAATCAGCTCAGTTTTGGTACATGTATAACTAAAACTGGTAAATCTATTATAATGCTAATCTTTTCTTTAATTCATTTTTGGGCAGGACATGTGAAGAAGAAGACTAAGACATAGTTTGTGTGTTGGATGCCAGATGAGGAGGCAATACCACTCCAAGTGTGGGATCCAGCTGACAGTCAGATGGTGCTTAGTTATTTTTGAACAGATCCATCTCACCATCAAAAACGCCAACTTACAAGATGGAAGGATTTTGGGCCAGCTTAGTGATTACCTCAGCCCTTTACAGTGGCTTAGTATGTGGTTATTAATAGTAGGTTGTGTTGCTGAAATTTAGGGGATTATTTGCATCTTATGTGTTAATGATATTTGGTGATTCTGTTGGGATTGCTTTTGATGTGGTGAGAAGTTACTGAACAGATATTCTGTAACTTAATTCTGTTGGTTTCTAAGCAATAGAAACGGGCTCCAGCCTTTTATTCAAAAAAAAAAAAATCACACGTCGGAAGACTTGATCATCTTTGTTAATTTGCTTGAATAAGACTTGATTACTTGGGTGCGATGGTACGTGGGTTTATAGAGAGTCAGGGTTAGGTCATGACGAATACATGTATAATCAGGTGTTATTATTTGATTTCCTTGTATTACGTATAGGTTACGTTGAAACTAGTGTATATAGAGATTGAAATTAAGGTTTTGCATGTATTGCGTTCTGGCCAATTACTTATCCCCTTCTACAAAGTATGAATCATGTATCATCTTCGTAAAGATGCAGTGATCATCTATTTTAGACTTAATTACACGGTTGAAATTATACGAATCTTACATGAACTATTTGCTATAACTATTTAATTTATCTATGGAAACGGGTATGCAGATCTGTGGAACATCACTATACTCTGATTGTAACAAAAATTAAGGAGGAAATAGGGTGCTTGAAACCATACATTAAACTATATACTTTTTTTGTTCGTACATTCTTGTGGGTTTTTAAGCCATAAAATTAGACATCATATTAAATATATTATTATTAAAATTATTTCTTTAAGCTATCATGCCGGTGCGTTGTAACGAGAACATATTACGAGAAAACAAAAAAAAATTATTTACTTTTTTGATAGAACACTCATAATAGGTAGTGAAATTTAACTGTTTAGTAAATCTTTTGTATAATTTTGTATGAAGTTAACTAAACTGAAAAAAAAAAAATTCTACATTGCGATTGAACTTGATAAAGAATGAGACAAGTCCACACGAATTCATATTACCTATAAGGGTAACAAAATAGTAGCAGTGGATATGCGACTTGGTACTTTCTTTGAAGTAATATAATTTTGTAGTTAAATATTTTATTCTCTTTTCTTAAAATGCTTGTTTTAAATATATATATATATATATATTATATTCGAGCTGGGCTAGGTGAGTTGTAAAGTAAGAGGTGATTTTTACTTCACGTTCATATTTTCATTTTGAAAATCTAAACAACCGATCCGAACCGCTCAACATGATCTCCATATTGAAATGTGCTTGGAGACCAAATTTTACATTTTTTAGATTTTTTTTTACTATTTATTAAGCCACTTTGAAAATCACTGATCCAATGGTTCAAAAGTTTTTACTGTTTTTACTGTTCACTCAAATCAACGATTTTCAAATGGCTTAATAAATAATAAAAAAAAATCCAAAAAAATGTAAAATTTGGTCTCCAAGCACATTTGAATATGGAGATCATGCTGAGTAGTTCGGATCGTTCGGATCGATGGTTTGGATTTTCAAAATGAGAATATGAGCGTGAAGTAAAATGTTGTTTACTTCACAACTCACCATAATCTATCTCATTATATTCATTCAATTTTAATTCTAACTTTGCAAAATAAGACATCAATATATTTCCCATTGGAGCACGCCAATCTAAAACTATTCCATTTTAATTCTAACCATATCATGTGCAGTATGTGTGGCAAGTACGTGTGTATATAAATTTGGACTTCTACACGTAAGTTTTTTTAAAAAGATGCATTGAATCAAAAGAAGGCAGACTATTTAATTGGAAGATTGATATTTAATCTGAAATTCATCCTTTAATCACCATTGTTACCGGATCAAAAACATCTACATACTTAATATAAGAGTGCAAATTATGCATGCAATTAATTACACATTATCAAATTGTGGATTCCTGGAAAATTCAAGTGTAAAATATTATAAAGAATGTCCAAAGCTTTCTGCCCAGCTGTAAATTTTTTTTTTTTTTGGTGCCGGCAAGATTTTGTATTAATAAAATAATATATACAGAAACTGTAATGTTTTGGTTCTTCTAACAATTGCGAGTCCATTGCATCCGGATCTCCAGTTGCAATTTCGATTTCAGGATTGCGGTGTACAGTTGTGAATTGAGTGTATCATTTCTGATGCAACGACCCGCTACACCAAGTTCTGAACAACGGCCCGCTACAGTTGTGTATTGTGATCCATATTGTTCCGAACATCATGAATTAGGTTGTCTCTTAGGAAGATTTCCAATCAAAATTAACCTGGTAGAGATTAAATTTGAATAGTCCTTGTTTTGAGATTGCTCTTTGAATGCTTTGTCTCATTTAGGATGGGAACACACGTAAGTAGATTTAGCATTTAAGAAAAATTCAGATGCATTTCTCCTTATTGTTTCCACAATCATTTCCGTGTCTAAACGGAGGTGGATCTTACGCGTACTTGGGGAGAATAGAGGAAATACTGCCTAATTTTTCTTAAATGCTATTCTGCTTACAATTATTCATTACTGAGACGTATATGTAAGCCTTAGTGGAAATGTTTTACTTAATATGTGCTTGGAGACCAAATTTTACATTTTTTGGAATTGTTTTATGATACGTGCAAAGGGTATATGTAAAAAGCTTTATCCTCAAATACACTTTCGGTATAGATTGCAAGTATACAATCCTACTGTGTAGTATATTATCGGGTATCGAACTACAAGGAGTAAGATAAATACTTAGTTTTCAACTTTAGATGATAAATTTCAGAAAAGAAAGAAAGAAAAGTGCAATAAAGTAAATTGGGGGGGGGGTTTGTAGTAAAAGATCCTAAGGTTGGGTTCAATACCCGAAAGGAGTTTTAAACAATTAAAAGTAAAAGTAAAAGAGAGAAAAGTCGGTTTGTTTTCAAGGTTTAGAGAATCTAGGGGTCTTTCGTCTACAATTCCTTGCTAATTCTATTCATTCGGTATTTGCTTAAATTCATGTATGATTTGATGAGGTTTCTAACCTAATATGTCATTAAGGGTCACCTTCATGAATTAATGACGTGTCTAAGTAATTCGGACTTCACTTTTTAGGTTCTTCATCCTAGCTACCTAGACTATAAGCTCTTGTTAGTCTCTCCTCTCCTCGAATATTGGTACTTCTCAATTAAGTTCATGATACCAATATCCGACTCGATTTGAGATGTCCTAATTAGGGTTTGACTTCTCGTTTAGGTTCTTCACCAAATCCCTAACCTTAATTTCTGTAGTTCCAGCTTATATTAAATTGGTTAGAATCTTAATCTAAAACCTAAAGTATTTGCATTCATAATTTGGTACTATCCTATTGATCCTAGTCAATTTTAGTTCTTTTGAAACCAAAACGAGATGCTACAATTCAAGTACTAATTATGTTTCTAACACAAATTATTAAAATCCCAGAAATTAACAATCAAATCCGATAAAACAATCATAATAAAAGCAAATAATCGAATAAAATAGAATTAAACAAGTTCATGCATATTGACCTAAACCCCTAGAGAGAGAACTACTCCCTCTTGGAGGGAAACATTGCAAAGTTTGGCAAAGAATAAAAGGAAATGAAATAAAGAATAATTACACCCTTTGAATCTAGAACCTCAATCTTGCCGAATCTTGCTCAGGAAACCCTTCTTCTCCTTGCTTGAAAGCTTCACCTTCTTCAGAAAATATGGCTGAGTTGTGTGTAGAGAGAGAATGAGATGTGTTGTAGGGATGGATGGATCGGTGGATTTGGAAGGGAAAGTTCTAGTCCTTTTATAGCAAGAGATCATGCCCAATTTAGAGGCTAGAAGGTGGAGTTAGTGGGTGCCCTTTTTAGAGGAGAAGTACTTGTTAATTCTGGAGCAAATGGACATGGGGAGTCATTAGATACTTGCTCTACAAGTTTTTCCACGTCCCTACTTTCCATATTTCACTCCTGGGTCGTTTTTAGAAGCGCCGGAAATAGAAAACTCGATTTTTAGGCTGAATGCGACCTTAGTGCGTCCACACGGGATTTTACATTCCGAATTTGGATATTGTTCCTTCATGAAAGTTGTAGATCTTGTTGTTCTGATTCCGTCAAGCTTTGATTCATTCAAATCGGAGTTCGTATGACCAAGTTATGGCCAAAATACGAACTGTGTATCGGAAGCTGAAATTTCAATGCGTTTTAAGTGCGGCCAGAGTGCATCCGCACTGGTTCTCACTGCGTCCGCACTAGGCTCGGACTTTTCCTGTGCGATCAGAGCGCGTCCGCATCGATATCCGTGCGTCCGCACGGATTTTGATGAAAACCTCATTATACCTTTTTCAAATTGGCGCGTGTTCAGAAATCCTTCTAAGTACTCAGTGCGGCCGTATCGCAATCCGTGCATCCGCACTGGACGTTTTTCTTCGTTTTTCTTCATTTTTCTTCATTTCCTGCAAATTTAAGCCGAGCAAATGCAGTAACATGATTCTAAGTGTAATTAATTCATTTTATATTCAAAATACATGATAATTGGAGTTATTTTATGATAGAAACTAGATCAAATGTGTATATAATTTATGCTTATCATTTTACTATTTATTAAGTCAGTTTTAAAATCGTTGGTTTCAATGATCCAGAAACTTTTCACTATTTATTAAAATCAACGATTTTAAAACTGACTTAATAAAGAGTAAAAAAATTCAAAAAATGTAAAATTTGATCTCCAAGTACATTTTAATATTGAGATTCAATGTAATTGTTTGGATGAACCTTTTTGACTTTGAAAATTGGAAAACTAATTTGTTGCACCACAGCTCCGGAACAAACGTTTTGACATTAGCCAACCTATATATATCGCGCGCGCTAGGCTTGCTTCTGGTTTTAGGTGTTATGTTGTTATCATACTGTTTTATATTGCTTTATTATTTTTTTAATAGTTTGGTATTTGTGGTTTTACTTAGAGATATTGATGTAATTTCTATTTTTTTTTTTTATAATGGTATGTGCTATGTAATGAACTTGCTATGTGTAGTTATCAATTTTTGATAACTCTCATTTATATGGTGTATGGATTTCAATGAAATCAGTGGAGTAAAATTAATGGATTATCAATTTCTGATACTCTCATACATATGGTGTATGGATCTCATATATATGGTGAAGATTGGGAACAAAATTAATGGAGTATTGAAAATGAGAAATGTAACAAAATCAGTTCAGCTTATGTTACACTATTACATCAGAGCAATCAAGAGGGATCCCATACACACCTTGTACCTTAATTTGATGTAGGAGTGCTTGAAAGTGTTATTGTGTAACTAAGCAGTTATAATAGTGATATAATTACAATCTAATGCAAAATTTTACTTCTCATTATATAAAACCGACAAACTTTAATAGTATAATCGACTTAACACTTTATTAATTTTTTGTGTGAACATGGCAACTTCAAAATCTAGTCTGTAAAAATTATTTAAGAACGTTGATCCTCGATCATCTAATATTATTAAAAAAATATTGCTGAAATCTATTTGAATGGTGCATGTCTAGAAAGCAGCATGAATAGACATCTGTCCATTATTCGCTGAAATCTATATAATTTACCGAGTGAATAATCTTGTCTCCCCACAGGCCACAGCTGTCTAATATCAATATTCGGTGGCGACAAATTGGCAGGAGATGGTTCCAAAAATTCGCTAGAATTTCGGAACGGAGAATATTATCTTCCAAATATCTGGCAGCTAAATAATTCTAGCCAGGTGTCCTTCATACCTCAACCAGGCAAAATATGAAAACTCAGGATAAGGCCTGCGACAAGCTGTCCCAAGGGAAGTCTTTCAAAAGGTGAACACGGGCCCCAACAAACCGTATGTAGAGGTTTGGGCAATTTGGAAAAATGTTTGGTGGTCCGAAATGTTATCCGGTCTTCACATTGTGATGTGGTTTGTTTACAAGAAATTAAATGGAGTAATATGGATTTTTCTTATGTCTTAGTGGTTCGTCCTAGTTTTTTTTTCTGAGAGAAACTGTGTTTATAATCTCTCAATTGGTTTATTAGGTCTTTTGATCTCTTGGAAAAGGAGTAATGTGCTGCTCTCATCATGGGCCATGGGCCATTCAATTTTGGCCCCTACTGCTTCAAGTCAACTCGGGACGGTGTTCACTAGAATCTGAGTTTTTTTACAAGGGTAGTCCCAATTAGTTGCTTGGTAGTAAATGGTCTATGCAAAAGAATATTTTTTTTGGTAAACTTTTTGCATGGGCGGATGGGCCGTCTCATGCAAATTCTAAATGTTTGTCCATGCAAATGTCTTTCTATCAGTCCATATTGATGAGTTAATCTTGTTGTTAGAAGGTCGTGTCCAGTAGTTGTTTAATTTTAGCAAATTTGGTTTTTCATTTGAGTACGTAATTAGGCTGTCAGTTTTAGTCCAGTGTGTGGCCAAAACTAAAGTAGCAGTTATTTAAAAGTTAGTTTTATTTAGAATACAAAAACGTGGATGTAACCTTTCATTTTGCAGTTATATCTTGTATTGTTTCTATTAATAAGAAAACCCAGAAAATGATGCATAAGCCTTTTTTACAGCATCGCAAAACACTTTGTCTCTTCAGTTTTTTCTTTAATTGTTCTGTGTTAGAGGTACCGAAAACCAACATTTGGTATCAGAGCCCGTGTTGTCAAAGCAATGGCCAGTGATGTAGGAGATAACTCAAAGACACTTGAAGTGGTCAAACCGACGGCAAGAGGAGCCTCAATCCCGATCCATTATCCAACGTTAAGCGAAACGAACTACGGCATATGGGCTGTCAAGATGAAGATAATCTTGCGTTCGCTAGGAGTATGGTCAGTGATTGAAGGTGGAGACACAGACGACAACAAAGATCAAGGCGCCATGGTAGCCATTTCTCAAGCCGTGCCAGATGATGTGATGATGGCAATCGCGGAGAAGCAGACGGCAAAGGAGGCTTGGGACGCACTCAGGGAGATGCGGGTTGGTGAAGATCGCGTCAAGAAGGCACGCGTACAGGTGCTGAAACGGCAACTGAACAAGTTACACATGGAGGATTCAGAGACAATAAACGGCTTTGCAATGAAGCTTACCACGCTGGTGGGTGAGATCCGCTCACTGGGCACGAAGCTCGACGACAGCGAAGTTGTTGAAAAACTGTTCAGTGCAGTTCCAGATAAATTTCTCCAAATTATCGGAACGATTGAGCAGTTTGGCGATAGTGAGAACATGTCGGTCTCAGAAGCAATCGGCCGCCTCAGAACCTTTGAAGAAGGGCTTAAAGGGCGACTGCACTCAAAGGGCAGTGGAGAACAGTTACTCTTTACCCAGGCCGAGTGGGAGGCAAGAATCCCAAAGGCAAAGAGAGATGAAGGTTCCAGCAGCAACAACAGAGGAGGACGTCACGGGAGAGGACGTGGTCGTGGGCGTGGTTATGGTGGAGGTCGGGGAAATGGTGAACGCAATAACGAAGACCGAAAGCCACGTAACTTCGACAAATCCAGGGTTAAGTGTTTCAATTGTAATGAATATGGTCACTTTGCAAAAGAGTGTCCCAAACCAAACCAAAGAGAAAGAGCAAACCTTATTACAACGCAAACCGAAGATGAACCGGCACTGTTGATGGCCGAAACTTGTGTTCTCAGCCACGCAATACAGAACGAGCATGTGTTACTTCACGAAGACAAGGTGGTGCCAAAGATTAAAAGCACCCGAGAGAAGGCTTGGTATTTAGATACCGGCGCTAGTAACCACATGACCGGTTGTATCAAAAAATTTGCTGAAATTGACACGACCATTAAAGGGTCAGTCAAATTTGGGGATGGCTCGGCTGTAGAAATACAAGGAAGAGGTTCGGTTTTGTTTGAAGGCTTCACAGGTGAACATCGAATACTTACTAATGTCTACTACATCCCGATGTTGAAGAGCAACATTATAAGCATTGGTCAGTTAGATGAGAACGGATGCAAGGTTATGGTTGAAGGAGGTGTTATGACTATTTTGGACAGATCACAAAGGCTACTAGCAAAAGTGAACAGGTCAAGCAACCGGTTGTATGTGTTTAACATAGCACCAGCCCTACCCGAATGTTTTCTTGTAAGGAGCAAAGAAGAAGCGTGGCGATGGCATGCAAGATACGGGCATGTGAACTTTCATGCCTTGAAGTTTTTAAGTCAGAAACAGATGGTGCACGGCTTGCCCATAATCGAGCATGAGGACCGCATCTGTGATGGTTGTTTGATTGGAAAACAACACCGAAATCCATTTCCGGCAGTGGCAAAATTCCGAGCAAAATCACCTCTTGAACTGTGGCATGGAGACTTGTGCGGGCCAATAACTCCTGCCACACACGGAGGCAAGCGCTATTTCCTACTGTTGGTTGACGATTGTACAAGATTCATGTGGCAGGTGCTGATCCGAAACAAAGACGAAGCATTTGAGGCATTTAAGAAGGTGAAAGCTGCAGCCGAAATGGAGAAAAACAGTAAGCTGAAAGCTTTGCGCACGGATCGTGGCGGCGAATTCACCTCAAATGAGTTCAAGACCTACTGTGAGGGGTTAGGAATTAAGCGTTATCTCACGGCGCCTTACTCTCCTCAGCAGAACGGAGTTGTTGAACGAAGAAATCAGACGGTGGTCGGCACGGCAAGGAGCTTGTTGAAAAGCATGGGAGTCCCAGGCGAATTTTGGGGAGAAGCGGTATCAACTGCCGTATATCTCTTAAATAGAGCACCAACAAAGAGCGTCGTCGGCAAAACTCCCTATGAAGCATACTATGACCGCAAGCCAAGTGTCGATCATCTTCGTATTTTCGGATGCCTTGCACATGTAAAAGTGGTGAAACCGCACCTTTCTAAGTTGGCTGATCGTAGCAAGCAAATGGTGTTCATTGGTTATGATATGAATACGAAAGGCTATCGGATGTTCGATCCAGCGTCAAGACGAGTTGTGGTGACACGAGATGCAGTGTTCGAGGAGGAGAAGAAGTGGGAATGGAGCAGAAACCCAGTGGCAGAGACACAACCGGTTGGAGACTCGTTTACAGTTCATTATTTTTCTGTTCCGAGTTCATCCGACACGACAAGGCAAGGAGACGAGTTAGGGGAACGCGACTCTGATGTAGATTTCTCACATCCGGTTCATTCCCTACCTAATGAGCAAGACCAGCACCTAACACCTGTGACAAGCACGAGATCCAGAGCCCTTGTTGCAAGTACAGCACACACTCCAGATGAAACTTTTGATGGTTCAGCCTCAACCGAAGTACAACAGCCTACAACACCTGATGAGAGTTCATTAGAAGGACCACGGGGTACGCGTGACATCAAAAGCCTTTACTATAGAACCATCCCAATAGAACTGGAGTATTCGGGTTTGTGTTTACTAGGAGAAGAGGAGCCGTCGAATTTCGAAGAAGCAAAGGCAGATCCGATGTGGAGAAGAGCAATGGAGGAAGAGATTTCCTCTATTCGAAATAATGAAACATGGAAGCTCGTTCCAGTACCCAACAGTCACAAACCTATAGGTCTAAAGTGGGTTTACAAGCTAAAGAAGGACACTCAAGGCAGAATAGTGAAGCACAAGGCGAGAATAGTGGCAGAGGGGTACGTTCAGCGACAAGGCGTAGACTTTGATGAAGTTTTTGCCCATGTTGCTCGGCTAGAGACGGTACGTTTGCTGATTTCTATTGCAGCACATGAAGGATGGGAGGTGCATCATATGGATGTAAAGTCAGCCTTCCTCAACGGGGATTTGGAAGAAGAAGTGTATGTTATTCAACCGCCGGGTTTTGAAGTAAAAGGAGAAGAGCACAAGGTATTAAAACTGCACAAGGCACTGTACGGCTTGCGACAAGCACCTAGAGCTTGGAATTCAAAACTGGACAAGTCATTGAAAACACTCGGTTTTGAGAGGTGTTCATTAGAGCATGCCGTGTACAAGAGAAGCCAAGGAAAAGGGAATTTGATAGTTGGAGTTTACATGGATGATCTAATCATCACTGGAGAGTGTATCCAAGATATAAACAAGTTCAAATCTCAGATGAAGAAGATGTTTAGTATGAGCGACCTTGGGTTACTCAGCTACTATTTGGGAATTGAAGTTTGTCAGAGTTCTAAGAAGATCACACTCAACCAGTCCGCATATGCAACAAAGGTGTTAGACAAATGCGGCATGAAAGATTGCAACCCTTCACAAATCCCGATGGAACCTCGTCTGAAACTGAGCAAGGAAAGCACAAGTCCACCTGTAGACACAACTCTGTACCGAAGTATTGTTGGCAGTTTAAGATATCTACTGCACACGCGCCCAGATTTGGCATTCTCTGTCGGCATGGTGAGTAGATACATGGAGAAGCCCACAACGGAGCACTTGGCTGCAGTGAAGCACATATTGCGGTACGTGAAAGGAACCTTAAATCTCGGTTGTGTTTATGAGAAAAAGGAAGGAAGCTTGGAGCTGACCGGTTACTCTGATAGTGATCTGGCCGGTGATACAGATGACCGGAAGAGCACGACAGGGGTAATTTTCTTCCTTGGGTCAAACCCGGTTAGTTGGTGTTCCCAAAAACAGAAAGTGGTTGCGTTATCTTCCTGTGAAGCAGAGTATATCGCTGCCTGTGCAGCAGCGTGTTAAGGAGTGTGGCTGGGACGATTGTTGGCAGATTTGTTAAAGACCGAGGTTAAGAAAGTGGTTCTGAAGATTGATAATCAGTCCTCAATTGCATTGAGCAAGAATTCAGTTCATCATGAGAGGAGCAAACACATCGATACCCGATTCCACTACATTAGAGATTGTGTTGAATCAGGAATGATTGAAACCCAACATGTTTGCACACAAGATCAGCGTGCTGATATTCTGACAAAGTCGCTAGCAAGGATGAAGTTCATGGAGATGAGAGAAAGGATTGGTGTGCGGATCATCAGTAGAGAACAACAAGCTTAAGGAGGAGATTGATGAGTTAATCTTGTTGTTAGAAGGTCGTGTCCAGTAGTTGTTTAATTTTAGCAAATTTGGTTTTTCATTTGAGTACGTAATTAGGCTGTCAGTTTTAGTCCAGTGTGTGGCCAAAACTAAAGTAGCAGTTATTTAAAAGTTAGTTTTATTTAGAATACAAAAACGTGGATGTAACCTTTCATTTTGCAATTATATCTTGTATTGTTTCTATTAATAAGAAAACCCAGAAAATGATGCACAAGCCTTTTTTACAGCATCGCAAAACACTTTGTCTCTTCAGTTTTTTCTTTAATTGTTCTGTGTTAGAGGTACCGAAAACCAACACATATAAAATTAATAATGCTTGGAGAGCCATACCTGCCAAATATGTCAGGTAGTATATTTTATTCAAGGTCTATGCAAATACTTGATCTTGTGCTCATGCAAATAAGTCTAAAGTAGTGAGATATTAGTTGCATGGACATACCCATGTAAATATTTTAATAATCTTGTTTATATTAATTTATACTAAAGGTTCATGTAAATACTCAACCACCATGCACTTCTAAATAATCTGGATTGTTGAGACTCATTATTTACATTGGCCTACCAATGCAAATAGTTTCCAATTACTGGACAGAGACATTTATTTATATTTGATCTCCCTTTGAATGGTAAATATAATTATAAATCACAACAATAAGAATAATAACAGTACATAAAAAGTTCATTCTACTCATAACATTCATTTGCATATTAAGTTCACATTAAACATAATATAAAAACCATATATTAAAATCAACATAATTATTCATATTATTTTGTTTGAAAAAGCTGCACATGCTAGGAAAATTAAGAAAGTTTGGTTATACCATTAAAGAACTAAAGTGAAAAAAGGACACTTCTATCTTGTATGCATTAAAGAATATAATATGTACTAAAGATCGACGGTAGATTCTTTGCCTTCCTATCACTGGCAGTTGTGGAATTTTCATTTTTCAAGTTTTTTGTGCTTACGAAACGACCACCACTTCTTCTGACACGTTGCATTGCATGGAGATGACGTGATTCATGCAGGGGAAGAGGAGGAGTGAATTGAGAAAGCGCAATTAATCAAGATCGTTGGACTAGGTTTTGACGTATGGTTCAGATCGATTTACAAGCAAATCGGAGGTGCAAAAAAAAAGTATTGGAAACACGACCATACACGGTCCGAAAAGCTAATGACACGCAGTTACACGACCGTGTCAGCGAGCATCGTGTATGAATAGGAGGTACGTTGTACACGGTTTGCGAACCGTGTCTACATAGGAATAACATACACAGTTAATAGAAACAGGCCGTGCCAAGTCTAAAAAAAAGCTCTGAAAATGGTGATTTCTACATGGTCAATGTAACCGTGTACAATAACAACGGTTATATAAATGGTTTCTACAAGGCATATGTGTATTATTTTCTTAACCATGCACAGTTTGTTATTATGAACCGTGTATGTTTTGTGTTATTTTTACGATTTATAATAGGCTAGCACCCATATTTGTTAGCCAAACATACAATATTAAACATCCATAATTCATTCACAGAACCACAGTATACATAATCAATATTCATTTATAATTTAACATACATAAAACATTATTCAATATTTCAACATTCAACATACATATACATCCATAATTCAAGAGGTTTGCTGAAATAAAAGTTAAAGGTGAACAAGCACTTAGAAGAACATAGACATCCCAATATAAATGCTTGTTCACTCAAAATATATAAAGTAAAAACTACAAAAATAAATGTAAAAAAATAAAACAAAAAAACAGAACCTCGAAGTGAGGCATGGTGAGTGTAGTAAAGGCCATGAGTCATTGCATGATACTTTACACCATGCCATGAAACGTGCGCAGCTTGTGCACAATGCCACCACCGATTCTGTTTTCGTTTGAGTTGATCAAGAATTGCCATTGGTTTCACAAGCTACTCCATGCCCATATTTCTTCCCTATCATAATTTGCAAAGTATTCAACATTAATAAAGTCATAAGTTAATGAAACATGAATACATATCTAACACAAAGTGCGCTCTATGTAGCAACTACCAAAACACATAAGCACCCTAAGTTATAAACAAAACACATTTACAATTATATAGAGAGAACAATAATTATCTAGTTCACCATACGTACAATAAATGTCTATCCATTGAAACTGAATATCATTATAACTAGAAGACTTCATCATAAAATCCAAAAGACGGTGTGTTTCAAATGAAGGATCGAAGTACAATGCACTCCCTCTGTAGCACAAATCTTGTGGATCAATTGTCCTTATTACGTGCCATCACTTCTCCACCAATTGATCCCAATCTCCATTTATGGTTCAATTATTACACCAAAACAACTCTACAAACAATAACCAAATAATAACTAACGATATCTTTATTTAACCATGCAAGAATTGAAGTAATCAAGTTTTTTACAGCTTACTTGTTATTTATTATATATGAAATCTATGGTGTTTCAACCTTTATTGCAAGTGTAAATAAAGTAGTACTATTTCGGTAAAAAAAACTTACACATCTATGTTGTTGAATTACTATGAGCCTCTTCAAGTTTGGTGAACTCCCCAAGATCCCTTTTATCATTTGAATGCATAAAGATGAACAAAGAGATAAAACTGTGACGTTCTCCAGCTTATGAAATATCTTCTGTACCGGCAAAACAACTGCTAGAAGCACAACATTAGAATCAATTAAAGTCAAGAATATTGAATTTACCTTTCAATGAAATTACTTACCTGGTGCCCTCCGCACTTGAAATTCAGCTCCAGACGCTCAACATCGGTAAGCCTACCAAGGAAAGTAGCCATCCCCTTCAAGGAAGTTTTCCTTGAAATATCACAAGATATGTTGAGGAAGGATAAAAAGGTCCAAAGGTCCTACCACTGCTTCGATAGCATGCACGTTCGCACCACCTCCTTAGGATCGATTAGCTCTAAGATTATGCCAAGTATCGGGTTGGGCAAGTTTCTCATGAAATCTGGATCAGTACTCATTGTATGAAACCTTCTCTGGTAAGGAAAGAATTGAAAAAGGTCTTATCAACCGGTGAGTACAAAAGTAAGTTCAAGTATTAAATCATATGGCATATTATCGATCGACATATTCCATGTGCTCGCTATTTTACCGAAGAGAGAAAAAAAAAAGAGATTTGATTAGATGAAACCCTAAAAGAGAGTAAAGTGAAGGGAGAAGAAAGGTAGGAGTGAGAGTAATTTGATTCGACGTGAAGGAGGTGAGAATTAAAGACACGGTATTTGAAGAGGTGTGAAAAACAGTAAAACCCAAGGAACAATTTCTACACGGTTAAAAAAATGTGTATAATTAAGTATATTGATACACGGTTCACAAATCAAACCGTGTAAAATTTACAAAAGAGGTGCCAAAAAACGAAAACCCTAATTCACATGGATTATACATGTTACTTTGTTCGGAACCGTGTGTGATTTTGATATATTTATTTTTGAAAAAAATTCATATGCATGTTTGCTAGCCATTAAAAAATAATCATAACATAAGCTTCATAACATTTGAAAAAAAATATACAAACAAAATTGAAAGGTTATTATTTATACAAAATTGTATACACATACATATACAAATTTAACAATAAAAAAACTGTCATATAAAAAGTATTACTAGTTATTGAATTGATGGGCAAGAATGAAGAGGAGAACAGTCATTCGCACATTTGAGCTACTAAATATTTTAGCTAAATCCTTTTCCCAGTTGAACTTTAGCTCGACGTGTCCATAGTTGTGCCATGTCCACCCAATAATAACACGACATAACATTAGTACAAAAAAACAAGACTATACACGGTCCGAAAAGCCAATGACACATAGTTACACGATATTGTTTGCGAGCATCCTGTATGAATAGGGAGGTACATTTTACACGGTTTTCAAACCGTGTCTATATAATACTAACATGCATGGTTAAAAAAATTGAAGCATGTCAGATCTCCAGAAAAAAGGTGCTGAAAATGGTGATTTCTACACGGTCAAAGTACCCGGGTACAATAACAAGAATTATATACACATTTTCTACAAGACATAATGCATTATTCAGGTAACCATACACGGTTTGTTATTTCGAACTGTGTATGATATTTTTTTTATACTAGCATTCATATTTGCTAGTCAATGAACACACAATTAATATTACACATTCATAATTCAATAAATATTGAATGTCACAGAATACCAAAATCAATCATATTCATTGAACATTCAACAAACAAAAACAATTAATATATTCAACATTAATTTAACATACATAAATTTATTATTCATAATTGAATCATATTCCTTTTTTCTCCTTATTTTTTTAACTTCAATAACTAACATGTTTTATGTCTAGATTTGGACTAGTCGTGTCATGATAATCAAGGATCAAGAATATAATCGGCTTCAAAAATATGGAGCAAATGGAACATCCGTGTGGTGTTCGACCCGACAACCTTACTTGGGCTGTGCAGTGTTTGGCCAATATGACAAATCCCTTAACAGGCGTACTAATGAGTTGAGAAACGAGACATATAATTTGTATATACAAAGCGTGGTAAGAAACACTGTGCAGTGTTTGGCCAACGGGAAACTTTATACGGCCGCTTCTACTGTCTAGCTATCTAATTGTTCACTTCTTATTTATTAACTATAATTATTTGTTTGTTAAGTAATGATTAATATATAAATATTAACGATGAAGATGTTATCAAACCTAATATTTATATGAGTACAAAGAAGTATAATTTTTTAAATAACTGATCGTAAAAAGATATGTAGTTTCTGTTTCACTATACAAATAAATATCTATTTATAACAGATACGAAAGGAGCATCTGGATGTCAGTACCGAGTGCATATTGGGACCATCATACTAGGCCATTTCCTTGAAGAATTATTTTGTGAATCAAAATTTCTTAATAGTCTATACTAATACTGTTCACTAAAGTGTTTTGAACAGAGCAATGACATACACGAACAATGACAAAATTATATATATACTCACAAAATTTGATTGAATAAAATCAAATAAAAATCTCACGTTACATAGCTACCAACCAAATATATAATCATACAAATTTTAACCCAAACCAATATAGCACAAATAGTGCATGCAGATCACTGCGAATGACTTCCAAGCTATAACAAAGAAGCACTTAGTAACTAACCCATGATTGGGAACCTTTTATTTTATTTAATGCAACAGGCAGCCTCTGCCATGATTTAAAAAACAAACAAACTCACGTAAATGCACCCAAACAACCACAAAACAAGCGTTGGTAGCCGGAGGGAACCCGCTAAAATTTAAGAGCATTGGTAGCCGGAGGGAACATCCTTGCCACAGTAGTTGAGCACAAGGCTAAGGTTTATAGGCAGGTTTAGATTGATGCCCGAAATATTTGCTTTAAGAGCAGTGCACAGGCAGACAGCTGCCTCGAGATCTACCAAGCCCCCGAGCAGGGAGCAACAAGAGCTTGTCGGCACGGTACCGAGGTTTATGCCCTTGAGCAAGCCTAGCACATCGGCACAAGCAGCTAGCTTTAGTGCATCAATTGGGCACTTGTTAGATGATGGTGGTGTCGCCGGTGGCATTGTGGGTGGCGTCAAGGGTGGAGTCGCCGGTGGCGTCAAGGGTGGTGTCACCGGTGGCGTCAAGGGTGGTGTCGCCGGTGGCGTCAAGGGTGGTGTCGCCGGGGGCGTCAAGGGTGGTGTCGCCGGTGGCGTCAAGGGTGGTGTCACCGGGGGCGTCAAGGGTGGTGTCACGGGTGGCGTCAAGGGTGGTGTTGCGGGTGTCGTCGGGCAATTGCTCTTTGGTGGCGGTGCGGGTGGTGGTGGTGCTGGCGGTGGCGTGGCACATTTGGCATTGGTAAGGACAAAGAAAAGAAAGTTAACTGCAAGGAAGAGTGTGGCTTTGGATGCCATTGTTAAAATATTTAACAAAGGAAGAGTGTAGCTTTGGTGATTAGGGTTAGGTATTGGTTGAGGATGAAGGTATGATATTTGTGCTGCTTTATATAAAATTGGGAATGAGTAAGGACAAGAACTTGCCGTGTGAAAAAGGGTTTGGATGAAATCAACATCTGGCAAAGAATACAGGGATTTTTGTCTTTAGTGTCCCCTGGAGTAATCTCATCAGGTGTTACTATTTGATTTCCTTGTAGTACGTATAGGTTATGTAGAAACTAGCATAGAGATTGAAATTAAGGTTTTGCATGTATTGCTTTCTGGCCAATTACTTATCAACTTCGTGAGTGTGCGCGTTATTTGAAAATTTATATACTTCTACAATGTATGAATCATGTATGTCATCTTCGTAAAGATGCTGTGAACTATTTGCTATAACTATTTAATTTATCTATGACAACGTACGGGTACACAGATTTTGCCGAAATTTTTATGAATAACCAAAAAAATAATTAAATTTAATAAAATACTCCTTTTTTTAACAATATTTCAAAAGTAACCGATCCGTTGGATAATCCAGCAAAAATTCTCTGAATTTCCATTGGAATATCCAACGCATTCAGAAATCTCCTTTCTGCTGGATAGTCCAATGGTTTTGGAGTTTCCGCTAAATTATCTAGCGGAAATACCGTTATTGCCTTTTGCCTATAAATATGAGATTTTCTCTCTCTTTGCTCTCACAATCCATTATGCAGCTCAAGAGAAGAAGAGAGAATCTCAACCCTTTGGCCTTCTGTAAGTTTTTTTAATATTTATGTTCTAAATGCTTATATGGTTGTTATTTTGGCATTGTAGTTTGTTATCCATACCAACCAAAACCAAAAATGATCTTTGTGAAATTGTTTGTTGGCGGAGAAATCCAGTACAATAATGATGGTGTTTTTTACAGTACCCTCCTTAGATATTCATTTCCAGTAACCGTGAACCATACTTTTGATTATCTCCATAATATAATTTATAAACGGTTTGGGTATACCATTAGTCAAGCCAGTCTAAAAATTCAAGCTCGATTCAATATGGAGCAAGATGGCCAACGGGGCCACCAATTGGTCCTGGTAACAAACCAGCCATCGTGGAAAATGATTTTAGATATTATCGCGTCCTTCCAACAAATTGGGTCCGAATAGCCAGGTACATGTACCTAGTTGGGTCCTTGAACCTCAAACCCGACCCAGTACAAGTCGTATCCGTGAACCCATAACCCAATTCAAAACCGTTAGGGTCCGTAAATCGGTACCGATACCTAATTATTTGCATGTACCAGTGGATGCAATTCATGATGACATTCTAGAGAACAAAAATGAGTCAGTAGGTTCTGACGATGATGTTCGACCGAGCAGACAGTCACAATCACAATCACAGTCATGGTCCCGCCAATCAAGGTACCTGTTCACTGGTCGTGACAATATGAGACATCTGATTGATAGTTTGAATGATACAGCAGCTTTCTAGGTAGTGGATGTCGATTTTTCCCACATTTGATAACTCATTGGCAATATGCAAAGTGTATGGGTCGAAAGCGGTTTTAAGGGTAGTAGGCAATGAGTTTCATCTCATGAATTTTTTTTTGTGTAAGATGAAATATAACGAACCTTGATGTTTTGTTGTAGTGTGCAAGGATAGTAAGTGCAAATTCAAGTTAGCAGTGAAGTCTCACGGTCTTCAGAATCCTGGATTATCAATAAGAAAGCAATTCCTTATGCATGCAATATACCGTCCTCACGTGCTGATCATTGTCAGCTTACAACAGATATGGTTGTCCGTGCCATTGATAACACCATGAGAAGGGATGTATGTGAGACTATAAATCGCATTCGAGATGTCGTTAAAGCAACATGCTCAAAGGTCACTCCCAAGTACAACAAGTTATGTTGAGGCGGTGAGTTTGCTATTGCAAACCTATTTAGGAGTTGGGAGAATTCTTACAACTTGCTTATTCTGCTCTTAGAAGCCATAAAGAGAACCAATCCAGGAGGTAAGTATTGTGTGACCTCGACCCAAGTGATAGTTCACGGGATAGGCATTTCAAGACAACGGCATGGGCATATGGGTCATGTATTGTGATGATATCGTTCCACAAACCAGTGATTAGTATTGATGCTTGTTACATGTCGGGACGGTACCAATGATGGTTGTGGATGGCATGTGCGTAGGATGCCAAAAACCAATTGCTTACATTGACTTTTGGAATTGTGGAGAAATAAAGTGCAGAAAACTGGAGTTTTTTTTATGAGATGGTTGAAGTTGGATGTCATTGAAAATGACAGATTCTTTCGTTTTCCAGGATCTATCTTTCAGATGGGATGAGTTTACCGATCAATGTGTGCATCGGTTTTGTTCTCAACATGTTGCCGAGAACTTCTTCAAGCATGTGGGGCGGATGAGAGAGGTTAGTGATAGGTTCAAAATTGGAGTAAACAAACAGAAACCTAGGAGGTTGGAGGAGATGTTCCAATACTTTGAAGTCGGATGCGCAGAAGAAATCAATTACCTTAACAAGGTGGATAAGAAGGATCCGAATGATGAAAACGAGCTTCTATGTCCATAGAAGCTTTACCAAGCAATGAATGGAGGGCACCGATGGGAAATAATGACAACAAATGGGTCCGAGTTGTTGAACAATATGTTCAAATTAAGTTGGTGATTGCTGATTGTAGCCATCGTGGAGGACAAATTCTACAAGATGAATTCCTAGTATTGTGAACAATGGAACAAAGCTAAAATGACACTTAAGCACGGTCAGATGTGGTCCAACATGGTAAGTGAGTTGTTGTAACAGCGTATCAACAAATCTCTTAACATGACTGCGATCCCTTACAGTATGATACATGGGGTGTATGAGTTCATGGTAAGGAGTGAATAGATTCCTACAAGACGTGATCAGCCAAGACTGGAGTATACCCGCAGGGATTTCGGGTATAAGGTTTTTATCAAGAAGAACAACAAAGTTTAATGTGAATGTCAGAAGCCTCAATTAATTGGTATACCATGTTCTCATTTCATGGTGGTTTGCTGAGAAATGAAATATGATGAGAATTTGTTCATTAGCCCGCTCTACAGTATGCAAATTCTGGCTCAAACATGGGTGCCTACTTCGAGCCCAATGGAAACCAATGTGACTGACATCGATACGATGGTCCGAGAATAATCTCGAAGCGGAGACTGATCAAAAAAGGAAGGAGACGATACAACCACTTACCGATGGAAATGGACTGAATGCAATGTCGGAGACTCGGAAATCAGGCTCATCGTGACACCATTGATAGGAATGCAACAAGTATAATGCATAATTTAATTATTTAAATATAATAATTTTATTTATTTCTCAAATTAATCATTTATTATGCTTTACTTATAATGCAGAGGAAACAACAAGACAAGAAGAAACAATAACATCTTATGCTTAGGAATTTGTGTGACAATCAAATTTTTAGTGACAATTAAATTTAAATTTTAATATTTATGTTGTTCCAATTTTTATTTATAATATTTATTGTTAGTAATTTAATTAATATCTTGTTTGCTAGAACAATTTGATTATTGTTGGCAATTCAATCGTCAACAATTTAATCTTCAATCTTGTCTTAATTCCCATTTAACAATTAAATTCAAACTTCCAACATATTCAAATATTCAAACAATTAACAATTAAAACTTCACATAACATATTCAAACAATTAAAACATCTAAAAAAGCAAATCCACTGAAAAAAGAAATACTTCAAAACCGCTAGATTATCCAGCAGGTTGGTTACTTTGTGAATTTTGTTGAAAACTAGAGTACTTTTTGAAATTTGATTATTTTTATTATTATTAATAAAAAAATTGGCAGATTTTGGGAACATCATTATACTCTGATTTTAACAAAAAAAAGGAGAAAAAAGGTGATTGAAACCATACATTAAACTATAGATTTTTGTTTGTTCGTACATTCATATTGATTTTTAAGCCATAGATTTAGACATCGTATGAAATATTTATTATTAAAATTATTTCTTTAAGAAGTTACTAGTATTGTGTTCTAGTATTGTCTGTGTTGTAATGGAAACATATTATAATAGAAAAAAAAAGTTATTTACTCTTTTGAAAGGACAATGATAATAGGCAGTGAAATTTAAATGTTTAGTAAAAAATTTTGTATAATTTTGTAGGAAGTTAAGTAAATTATAAAAATTTGTTACATTGTGATTGTACTTGACAAAGAATGAGATAAGTGGACAGGAATTTATATCACCTATAAGATTAACAAAATAGTAGCAATGAATATGCGCTTTAGTTGAGACTTTTTTTAAAGTAATATAATTTTGTAGTTAAATATTTTTTATTCTCTTTTCGTAGAAAGTTTGTAGTAGTATATATATTATATTAATTCAATTTTAATTCTAACCTTACAAAGTAAGACATCAATATATATTATATTAATTCAATTTTAATTATAACCATATCATGAGCAGTACATGTGTAAATAAATTTAGACTTTTATGCATAAATTTTTTAAAAAGATGCATTGAATCAATAGAAAACGGACATATCGTGATATTTAATTTGAAATTTCATCTTGTAATCACATTTATTGACGGATCAAAACATACGTACTTAATAAAATAATGAAGATTATGCATGCAATTAATTACACATCTTCATACTATGGATTCCTGCTAAATTCGAGTTTAAAACATTACAATGAATGTCCAAAGCTTATATAATTAAGAATGGAGATTTTTGTAAAGGCCAGCTGTATTTTTGTTTTAGGTTCGTCGGCAATTAATGTCGGCACGATTTTGTATTAATAAGAAAAATATATACAGAAGCTGTAATGTTTTGGTTCTTCTAACAATTGCATGTCAATTGAATCCGGATCTCTAGTTGCAATTTTGATTTGAGAATTGCGGTGTACACAATTGTGGATTGAGTGAATCATTACTCATGCAACGACCCGCTACAGCAAGTTGTACACACCACATGCTATACGGAAATACTACTCCAATTATTAAGCACTGCAAGAGTGCAAGTACAGTCATTATGGTCACGGGATGTTATATTCTGTGAAAGGATTTTATGTGGCAAACAAGGAACGATGCTTATTAATTTGTTTTTCCCATGTAAGATGGGAATTCTAAAATTTTAGATTTTGCACAAGTACTATTTCTTCAAAATGTGTACTGGACATAAAGGAGAAAAGAGAAGATGCGAAGTTTTGAATAAAATATTAGTCAAAACATTTTTTGTAAATGTATGGACATTTTAACTATAATGATAGTTGATTTTGTTTTTTTAAATATATAAGTAATATAAAAATGTTATAAATAAAAAAAGCAGTATTGGAAAACATAAAATATAGTGTAATTTAAAAATTACCCAGAAAATATTCCAAATTAAGGATACATATGACTTGCATTAGTTGAAAAAAATAAAGAAATTTAGCGATGACTTTGTCAGTAGAAAGTAAACAAATTCAATTTCTTTTTGCATCAAATAACATAAAAGCAACATATGAGTCCTTACTACTTCAAAAGAAAAATAAGACAAAAGTTTTATGAACTTTGACATATATATAATGTAAGAAGGATCTTAATTAACATCGACAAAAATTGAGAGTATATTTACAGAGGATAAATATGAGCCTTGTCAAAAATAATATATGTGTACATAAGGAGGATAGTGACCATAGTTGTTCTTAATAGATCTGACAATACCAATAATATTCTTAACCATGTTATTACATATCTGTTTTTTTCTTTTTCTTTTTGAGTTACTTTTCTGTCGGTTTACTATCAGAAATAGTCACTTTTTACTCTCGCGGATAGTGGTCTATTATTATAGTATGATATATTATGTATTGAATGTTCTCACGAAAAATAGTTCCACCTTTTAAAGTATTATAATTAGTATGTAAAATTTGAATTTTATGTAAACGAATTTTCAAATATTTTTTTTAAATGGTGCATGCAATAGATTACTTAATTAATGGCCAAAAGAAAATTGTAACAGCTAGAGTCACTGAAAATATTTATATCTGGTAGAATGTCTACAAAGATAAGCACACTTTTATTTTCTTTTTTCTAAGGAAAACAAAACAAGCAACCACGCATTACATTCACAAATAAATTGTTGGCGTACAACACCATGCATGCCACAAAAGAACCATGCAACCCACAAATGCATGCCAGCTTTGTAGTTGCGCCTTCGTACAAATGATAACCTGGAAGATCCTGTGATTGACTGTGAGATTCAAACCGTTTGTTTCGGTGTTGTGATCCAATTAATTGATTTTTTAATTTTTAAATTTCAAACGGTAGATTAAAATCATTAAATGTGATCTCCATATTAAAATATATTTGGAGACCAAATTTTATATTTTTTAAAATTTTTATACAATTTATTAATGCAGTTTTAAAATCACTTCAGTGAAAATTGTCTGGATTATTGCAAATATTGATTTTAAAACTGACTTAATAAATAGTAAAAAAATTCTAAAAAATGTAAAATTTGGTCTCCAAGTACATTTTAAAATAGATTGAATGTTGAACGGTTTAAATCAAATGTTTAGACTTTGAAAATGTAAAAATCAAAACATTTGTTCCACGGCTTCTGAACAAACGTTTTGATATTAGCCCATCTCTCTTTATATATATACTAGAAGACAGCCTCGATTTGTTTCGGCAATGATTTATTATACAAGTAGTGGTTTTCATATTATGCAAGTAGTAATTTATTGTTGAAACAACAAAACACACAAGTTACACAAGTTATGATTTACGTATGGAAAGACTATAAGTGCACAGCGATTATTGGAGATGGTTCCAAAAATCCGCAGAAGAGACAAGGTAACGGGATGATTGGAAAAAGATTCTCTTCCAAAAATCTGTCAGCTAATAGATTTCTAGCCACGTGTCCTTCGTACCTCAACCAGGCAAAAGAGGAAAACTTAGAATAAGCAAAAGAGGTAACACCAATCCAAATTAGGACCAACCTAACATCACTATTCACCTCTCGTGCTTTTGCTTCTTACCCTCTACAAATCTGAAAAATTACGATTTCACCACTAAAGGATAAATTTTTAATGTCACTTTTTCTAACAAAGTTATTGGTGTGAAGCTTTTTTTCCATCCTTTTCGAAAAGAAACCATTTTATAAAGTTAAATTCCACCCATGTGTGAATTTTCACATCCTATAGTTACCAATTTTTATCATCATAAAAATCACTAATTTGCTGCAAATTTTGAAAATAAAACAGCTAAGGGGAGACAAATATCAAGTACCTTTGAAATAGCATTGATTTTGCTTTGTTTAATCTACCTCTTGATCAGTATTTTTTGGATGAAATATCAGAAATGCTATAATAATACATGACTTCGTGTCCACATTAACCCCTTCATTATGTTCTTCTTGAATTTAATACACTACTTGAGATTTTACACAGATATCCATATCTGGATTTTTGCTGAATTAAACTTCAAGTTTCTTAAAAGAAAACAAGGAAAAAAAAAGACAAAAAACTATCTTAGTCGACCACCTAGTGCTAATAGGCAAACCAGCTGCTAGGCTCCCCACAACAGTTGAAATCTCTGTGTTCGCTTGATCAATTTTGTCAATACATGACTTCATGTCCACATTACCATCTATCACTGATCCCCACCCCCTTCATTATGTTCTTCTTCAATTTAATACACTACTTGAGATTTTACACAGATATCCATATCTGGATTTTTGCTGAATTAAACTTCAAGTTTCTCAAAAGACAAAAAGATAAAAAAAAAAAGACAAAAAACTATCTTAGGCGACCTAGTGCTAATAGGCAAACCAGCTGCTAGGCTCCCCACAACAGTTGATCCTTGTATGTGTTTCTCCCATTCGCCTTACTTTTGTTCTGAAATTGTTTATTAGATTGTTCAGAGGATGTCTCTAAATATGCAATTTTAATGAAACTAAGTTATATTATTCTTGTAATCTGGAAAAATATTCTTTAATTATGTCACTAAGAAACATCAGAAATAACCTTTGTACCTTTCTCCAGAATAAAAATATGTTTGACAACATGTCGAATTAAAGACTTTTGAGTAATTAATGTAGGAGATAGGGTAGTTTTAAGATTCATTGAAAGAAAATTGGAACACATTTGATGACATATAAGAACTTATTCCAGATTGCAAGGAAATGATTAGGTCATAGCTTTCCTTCTTTCTTCATAAAATTGCATCTTTCCTTTTTCATTTTGTTTTGTGATTCTAATCAAGAAGATTTTTGGTCGGCATAACCAAAAATAGAATGAATAAAAGAAGACCATTACCTTCTTACGAGGAAATACTACTCCTGCTTGTGAGTTAGATCTTGTTACAACATGCACCTTATGATTATCTGCATCATTATTACTTTTTTGTCAGGAATATAGCTGGTCAACATTTCTACTAAATAAATCTATATTTGTTACAGTTCAATTTTGTTTTCATTTGGCTATGCCGACCTCAACTCCTGAACCAATTCGACCAATAAATCCGTGAGATACCATATATGATGATTATGCAAACATAAGACCTTTTTTCTTTGGATCCTGATAATTGTTCCTGCACTCCCACCCCCCATTATCCCTCCACTTAACTTCCATAACTACCATGAGGGACCACAAAAACTCCAGCATTGATTTTTTTTTTCTAAAATATTAATATCTATGCACGGAAGTATTTATACCTATGAATGAAAATATTTATATCTATGCACTGGTAGCATCTCTCTATTTATTCTCTTCTTCCTCCCATGTAATTTTCATGCAAAAATTAGACAGAAATAAAAGAAATTGTGTGTGAGTGTGGAGGACTTAGGCACCAAGTTGGTGTGCCGAACCTTGTTAAATCTGGTGTTCAGCTCTCTCTCAGTGTGTCTGGTTATTTATGTACGGACCGTGTGTAACTGTACACGGTCAGTATACATTATCTGCGAGTTATTTTTTACATGGTATCAGAGCGGGTCTTGATCTAAGGACCTGAAATGGAGGAAAACAAGGCAGAAGGTGAGAAGGGCCAAGACCACAGCGTCGACATGACACTTCTTCAAGCGCTGAAGGAACTTCTCACCACCCACAAGGCGATGACGATGCCGGTCAAAGTACCGATTAATTCGATAACCGTCAAATTCGATGGAACGAACTATGGGCTATGGTTGTCCATGATGGAGACACCTGGCAGGCAAGGGCAAGCTGGGCTATGTACGTGGAGAGAAACGTGCACCTCCGGTCAGCGATGCTGGGTACGAGCAATGGAAGATGCATGACTCAATGGTAAAAGGTTTGATTCTCAACTCTCTCGACTCAAGCCTTATCGGGAATTTTCACCGGTATTCTACAGCAAGGGAGGTGTGGGATGCCTTGGCTACCACCTTCTTCGACGGCTGTGATTCCTCTCAAATCTATGACCTTCAACAACAGGTTCACCAATTGAAACAATCAGGTGGACCTTTGGAAAAATATTACAATAAGTTGCAGGGGCTGTGGAAGGAGATTGATTTTCGATGGCCAAACCCTGTGGTGTGTATGGTGGACATCGAGAAGCACAACTCTTGGGTTCAGCAAAATCGAGTATACAAATTTCTAACCGGATTAGACGACCGTCTGGATAGCACTCGAGCAGATATTATCCAGACTGTGCCCCTGCTAATTGTAGAGCAAGCGTATGCACGGGTCAAACGGGAGGAGATGAGGCAGAAAGTGATGTGTGGCGGCGATAGTACATTCAATTCTGCTGTCATGATGATGAAGAACACGGACCGGGCAGGTTGGCATACGGACCGTGCACCTGAGGGTGCGGACCGTGCCGTGCGACACACAGACCGTGCACCAGAGGTATCACTTTCTCTCAAATCTGAAACAAAACAGGGAAAATGATGCACTCACTGCCACAATCCGCGACACACTAAAGAAACATGCTTCCAACTGCATGGATATCCAGATTGGTGGCACGAGTTAAAAGAGAAGAAGGCCGCGGGGAACAAAAAGGGACAAGGTGGACAGGCACACCTTACAGGATGCACGGACTGTGCACAGGGGAATACGGACCGGGCAGAAACCAGCACAGGTCGAGCATCTCTGACACTCGCCACTCATGTCAAAGGTACATAAAGGTCTGCTGGAAAAGGTAATGCTCTCATCACACAAAATTTAGAAAAATGGGTGATAGATTCAGGGGCAACCGACCACATGACTTATTCTGATTCAGATCTTGATAAAATTGGAAAATCTAACCGAAAAGAAATTGTGAATGCAAATGGAGTTCCCTCACCGGTTATAGGATCGGGAACTGTTAAGGTGACAGAATCGTTGTGTTTGAAAGACACCCTATTTGTACCTTCTTTGAGAACAAAGCTTATATCGGTAGGTCAATTAGCTGAAGATTTGAATTGTGCAGTCCTAATGTATCTGAATTTCTGTATCTTTCAGGACATTCTAACGAAGGAGATACTTGGGCATGGTATTAAGCGAAATGGACTGTATCACCTTGAAGACTTGAGTATTGGTTCTACGTGTCTAGCTGAGAGAAGCATTCAAAGAGATAATATCTTGTTGTGGCATAAGAGGTTAGGACACCCGTCTGTAGGATATGAGAAAAAGTTTTCCTAGCTTATGGGTTGGTGTATCAAATTTTGAAATTCAGTGTGAGACTTGTATTCGAAGTAAAAGCCATAGAAATTCTTATCCTAGTGTTTGTTATAAAAATTTGGAATTTGTCGATTTAATCCATTCTGATGTGTGGGGTCCTGCCCCAGTTAACTCAGTAGATGGGGAAAGGTGGTTTGTTCTTTTCACTGATGATAGTACTAGGATGACATGGTTATATCTCTTGAAGAATAAAAGTGAAGTTGCAAATTGTTTTTTAGATTTTTCAAACCTGATTCAAAGACAATTTGGAAATAAAATTAAGATTCTTAGAAGTGACAATGGGGGGGAATATGTGAATACATCTTTGGGCAGTTTTTTCAAAAGTAATGGTATTATACATGAAACATCGTGTGTCGGTACCTGTAACGCCACGTAAATCAAAATACTAAATTAAGGTACGACATAAATAATTGATATATATTTATTTGTCTTTCTATTTTATTATTCTTCTTTTTATCCCTTCATATAGATAGATCTATTAAACAAATTTCTCTACCTTGAATAAAAACCAATATGTTCCGATTTATATCAATATTTAAATAGTATATAATTATAAGTAAACCAAACACACCAGACCCGATTTAACATATTAGTTTCAGGCGCCCACAATATATATATTGTGAATTACTAAAATTAAAATAATAACTTCTAAAATAACTACTAAATCCCTGTTCAAATTCTCTGCCGGCACCCTTGATCAAATAACTGCTAAAAGTAATAACTTACGCACCTTGATCAAATCCTGCCCCTTATATATATTATCATGACTCATATATGTTAATTGAAACCATACATCCTTTCAACTCTCTGCCGGCTGCCGCAATATCTCTATCATTTATTCTTCATAGCCACCAAAAAGGTACTCTAAATTATGATATTTTCTTTATAAGTTGATGCATGAATTTCATCGATTAAGAAATATGATAACAGAGATGTTGATTCGAATTAAGTGTTGTTCTTAGATTGTAGGGATTTATGATTGTATACATTTATATTATAATATGAAAATCTATCTCTTTTATGATATTATAATCTGGAAATTTTCTAGTTTATAGTAATTCCTTTAGTTATCAAAATTCTAAAACCATTCTCTTGATTTTTATTCATTTGCGATAATACAGATGGTCATATAAATTGTTATCATTAGTATTTTAATTATTTCAAATCCGCTTTCATTGTTGGAATGATATAAATAAATCATTTTGATCTATGTATGTACATGATGGTATTTAATATATATATCTTCTTATTAAATTTGTTTTGAAGTGGATAGTTAATTTCTAAAATTTCTAACTCCTATTCTCGTAGAATTGAAAACTACGTTTGAATAAAATAGTATATGCTAATTTATTTTATGATAAATTATATTATTATATTAGAAGTTCAAACCTACTCATATTTAATTGGATATCCTTTTTTTTTTATCTAGTCAAAACTGTCGGTTATAAAAATGATCAAAGTGACAGAAGCAAAATCATTGATCATATTTTTATCTTATTTTATTTTATTCTTTTCATCCTCATTATACTAAAAACAGAGGTGAGATATTTAATTATTTTAATCAAATTTAAGATTGTCAGAGTTTTAATAAAGAGAATATATAACATCATATATCATATATATGAAATTCAAACAGCGTTAATTAAAAATATATGTTTATGCTTTAGATTCGAAGTTTAAAGATTTAAACGACGTACGAGACAATCAAGGATTCACTTCGACATCAGGTACGGGTTTCCTGGACATTGTCAAATTGTTACTTATCGTTTTGTTTGCATTTATTTATTTATGGAATTATGCATGTTGAATCGAACGATCCCTTTGGCTTTGTTTAGAGAATACCAAAATTGTATTATTCATTTGATCAACGGACTTATAGGATGTGTTGTGTTGAGTATGACCTTCGTGTGATTAAATGAAACGAACGTGGAATGAAATGGATAAGTTAAAGGAAAGGAGTCAATGTGCGTTGAACGCATGTTGGAATGTATACATTGGGTCTAGTATCCGACTGGACCCCTCGTTAACGTGGCGTTGGTTGGATTTCCCGTCACGGGTCAACATCTTGCGGTGGTTCGAGTCCCCGTTGAGTGAGACAGTTGAACTAGTGGTGGTTCGAGTCCCCCTAGTGAGACGCCAATAGCTGGGGTGGTTCGAGTCCCCCTGGTGAGGCAAAGAAGATCTAGCGGTGGTTCGAGTCCCTGTCTAGTGGCACGGCCAAGATCTGGTGGGGTTTGAGTCCCCTTGGTGAGGCAGTTAAAAACTTGAAAGATAATTAAATAAATGTGTGTATTTTAAATAGGCACCAGCAAGATTGCATGTGAGGATATAATTTTGATATCTTGTTTGTGTTAAAAAGTTAATTTGACAAACTCCGGGACTGGAACTAAATCCCGTACTGAGAGACTGTTCGATCTCTCACCCGTTCCACTCTTATGTGGGTTCCAGGAAATGATGAGGCCGACAGGGAGCATGAATAGGAGGGACGCAGATCGGGTGGACAACAAGTAGATGGCTCATGTGTCTTTTATTTAATTTTTAGTTAAACTTTAAATTCTCTCTTTGAAAGTGGATACATTGACTAACATGGCAATTATCGGTTTGTTGCCATGTTTGTCTTGATCTCATGTTGAATGCATGTTATGTACTTGAACTATTTGTGGTTTTAAAAGACTTGGTTTGACTTTAAAGTTTTGCATGAGTATTTATTATTAATAATGTATGTGATGTGCACACGCCTTACGTGTAAATACGTGGCGGGTTGTCTCGGGGTGTGACAGTACCCCCCAACAAAATGGTGTGGCTGAAAGAAAAAATCGGCATATTTTGGAGATTGCTAGATCCTTGTTATTTGAAAACAATGTGCCACAGAATTTCTGGAATCATGCCATATCTACAGCTATGTATCTCATGAACCGAATGCCATCCAGTACCCTAAATTTCCTTACTCCTTTACAAAAACTTTCCTCATTTGTAAAAATTCCCTCAGCCCTAAATTTGGCACCTAAAGTGTTTGGATGTGTGGCATATGTACATGTTCTGAGAGAAAAAAGAACCAAGTTAGAACCTTGTGTGATTAGGTGCATGTTTGTCGAGTATGGCAATCATCAAAAAGGGTATAAATGCTTTGATTTGGAAACCCGAAAGACCTATGTAACAATGGATGTAACCTTTTTGGAAAGTGAGCCTTATTTCCGGAATCAGGAACAATTCTTTCCAATCCAGGAGGAACCAAACCAGCCTATCTGGTGGGAGAATGAGCAAGGGGTGGATACAGACACGGACCGCACACAGGAGTACACTGTCCGTACACAGGGTGACATGGACCGTACACAGGATGTTATGGATCAGGCAGAAGAGGGCGGGTTATACTCCAGGTGATACGGACCGAACAGAAGAGTACACGGACCGTGTACTAGGACCTGAGGACACCAGGATAGAGGCAGAAGTGATACAGTCCGATGAGGAAGACGAATTACCACGCTCAAGGTCTCCAGAGGATGTCACTGAGGTAAGTTCCCTAAACCCCGAACCTGTAAGACGGTACCCTATGAGAAATACCCAGAATATACTCCCAAAACGGTATAGAGAAGAAGGTATTGGATCAGCCGAATATGCCATATCCAATTATACCAGTACAATTGGGTTGTCCAACATGGTCAGAAATTTCACTGAGGAGTTATCCAAGGTTCAAGTACCTAACAGTGTAGCCGAAGCATTGCAAGATCCCAAATGGGTCGAAGCAATGAAAATAGAAATGAAAGCCCTTGAAACCACAAAGACATGGAATTTAGTGAAATTGCCACGTGGGAAGAAAACAGTTGGATGCAAATGGGTGTTCTCAGTAAAATATGATGCTACAGGTAAAATTGACAGATATAAGGCGAGGTTGGTTGCTAAAGGGTACACTCAGACATATGGCATCGATTTTCAGGAAACTTTTTCTCCAGTTGCAAAACTTAACACAGTTCGAGTCTTATTATCTCTTGCAGCAAACATGGACTGGCCGTTGCATCAGTTTGACGTGAAGAATGCATTTTTGCATGGAGATCTGGAGGAGGAAATCTATATGGACATCCCGCCAGGATACACACACCAAGAACAAGAGAGGCTGGTGTGCAAGCTGGAAAGGAGTCTGTATGGATTAAAACAGTCGCCCCGAGCTTGGTTTGGGCGGTTTAGCAAAGCCATGAAAGCCTACAACTACATTCAAAGTGATTCTGTCCATACTCTGTTCTACAAGCATCGTCAAGAAAAGGTAACAATTCTAATTATCTATGTTGACGACATGATAATTACAGGGGACGATAGTGTAGAGATACGATGGCTAGAGCAGAGATTATCATAGGAGTTTGAGATGAAAGATTTGGGCGGCTTAAAATATTTTTTGGGAATAGAAGTGCTGCGCTCAAAGGAAGGTATTTCTCTCTCCCAACAGAAGTATACCCTTGACTTACTTGCAGAGGTGGGGATGCTAGACTGTAAACCAGCTGATACACCTATTGTCCAGAACCTGAAATTTTAAGATAATCCAGATGACCCAGTTGTTAACCGGGAAGCTTACTAGAAGTTGGTAGGAAAACTTATTTACTTATCACATACCAAACCTGATATTGCGTATGCTGTAAGTATGGTAAGCCAGTTCATGCATAATCCAAAGGAGCAACATATGGATGCTGTAATGAGAGTTCTGAGATATCTCAAAAAGACTCCAGGGAAAGGTATCCAATTTAGAAAGAATGAACACTTGGATATTGGGGCTACACAGATGCTAATTGGGCTGGAGATAGAACCGATCGAAAATCAACATCTGGATATTTCACTTTTGTGGGAGGGATCCTTATCACGTGGAGAAGTAAGAAACAGAATGTCGTTGCCTTGTCAAGTGCAGAAGCTGAGTTTAGAGGAATGTCCAAAGGTCTGTGCAAACTCCTGTGGCTAAGGAAACTCATGATCGAATTGGGATTTAAGCCGAAAGAAGGAATGCAACTGTATTGTGATAATAAATCGGCAATTGAGATCGCACACAACCCGGTACAGCATGACAGGACAAAGCACATAGAGGTCGATAGACATTTCATAAAACATAATTTGGAAGAAAGGATCATCTCATTTCCATTCGTGAGATCTGAAGAACAACTTGCAGACATGTTGACAAAGGGAGTGTCAACAAAATGTTTTGAAGAATCGATTGGCAAGTTAGGTATGGTAGATATCTACCTACCAACTTGAGGGAGGGTGTTGAAATAGACTGTGCACGGACCGTGTGGCATTATACACGGTCCGTGTGTCGCACCGCCAGACAGAATATGGAAGGCGGTAGCTGGATCCCAGAAGTTATTACCTTGATTTCTTAGTTGATTTATTAGTTATTTTGTTTCTCATTTTAGAAGATTGTTATTATCAGATATAGAAAAAAAGAAAAAAGGAAAAAAATATACCATAATTAGGTAGCATCTCTCTATTTATTCTCTTCTTCCTCCCATGTAATTTTCATCCAAAAATTAGACAGAAATAAAAGAAAGTGTGTGTGAGTGTGGAGGACGTAGGCACCAAGTTGGTGCCGAACCTCGTTAAATCTGGTGTTCAGCTCTCTCTCAGTGTGTCTAGTTATTTATGTACGGACTGTGTGTAACTGTACACGGTCAGTATACATTATCTGCGAGTTATTTTTTTACATTTTGAGCCTCCACTTTAGATATCCATTGGGGTTTAGCCAGTTCATTGTTGCTTGTGCTTAAACCATCTATATCCTTTCCAGCAACCTCATATATTATTCACCTAAATTGATCAAGGTGAGATTAGAGTGAAAGTAGTGATTGTCTGGAATTAGAGTTGTTTTTGCTCACCTATTCCAAGCTGTAGAACTTGCTTCTTTCTTTGAGCTATTGTGCTCATCTGTCTGTTTGTGTGGACCGCAGGAATGTTGTCTCGTACCGGTCACAACTTATATTCCTTTCTTCACTGAGTAAAAGATATGCGTGCCTATTTGGTTCTGTTGCCCCAGAGACGTAGATCCTTCAGTGACCGAACTTCGTTACCAACTTCTGTGTCACCCTCGCTAACTCTATCTATTTACTTTATTGTACTTTATTTATTTACAAGTTATTGATTCTGCCAAGAACTACACATAAACACACGTACACTTAGATTTAATGTTATACGTCAAATACTTAGTAGATAGAGACTATTTTTTTAAACAACCCCATATTCACCTCTCTCTATGTTGCCGTAGAGACAACAGTATGGATTTCACTTAAATCAGTGGAGTAAAATTAATGGATTATTAAAAATTAATGGATTATAATTTTCTGATACTCTCATAGATATGATGTATGGATCTCATATATATGGTGAACATTGGGAACAAATTAATGGATTATTGTAAATGAGAACTGTAACAAAATCAGTTCAGCTTATGTTACATTATTACATCAGAGCAAGATGGATCCCATACACACCTTGTACCTTAATTTGATGTAGGAGTGCTTGAATGTGTTATTGTGTATCTAAGCTGTTATAATAGTGATATAACTACAATCTAATGCAAAATTTTACTTCTCACTATATAAAACCAACCAACTTTAATAATATAATCGACTTAACACTTTATTTATTTTTTGTGTGAACATGGTATAACTTCAAAATCTAGTCTGTAAAAATTATTTAAGAACGTTGATCCTCGATCATCAAATATTATTAAAAAAATATTGCTGAAATCTATTTGAATGGTGCATGTCTAGAAAGCAGCATGAATGGACATCTGTCCATTATTTGCTGAAATCTATATAATTTACCGAGTGAATAATCTTGTCTCCCCACAGGCCACAGCTGTCTAATCAATATTCGGTGGCGACAAATTGGCAGGAGATGGTTCCAAAAATTCGCTAGAATTTCTGAACGGAGAAGATTCTCTTCGAAATATCTGGCAGCTAAATCATTTTAGCCAGGTGTCCTTCATACCTCAACCAGGCAAAATATGAAAACTCAGGATAAGGCCTGCGACAAGCTGGCCAAGGGGAGTCTTCCGAAAGGTGAACACGGGCCCTAACAAACCGTATGCAGAGGTTTGGGCAATTTGGAAAAATGTTTGGTGGTCCGGAATGTTATCCGGTCTTCACGTTGTGATGTGGTTCTTATGTCTCAGTGGTTCTTCCTAGTTTTTTTTAGAGAAACTGTGTTTATAATCTCTCAATTGGTTTATTAGGAGGTCTTTTGATCACTTGGAAATGGAGTAATGTGCTGCTCTCATCCTGGGCCACGGGCCATTCAATTTCGGCCCCTACTGCTTCAAGTCAACTCGGGACGGTGTTCACTACTAGAATCTGAGTTTTTTACAAGGTAGTCCCAATTAGTTGCTTGGTAGTGAATGGTCTATGCAGAAGAATATTTTTTTTTTCGTAAAACCATTTGCATGGGCGGATGGGCCGTCTCATGCAAATTGTAAATGTTTATCCATGCAAATGTCTTTCTATCAGTCCATATAAAATAATGCTTGGAGAGCCATACCCGCCAAATATGCCAGGTAGTATATTTTATTCAAGGTCCATGCAAATACTTGATCTTGTGCTCATGCAAATAAGTCTAAAGTAGTGAGATATTAGTTGCATGGAAATACCCATGTAAATATTTTAATAATCTTGTTTATATTAATTTATACTAAAGGTTCATGTAAATACTCAACCACCATGCGCTTTTAAATAATCTAGATTGTCGAGACTCATTATTTACATGGGCCTACCAATGCAAATAGTTTCCAGTTACTCGACACAGAGACATTTATTTATATTTGATCTCCCTTTGAATGGTAAATATAATTATAAATCACAACAATAAGAATAATAACAGTACATAAAAATGTTCATTCTACTCATAACATTCATTTGCAAATTAAGTTCACATTAAACATAATATAAAAACCATATATTAAAATCAACATAATTATTCATATTATTTTGTTTGATATTACAAATATTACAATCAAGTCATATTTAGCAATACCATTAAGAAAAAAACTGCACATGCTAGGAAAATTAAGAAAGTTTGGTTATACCATTAAAGAACTAAAGTGAAAAAAGGAGACTTCTATCTTGTATGCATTAAAGAATATAATATGTACTAAAGATCGACGGTAGATTCTTTGCCTTCCTATCACTGGCAGTTGTGGAATTTTCATTTTTCAAGTTTTTTGTGCTTACGAAACGACCACCACTTCTTCTGACACGTCGCATTGCATGGAGATGACGTGATTCATGCAGGGGAAGAGGAGGAGTGAATTGACAAAGCGCAATTAATCAAGATCGTTGGACTAGGTTTTGACGTACGGTTCAGATCGATTTACAAGCAAATCGGAGGTGCAAAAAAAAAGTATTGGAAACACGACCATACACAGTCCAAAAAGCTAATGGCACGCAGTTACACGACTGTGTCAGCGAGCATCGTGTATGAATAGGAGGTACGTTGTACACGGTTTGCGAACCGTGTCTACATAGGAATAACATACAGTTAATAGAAACAGGCCCTGTCAGGTCTAAAAAAAAGCTCTGAAAATGGTGATTTCTACATGGCCGATGTAATCGTGTACAATAACAACGGTTATATAATTGGTTTCTACAAGGCATCTGTCTATTATTTTCTTAACCATGCACGGTTTGTTATTATGAACTGTGTATGTTTTGTGTTTTTTTAACGATTTATAATAGGCTAGCACCCATATTTGCTAGCCAAACAAACAATATTAAACATCCATAATTCATTCACAGAACCACAGTATACATAATCAATATTCATTTATAATTTAACATATATAAAACATTATTCAATATTTCAACATTCAACATACATATACATCCATAATTCAAGAGGTTTGCTGAAATAAAAGTTAAAGGTGAACAAGCACTTAGAAGAACATAGACATCCCAATATAAATGCTTGTTCACTCAAAATAAAGTAAAAACTACACAAATAAATGTAAAAAAATAAAACAAAAAACAGAACCTCGAAGTGAGGCATGGCGAGTGTAGTAAAAGCGATGAGTCATTGCATGATAATTTACACCATGCCATGAAACGTCCGCAGCTTGTGCACAATGCCACCTCCGATTCTGTTTTCGTTTGAGTTGATCAAGAATTGCCATTGGTTTCACAAGCTACTCCATGCCCATATTTCTTCCCTATCATAATTTGCAAAGTATTCAACATTAATAAAGTCATAAGTTAATGAAACATGAATACATATCTAACACAAAGTGCGCTCTATGTAGCAACTACCAAAACATGTACACAAGCACCCTAAGTTATAAACAAAACACATTTACAATTATATAGAGAAAAGGATTGTTCTACAATAATTATCTAGTTCACCATACGTACCATAAATGTCTATCCATTGAAACTGAATATCATTATAACTCGAAGACTTCATCATAAAATCCAAAAGACGGTGTATTTCAAATGAAGGATCGAAGTACAATGCACTCCCTCTGTAGCACAAATCTTGTGGATCAATTGTCCTAACGTGCCATTACTTCTCCACCAATTGATCCCAATCTCCATTGATGGTTCAATTATTACACCAAAACAACTCTACAAACAATAACCAAATAATAACTAACGATATCTTTATTTAACCATGCAAGAATTGAAGTAATCAAGTTTTTTACAGCTTACTTGTTAGTTATTATATATGTAATCTATGGTGTTTCAACCTTTATTGCAAGTGTAAAAGAAGTAGTACTATTTCGGTAAAAAAAACTTACACATCTATGTTGTTGAATTACTATGAGCCTCTACAAGTTTGGTGAACTCCCCAAGATACCTTTGATCATTTGAATGCATAAAGATGAACAAAGAGATAAAACTGTGACGTTCTCCAGCTTATGAAATATCTTCTGTACCGGCAAAACAACTGCTAGAAGCACAACGTTAGAATCAATTAAAGTCAAGAATATTGAATTTACCTTCCAATGAAATTACATACCTGGTGCCCTCCGCACTTGAAATTTAGCTCCAGACGCTCAACATCGGTAAGCCTACCAAGGAAAGTAGCCATCCCCTTCAAGGAAGTTTTCCTTGAAATATCACAAGATATGTTGAGGAAGGATAAAAAGGTCCAAAGGCCCTACCACTGCTTCGATAGCATGCACGTTCGCACCACCTCCTTAGGATCGATTAGCTCTAAGATTATGCCAAGTATCGGGTTGGGCAAGTTTCTCATGAAATCTGGATCAGTACTCATTGTATGAACAAACCTTCTCTGGTAAGGAAAGAATTGAAAAAGGTCTTATCAACCGGTGAGGACAAAAGTAAGTTCAAGTATTAAATCATATGGCATATTATCGATCGACGTATTCCATGTGCTCGCTATTTTACGGAAGAGAGAAAAAAAAGAGAGATTTGATTAGATGAAACCCTGAAAGAGAGTGAAGTGAAGGGAGAAGAAAGGTAGGAGTGAGAGTAATTTGATTCGACGTGAAGGAGGTGAGAATTAAAGACACGGTATTTGAAGAGGTGCGAAAAACAGTAAAACCCTAGGAACAATTTCTACACGGTTAAAAAAATGTGTATAATTAAGTATATTGAAACACGGTTCACAAATCAAACCATGTAAAATTTACAAAAGAGGTGCCAAAAAACGAAAACCCTAATTCACATGGATTATACATGTTACTTTGTTCGGAACCGTGTGTGATTTTGATATATTTATTTTTGAAAAAAATTCATATGCATGTTTGCTAGCCATTAAAAAAATCATAAAATAAGCTTCATAAATATTTGAAATAAATTATACAAAATTGTATACACATACATATACAAATTGTATACACATACATATACTAAATATTTTAGCTAAATCCTTTTCCCGGTTGAACTTTAGCTCGACGTGTCCATAGTTGTGCCATGTCCATCCATAATAACACGACATAAAATTAGTACAATAAACAGGACTATACACGGTCCGAAAAGCCAATGACACACGGTTACACGATAGTGTTCGCAAGCAGCCTGTATGAATAGGGAGGTACATTTTACACGGTTTTCGAACCGTGTCTATATAATACTAACATGCATGGTTAAAAAAATTCAAGCATGTCAGATCTCCAGAAAAAAGGTGCTGAAAATGGTGATTTCTACACGGTCAAAGTACCTGGGTACAATAACAAGAATTATATACACATTTTTACAATACATAATGTATTATTCAGGTAACCATACACGGTTTGTTATTTCGAACCGTTTATGATATTTTTTTTTATACTAGCATTCATATTTGCTAGTCATTGAACATACAATTAATATACACATTCATAATTCAATAAATATTGAACGTCACAGAATACAAAAATCAATCATATTCATTGAACATTCAAGAAACAAAAACAATTAATATATATAACATATTTAACATACATAAATTTATTATTCATAATTGAATCATATTCCTTTTTTCTCCTTATTTTTTTAACTTCAATAACTAACATGTTTTATGTCTAGATTTGGACTAGTCGTGTCAAGATAATCAAGGATCGAGAATATAATCGGCTTCAAAAATATGGAGGAGCAAATGGAACATCCGTGTGGTGTTCGACCCGACAACCTTACTTGGGCTGTGCAGTGTTTGGCCAATATGACAAATCCCTTTACAGGCGTACTAATGAGTTGAGAAACGAGACATATAACTATATCATATAATTTGTATATACAAAGCGTGGTAAGAAACACTGTGCAGTGTTAGGCCAACGGGAAACTTTATACGGCCACTTCTACTGTCTAGCTATCTAATTGTTCAGTTCTTTGTTAAGTAATGATTAATATATAAATATTAACGATGAAGATGTTATCAAACCTAATATTTATATCAGTACAAAGAAGTATATTTTTTTAAATAACTGATCGTAAAAAGAGATGTAGTTTCTGTTTCACTAAACAAATAAATATCTATTGATAACAGATACGAAAGGAACATCTGGATGTCAGTACCGAGTGCATATTGGGACCATCATACTAGGCCATTTCCTTGAAGAATTATTTTGTGAATCAAAATTTGTTAATAGTCTATACTCTATGCTAATACTGTTCACTAAAGTGTTTTGAAAAACAGAGCAATGACATACACGAACTATGAGAAAATTATATATATACTCAAATAAAAATCTCACGTTACATAGCTACCAACCAAATATATAATCATACAAATTTAAACCTATGGCCAAACCAATCCTAGGACAAGTAGTGCATGCAGATCACTGCAAATGACTTCCAAGCTATAACAAAGAAGCACTTGGTAACTAACCCCTGATTGGGAACCTTTTATTTTATTTAATGCAACAGGCAGCCTCTGCCGTGATTTAAAAAACAAACAAACTCACGTAAATGCACCCAAACAAGCACAAAACAAGCGTTGGTAGCCGGTGGGAACCCGCTAAAATTTAAGAGCATTGGAAGCCGGAGGGAACATCCTTGCCACAGTAGTTGAGCAGAAGGCTAAGGTTTATAGGCAGGTTTAGATTGATGCCCAAAATATTTGCTTTAAGAGCAGTGCACAGGCAGACAGCTGCCTCGAGATCTACTAAGCCCCCGAGCAGGGAGCAACAAGAGCTTGTCGGCACGGTACCGAGGTTTATGCCCTTGAGCAAGCCTAGCACATCGGCACAAGCACCTAGCTTTAGTGCATCAATTGGGCACTTGTTAGATGATGGTGGTGTCGCCGGTGGCGTCGTAGGTGGTGTCACCGGTGGCGTCAAGGGTGGTGTCACCGGTGGCGTCAAGGGTGGTGTCGTGGGTGTCGTCGGGCAACTGCTCTTTGGTGGTGGTGCGGGTTTCTTCGGGCAACTGCTCTTTGGTGGTGGTGTGGCACATTTGGCATTGGCAAGGACAAAGAAAAGAAGGTTAACTGCAAGGAAGAGTGTCGCTTTGGATGCCATTGTTAAAATATTTAACAAAGGAAGAGTGTGGCTTTGGTGATTAGGGTTAGGTATTGGGTGAGGATGAAGGTATGATATTTGTTCTGCTTTATATAAAATTGGGAATGAGTAATGACAAGAATTTGCCATGTGAAAAAGGGTTTGGATGAAATCAACATCTGGCAAAGAATATAGGGATTTTTGTCGATAGTGTCCCCTGGAGTAATCTAATCAGGTGTTACTATTTGATTTCCTTGTACTACGTATAGGTTATGTAGAAACTAGAATAAAGATTGAAATTCAGGTTTTGCATGTATTGCTTTATGGCCAATTACTTATCAACTTCGTCAGTATGCGCGTTATTTGAAAATTTATATACTTTTACCATGTATGAATCATGTATGTCATCTTCGTAAAAGATACTGTGATCATCTATTTTAGACTTAATTACACGGTTCAAATTATACGAATCTTACGTGAACCATTTGCTATAACTATTTAATTTATCTATGACAACGTACGGGTATACAGATTTTGCCGAAATTTTTATTAATAACCAAAAATAATAATTAAATTTTAAAAAAATACTCCAATTTTTATCAATATTTCAAAAGTACCCAATCCGCTGGATCTGAATTTCCATTGGAATATCCAACGGATTTAGAAATCTCCTTTCCGCTTGATAATCCAATAGTTTTGGAGTTTCCGCTAAATTATCTAGCGGAAATATTGTTATTGCCTTTTGCCTATCAATATGAGATTTTTTTTCTCTCTTTTCTCTCACAATCCATGATGCAGCTCAAGAGAAGAAGAGAGAATCTCAACCCTTTTGCCTTCTGTAAGTCTTTTTAATATTTATGTTCTAAATGCTTATAGGGTTGTTATTTTGAAATTGTAGTTTGTTATCCATACTAACTAAAACCAAAAATGATCTTTGTGAAATTGTTTATTGGCGGAGAAATCCAGTACAATAATGATGGTGTCTTTTACAGTACCCTCCCTAGATATTCATTTCCAGTAACCGTGAACCATATTTTTTATTATCTCCAGAATATAATTTATAAACGGGTTGGGTATACCATTAGTCAAGCCAGTCTGAAAATTCAAGACGGCTTCAATATGGAGCAAGATGGCCAACAGGACAATTAATTGGTCCCTGTAACAGACTAGCCATCGTGGAAAATGATTTTAGATATTGTGGCGTCCTTCCAACAAATTGGGTCCGAATAGCCAGGTACATATACCTAGTTGGGTCCCTGAACCTCAAAACCCAACCCAATACAAGTCGTATCCGTGAACCCATAACCCAACTCAAAACTGTTCGGGTCCGTAAATCAATACCGGTACCCAATTATTTTTATGTACCGGTGGATGCAATTGATGATGACATTCTGGAGAACAAAAATGAGTCAATAGCAACTGACGATGATGTTCGACCAAGTAGACAGTCACAGTCACAATCACAGTCATGGTCCCGCCAATCAAGGTACCCGTTCACTGGCAGGGACAATATGAGACATCTGATTGATAGTTTCAATAATACAACAGCTTTCTAGGTAATGGATGTCGATTTTTCCCACATTTGATAACCCATTGGTAGTATGCAAAGTGTATGAGTCAAAAGTGGTTTTAAGGGTAGTAGCCAATGAGTTTCATCTCATGAAAATTTTTGGGTGTAAGATGAAATATAACGAACCTCGATGTTTTGTTGTAGTGTGCAAGGATAGTAAGTTCAAATTCAAGTTAGCGGTGCAGTCTCACGGTCTTTAGAATCCTGGATTATCAATAAGAAAGCAATCCCTTATGCATGCAATGTACCATCCTCACGTGCTGATCATTGTTAGCTTACAACAGAGATGGTTGTCTGTGCCATTGATAACACCATGAGAAGGGATGTATGTGCGACTATAAATCACATTCGAGATGTCGTCAAAGCAACATACTCAAGGTCACTTCCAAGTACAACAAGTTATGTTGAGGCGGTGAGTTTGCTATTGCAAACCTATTTGGGAGTTGGGAGAATTTTTACAACTTGCTTATTCCGCTCTTAGAAGCCATAAAGAGAACCAATCCAGGAAATAAGTATTGTGTGACCTCGACCCCAAGTGATAGTTCACGGGATAGGCATTTCAAGACAGCGGCATGGGCATATGGGTCATGTCTTGCAATGATATTGTTCCACATACTAGTGATTAGTATTGATGCTTGTTACATGTCGGGACGGTACCAATGATAGTTGCGGATGCATGTGCGTACGATGCCAAAAACTAATTGCTTACATTGACTTTTGGAATTGTGGAGAAAGAAAGTGCAGAAAACTGGGGTTTTTTTATGACATGGTTGCAGTTGGATGTCATTGGAAATGACAGATTCTTTTGTGTCATATCAGATAGACACTTGGGAATTAAATTCGTTTTCCAGGATTCATCTCTCGGATGGGATGAGTTTACCGATCAATGTGTGCATCGGTTTGTTCTCAACATGTTGCCGAGAACCTCTTCAAGCATGTGGGGCGGGTGAGAGAGGTTAGTGATAGGTCCAAAATTGGAATAAACAAAAAGAAACCTAGGAGGTTGGAGGAGATGTTTCAATACTTTGAAGTCGGATGCCCAGAAGAAATCAATTACCTTAACAAGGTGGATAAGAAGGATCCGAATGATGAAAACAAGCTTCTATGTCCATAGAAGCTTTGCCAAGCAATGGATGGAGGGCACCGATGGGAAATAATGACAACAAATGGGTCCGAGTTATTGAACAATGTGTTCAAACTAAGTCGGTGATTGCTGATTGTAGCCATCGTGGATGACACATTCTACAAGATGAATTCCTAGTTTTGTGAACAGTGGAACAAAGCTAAAATGACACTTAAGCACAGTCAGATGTGGTCCAACATGGTAAGTGAGTTGTTGTAAAAGCGTATCAACAAATCTCTTAACATGACTGCGATCCCTTATAGTAGGATACATGGGGTGTATGAGTTCATGGTAAGGGGTGAATAGATTCCTGCAAGACGTGATTTGCCAAGATTGGAGTATACCGTGATCACTCAAAAGAAAGCGACGTTTCTTTTAAAATTTATAAACTCGGAAATGCTATTGGTTCAGATAGCAAGCGCACAATCCTTATTGAGTAGTATAATCGAGATCGATCCATAGGGAATATTGGTCTACAGTCTTGAGCGATCAAATCACAATCTGTCGAAAGGCTAGACAAAATCTGAAAATTGAGAGTTTGGAATTGTGATCAATATAAATTTGACAACAATTAAAAGTAATTAAAATAAAGATAGAGATGAGAATTCTAGGGTTTCGGCACACCATTGCTACTCAATCCACTTTGATATTATACTTCTATCGGGTCTGATTACCTGTTGTTGTTAATGGAAGACACTACATAGGACACTGCGAGTCACTTACGCAAATGACGGGACTTCCACCGGGATACTACATAGGACACTGCGATTTATCTTACGCAAATGACGGATCCCTTAAATACACAAGTTACTACATAGGACACTGCGATTTATCTTACTCAAATGACATAACTTGTTTTGCATTTTGTGGTTCTGATTTATGGTTTCCCCGCGAAGGTTTTCTTCACATAAATCTAATGGCTCCCAACGAGGCTAACTCGTCCATCATAGTCATTCTACCAATAAAGTACTGTCACTATCCTAGGATTAGACTAGATCATCGTAATAAGGTGAAGGCAGAATAAATTGCAAAAGCATTTCAATCAACAACAAGAAATCATAATCAACATAAAATATATATATCAAAGCATCATGAGTAACAAGGTTTACTGCCTAGCCCCTAAGAAAAGAACTTAGCCGCAGAACGGCATCATTATAACACTCCTCTTCTCACTTCAATCAAATCTAACCCTAATTACCAAAACTACAAAGATGAGTTCCTCTTCTGTCCAGGAGCCTTATATAGGAGTGGGGGGATGTCTGGAGATGAGTGGAGGCCAAGAAACATGATCTGGACACGTCTGTGACAGTTATTCCCCAAAGGGCGCCTTGGTTACAGACCGTATCAGGTGATACGGTCCGTATTCACACCTTGTCGCTGAGGGGTTTAATGCGTATCACACCATCTCCTGGTCCGTATCTGGCTAGGTCCGTATCAACTGGTACGGACCATAACAGGGCCTTAGTCGATGAGCGTCGCTTGTCCGATTGACCTGGTTCTTGCTCCATTTGATGTGAAATAGTCCCAAAACCTATTTTCTGCAATACAACATAAAGAAGAGTGACAGTAACATTTTAATTAATTAAACATAAGTGTGAGATAATATGCAAAACCTAAGCCAAAACCCTACGTAATTCATCATCATTTTGACTCTGATCATACCGGCGGTAAGGATTTCAGGTGTAAGGTTTTTATCAAGAAGAACAACAAAGTTTAATGTGAATGTCAGAAGCCCTAATTGATTGGTATACGATGTTCTCATTTCATGGTGGTTTGCCGAAAAATGAAATATGATGATAATTTGTTCATTAGCCCGCTCTACAGTATGCAAATTCTGGCTCAAACATGGGTGCCTACTTCGAGCCCAATGGCAACCAATGTGACTGACGTCAATACAATGGTCCGAGAATAATCTCGTTGCGGAGACTGATAAAAAAAGGAAGGAGACAATACAACCGCATACCGATGAAAATGGACTGAATGCAAAGTCGGAGACTCGGAAATCAGGCTCATCGTGACACCATTGATAGGAATGCAACAGGTATAATGCATAATTTAATAATTTGCATATAATAATTTTATTATTTCTCAAATTAATCATTTATTTATATATGCTTTACTTATAATGTAGAGGAAGCAACAAGACAAGAAGAAACAAGAACATCTTATGCTTAGGAATTTGTGTGACAATTAAATTTTAATTTTAATATTTATGTTGTTCCAATTTTTATTTATAACATTTATTGTTAGTAGTTTAATTAATATCTTGTTTGCTGGAAAATTTTGATTATTGTTTGCAATTCAATCGTCAACAATTTAATCTTCAATCTTGTCTTAATTCCCATTTAACAATTAAATTCAAACTTCCAACATATTCAAATATTCAAACAATTAACAATTCAAACTTCACATAACATATTCAAACAATTAAAACATCTAAAAAAGCAAATCCACAGAAAAAAGAAATACTTCAAAACCGCTACATTATCCAGCAGGTTGGTTACTTTGTGAATTTTGTTGAATACTAGAGTACTTTTTGAAATTTGATTATTTTTATTATTAATAATAAAAAAATTGGCAGATTTTGGGAACATCATTATACTCTGATTTTAACAAAAAAAGTAAGGAGAAAAAAAGGTGATTGAAACCATACATTAAACTATAGATTTTTTTGTTCGTACATTCACATGGATTTTTAAGCCATAGATTTAGACATCATATTAAATATTTGTTATTAAAATTATTTCTTTAAGAAGTTACTAGTATTGTGTTCTAGTATTGTCTGTGTTGTAATGGAAACATATTATAATAGAAAAAAAAAAGTTATTTACTCTTTTGAAAGGACAATGATAATAGGCAGTGAAATTTAAATGTTTAGTAAATTTTTTGTATAATTTTGTAGCAAGTTAAGTAAATTATAAAAATTTGTTACATTGTGATTGTACTTGACAAAGAATGAGATAAGTCGACAGGAATTTATATCACCTATAAGATTAACAAAATAGTAGCAATGAATATGCGCTTTAGTTGATACTTTTTTTAAAGTAATATAATTTTGTAGTTAAATATTTTTTTATTGTCTTTTCGTCGAAAGTTTGTAGTAGTATATATATTATATTGAGTAGAACTAGGGTGTTCCTAAGGTCACCAAGTCTCTTGTGAACTCAACTCTAAAACCTATCGAATTGACTTCAAACGATATTTTCAAATCATTAGATGTTCAATCTATATTAAAATGTGCTTGCAAACCAAATTTTTCATTTTTTGGAATTTTTTTACTATTTATTAACCTGGTTTGAAAACCGTTGTTTTTATTAAAATTCTGCACCATTGGAAAACAGCGATTTTCAAACCATCTTAATAAATAGTAAAAAAATTCCAAAAAATGAAAAATTTGGTCTCCGATCACATTATAATATAGATTGAACATCTAACTATTTGGAAATATCATTTGAAGTCAATTCGATAGGTTTTAGATTTGAGTTCACAAGAGGCTTGGTGAGCTTAGGAACACCCTAGTTCTACTCATATTATATTAATTCAATTTTAATTCTAACCTTACAAAGTAAGACATCAATATATATTATATAATTCAATTTTAATTATAACCATATCATGAGCAGTACGTGTGTAAATAAATTTAGACTTTTATACATAATTTTTTTTAAAAAGATGTATTGAATCAATAGAAAGCAGACATATCGTGATATTTAATTTGAAATTTCATCTTTTAATCACAGTTATTGATGGTTCAAATCATACGTACTTAATAAAATAATGAAGATTATGCATGCAATTAATTACACATCTTCATACTATGGATTGCTGCTATATTCGAGTTTAAAACATTACAATGAATGTCCAAAGCTTATATAAAAATGGAGATTTTTGTAAAGGCCAGCTGTATTGTTTTTTTTTTTCTTAGGTTGTCGGCAATTAATGTCGGCAAAATTTTGTATTAATAAGAAAAATATATACAGAAGCTGTAATGTTTTGGTTCTTCTAACAATGTCAATTGAATCCGGATCTCCAGTTACAATTTTGATTTGAGAATTGCGATGTACACAATTGTGGATTGAGTGAATCATTACTGATGCAACGACCCGCTACAGAAAGTTGTACACACCACATGCTATACGGAAATACGACTCCAATTATACGCGGAAAAATATCCATGTAAGAGTGCAAGTACAGTAATTATGGTCACGGGATGCTATATTCTGTGAAAGGATTTTATGTGGCAAACAAGGAACAATGCTTATCAATTTGTTTTTCCCATGTAAGATGGGAATTCTAAAAGTTTAGATTTTGCATAGGTACTATTATTCAAAATGTGTAATGGACATAAAGGTGAAAAGAGAAGAAGATGCGAACTTTTGAATAAAATATAAGTCACAAACATTTTTTGTAAATGTATGGACATTTTAACTATAATGATAGTTGATTTTGTTTTTTAAATATATAAGTAATATAAAAATGTTATAAATAAAAAAGCAGTATTGGAAAAAAATAAAATATAGTGTAATTTCAAAATTACCCAGAAAATATTCCAAATTAAGGATACATATGACTTGCATTAGATGAAAAAAATGAAGAAATTTAGCGATGACTTCGTCAGTAGAAAGTAAACAAATTCAATTTCTTTTTGCATCAAATAACATAAAAGCAACATATGAGTCCTTACTATTTCAAAACAAAAAAAAAAGACAAAAGTTTTATGAACTTTGACATATATATAATGTAAGAAGGATCTTAATTAACATCGACAAAAATTGAGAGTATATTTACAGAGGATAAATATGAGCTTTGTCAAAAATAATATATGTATAACGTAAGGAGGATAGTGACCGCAGTTGTTCTTAATAGATCTGACAATACCATTAATATTTTTAGCCATATTATTACATATCTGTTTTTTTTTTTTCGTTTTTTTTAGTTACTTTTTTGTCAGTGTACTATCGGAAATAGTCATTTTTTACCCTCACGGATAGTGGTCTATTATTATAGTATGATATATTATGTATTGAATGTTCTCATGAAAAATAGTTCCACCTTAAAAAGTATTATAATTAGTATGTAAAATTTGAATTTTATGTAAACGAATTTCCAAATATTTTTTTTAAATGGTGCATTTAATAGATTACTTAATTAATGGCGAAAGGAAAATATAACAGCGTCACTGAAAATATTTATATCTGGTAGAATGTCTACAAAGATAAATACACTTTTTTTTTTTTCTAAGGAACACAAAACGCAAGCACGCATTACATTGACAAATAAATTGTTGGCGTACAACACCATGCATGCCACAAAAGAACCGACGTAGGAGACGAACTTCATTAATTGCATGATTTTGAGGTTTCGCCAACTTTGTAGTTGTCTTCGTACAAATGATAACCTGGAAGATCATGTGATTGCCTCTGAGATTCAAACCGTTTGTTTCGGAGTTGCGTGCAATTAATCGATTTTTTTTTATTTTGAAAGTTCAAACAGTCAATCAAATAATTAGATGTGATCTCTATATTAAAATATGTTTGGAGATCAAATTTTATATTCTTTTGAATTTTTATATTATTTATTAATGCAGTTTTAAAATTGCTGCAGTGAAAATTGTCTGGATTATTGAAAACATAGATTTTAAAACTGATTTAATAAATAGTAAAAAAATTCAAAATAAAATAAAATATGATTTCCAAGCACATTTTAATATAGATTGAATGTTGAACGGTTTGAATCAAATGTTTAGACTTTGAAAATGTAAAAACCGAAACATTTGTTCCACGGCTCCGGAACAAACGTTTTGATATTAGCCAATCTCTCTTTAAGGGGCCAAAAAAAAAATTAGTTTGTATATATATTAAAAAGGAGTAGGGTTAATATGCACTATTGGTTTTGTGCTCCAATCATACTCTACGTCTTTTTCTTTGTTTCCAAAGTTCGAGCAATCGATCAGAACTGCTCAATATGATCTTTGTATTATAATGTGTTTGGAGACCAAATTTTATAGTTTTTGAAATTTTTTTACTAATTTTTTAGATAGGTACAAAATCACTGTTTTCATAATATTGTGGACCATCCAAAACAATGATTTTGTACCTATCTAAAGAAATAGTAAACAAATTTTAAAAAAATATAAAATTTTGTCTCCAAGCACATTTTTATGAAGATCATATTGAGCAGTTTGGATCGATTGTTCGAACTTTCAAAACGGAGAAAATGACGTGGAGCATGATTGGAGCACAAAACCAACGGTGAATTTTAACCCTACTCGTTAAAATAATATTAATATGCATATATTAAAAATAAATAAAATATTAGGGTCCAAATTTTGTATATATAAAGGGCCCAAAATTTTCTATAAATAGGTATGATTTATGAGCATATCAATAATAAATGCGACCAGCTAATAGGCTTCCACAAGTACTTCAACACCATATGCTTATAAGTCATTTTTGCGTTTTAAAAGTCCAAATAGTCGATCCAAACCGTTCAACAGGATATCCAAATTAAAATATGCTTGGAGACTAAATTTTACATTTTTTGAATTTTTTTACTATTTTTTCAGGTAAGTAGAAAATCATTGTTTTTTATGGTCCAGAATCTTCTGAATCAATGAATTTTCTATCTATCTTAAAAAATAGTAAAAAAAATTCCAAAAAATGTAAAATTTGGTATCCAAGCGCGTTTTAATATGGATATCATATTGAATGGTTCTGATCGACTATCTGGATTTTGAAAATGTAAAATTGACTTATAAGCATATGGTGTTGAAGTACTTGTGCAAACGAATTAGCCGGTCTCATAAAAATTTGTATATATAAAGGGCTTAAATTTTTCTCATGGCCCAGGCCCCAAAATCTTCAGTACCGGCCCTGCTAAGCCCTCGTGCAACCAAATTGTTTTCGGATTTTCAAAGTCCAAACGGTCGATCCAAACCATTAGATGTGATCTCTATATTAAGATGTGCTTAGAGACCAAATTTTATATTTTTTGTGAATTTTGCACTTATTATTAAGCCACTTTGAAATTTGCTGATCCGGGTGAACAGTAAAAACAGTGCAACCGAATTCTGGACCATATGATCAGCTATTTTGAGAGTGCCTTAATAAATAGTAAAAAAATTCCATAAAATGTAAAACATACAAGCAGTGGTTTTCATACTAGAAGACAACCTCGATTTGTTTCGGCAATGATTTATTATACAAGCAGTGGTTTTCATATTATGCAAGTAGTAATTTATTGATGAAACAACAAAACACACAAGTTAATAAGTTATGATTTACATATGGAAAAATTAAAAGTGCACAGCGATCATTGGAGATGGTTCCAAAAATGCGCAGAAGAGACAAGGTAACGGGATTATTGGAAGATGATTCTCTTGCAAAAATCTGACAGCTAATAGATTTCTAGTCACGTGTCCTTCGTACCTCAACCAGGCAAAAGAGGAAAACTTAGGATAAGCAAAAGAGGTAACAACAATCCAAATTAGGACCAACCTAACATCACTATTCACCTCTCGTGCTTTTGCTTCTTACCCTCTACAAATCTAAAAAATTACGATTTCACCACTAAAGGATAAATTATTAGAATAATTATTTCAGTACCCACGCTACAGTACCCGCACTGTACTCGCACTGTACGCGCTACAGTACCCGCAATGTACGCGCACTATACGGGCTATAGTACTCGCACTATTATTTTAGAAAAGTTCATATATCATATATAGTTCATTGTATAGGTATAAATACTTGCCCTGTTTGAGCTATACACTTAACGGTGTTACTATTAAAATTTGTAAAACAAAATGACAGTTTTGGAACAGTTGCGGTCCCCACATGCCGTTTGAGTGGTCCCCTAATGCGGGTACAACACGAGAATTTTTCAAGAAAAGGTGCGGGTACAGTTATTTTAGGAAAATTCATATATCATATGTAGTTCATTGTATAGGTATAAATACTTGTCCTATTTGAGCTATATACTTCACAGTGTTACTATTAAAATTTGTAAAACAAAATTACAGTTTTGCAGCAGTTGCGGTCCCCACATGCCGTTTGAGTGGTACCCTAATGCGGGTACGACACGAGAATTTTTTAAGAAAATGTGCGGCTACAGTTATTTTAGGAAAATTCATATATCATATGTAGTTCATTGTATATGTATAAATACTTGTCCTGTTTGAGCTATATACTTCACAGTATTACTTTGTAAAACAAAATTACAGTTGTTGAACAGTTGCGGTCCCCACATGCCATTTGAGTGGTTCCCTAATGCGGGTAGAACACAAGAATTTTTCAAAAAAAGGTGCGGGTACAGTTATTTTAGGAAAATTCATATATCATATCTAGTACATTGTATACATATAAATACTTGCCCTGTTTGAGCTATATACTTCACAGTATTACTATTAAAATTTGTAAAAAAAAATTATAGTTTTGGAATAGTTGCGGCCCCCACAAGCAGTTATGGTAGTTTAGGTGTGGGTATAGTGCGGGTACTGTACCGTGGGTACTCATATCAGCTTCCAAATTTTTACTGTCACTTTCTAACAAAGTTATTGGGGTGAACCTTTTTTCCATCCTTTTCGAAAAGAAACCATTTTATAAAGTTCAATTCCACCCATGCGTGAATTTTCACATCCCATAATTACCAATTGTCGTTGCACTAACCAAGACCGACCGTCTCAAATTAGCATTGATTATGCTCTAAACAATTTTTAACATCAAGAAAAATCACTAACTTGCTGCAAATTTTGAAAATAAAAGAGGAAAAAGAAGACAAATATCCAGTACCTTTGAAATAGCATTGATTCCTCTTTGTTTAATCTACCTCTTCATCTGTATTTTTTGGATGAAATGTCAGAAATGCTATAATAATACATGACTTCATGTCCACATTACCATCTATCACTGATCCCCACCACCTTCATTATATTCTTCTTGAATTTAATACACTACTTGAGATTTTACACAGATATCCATATCTGGATTTTTGCTGAAGTAATTAAACTTCAAGTTTCCCAAAAGAAAAAAAGGAAAAAAAAGACAAAAAACTATCTTAGTCGACCACCTAGTGCTAATAGGCAAACCAGCTGCTAGGCTCACCACAACAGTTCAATTTTGTACGTGTTTCTCCCATTGTGACTTAGATCTTGTTAAAACATGCACCTTATGAATATATGCATCATTATTACTTTTTTGTCAGGAATATAGCTGGTCAACATTTCTACTGAATAAATCTATATCTGTTCCAGTTCAATTTTGTTTTCATTTGGCTATGCCGACCTGAACTCCTGAACAAATTCGACCAATAAATCCGTGAAATACCATATATGATGATTATGCAACATAAGACCTTTTTTCTTTGGATCCTGATAATGATAATTGTCCCTACACTCCCATCCCTCCATTATCCTTCCACTTAATTTCCATAACTACCATGAGGGACCACAAAAACTCTAGCATTGATTTTTTTTTTTCTAAAATATTAATATCTACGCACGGAAGTATTTATACCTATGAACGAAAATATTTATTGTCCCTGCACTCCCATCTCTCCATTATCCTTCAACTTAACTTCCATAACTACCATGAGAGACCACAAAAACTCCAGCATTGATTTTTTTTCTAAAATATTAATATCAACGCATGGAAGTATTTATACCTATGAACGAAAATATTTATACCTATAAGGTGAACAATTTTTACATCAATAATTGTCTCTCCAACTATACGAGAGGACCACTCAAACTATATGGGAGGGATCATACACGGTTTTAGATATGGATTTTTTTTCTTCATTCAATCTCATCCACATTTCTGACGATCTATGAGGAATTTTGCGAATCTATAACCACAAACGTTTTCTACGCAATTTTATCTTTCAAATGAGATCCATGATGACAAACTTTCGGACTCGTCGTCACACAAGTATTTATACCTCGTCGTGCAAGTATTTATACGTATACTTGCAAGTATTTTTTACATATGACACTGACTGACATCTAATAGCATTAATATCAAGTATTACAAGTATTTGTACCTCCACACTGAAGTATTTATACTTATGTGATCAACTATTTTGTTAGAGAAAGGTTGACAAAAGGACGATTGGGGAAGGTTGATGTGGGGCTGCGGGGATGCAGGTCCCCACTACTTTATTAGAGTAAGGTTGATGTGGGGACCATTGAGGGACTGGAAAAGGGGTTGTCATATTAAGTTATGCATGCAAGTATTAATATCTTAGTTTGAAAGTATTAATTTCTTATCTTTCAAGTATTTATACCTATGAAGGTTGACGAATGACGAGTGTGGGGACTGATAAAGGGGATCATATATTTAGTGGGGACCATAGTATAATTTTTCTCTAATGTTGCTACGGGACGGGGGGAGTGTGGGGAGTTATACAATTATTCTTTTTATTTTTGTTCTTTTCTTATCCAAAACGGAGGTACGATCAATGAAATATGTATCAAGAAATCTCTTAAGATATGAAAGATTGCAATCTGTAATCAAGTAGATAGTTTAATAGGACCTTTTTTCATAAGTTAGTTTTATATATATAGAGAGAGAGGGGGCTAAGATACAAACACGTTTGTTCCACGGCTCCGGAACAAACGTTTTGATATTTGCCAATATCTCTTTATATATATATATACACACATACTAAAAGACAACATCGATTTGTTTCGGCAATGATTTATTATACAAGTAGTGGTTTTCATATTATGCAAGTAGTAATTTATTGATGAAGCAACAAAACACACAAGTTAGGATTTACATATGGAAAAATTAAAAGTGCACAGCGATTATTGGAGATGGTTCCAAAAATCCGCAGAAGAGACAAGCTAACGGGATTATTGGAAGAAGATTCTCTTTATAAATCTGGCAGCTAATAGATTTCTAGCCACGTGTCCTTCGTACCTCAACCAGGCAAAAGAGCAGAACTCAGGTTAAGCAAAAGAGGTAACACCAATCCAAAAGAGGACCAACCTAACATCACTATTCACATCTCGTGCGTTTGCTTCTTACCATCTACAAATCTGAAAAATTACGATTTCACCACTAAAGGATAAATTTTTAATGTCACTTTTTTAACAAAGTTATTGGGGTGAGTCTTTTTTTCCATCCTTTTCGAAAAGAAACCATTTTATAAAGTTAAATTCCACCCATGTGTGAATTTTGACATCCCATAATTACCAATTTTTAACATCAAGAAAAATCACTAACATGCTGTAAATTTTGAAAATAAAAGAGGAAAAAGAAGACAAATATCAAGTACCTTTGAAATAGCATTGATTCTGCTTTGTTTAATCTACCTCTTGATCTGTATTTTTTGGATGAAATGTCAGAAATGCTATAATAATACACGACCATGTCCACATTACCATCTATCACTGATCCCCACCACCTTCATTATGTTCTTCTTGAATTTAATACACTACTTGAGATTTTACACAGATATCCATATCTGGATTTTTGCTGAATTGAACTTCAAGTTTCTTAAAAGAAAACAAGGGACAAAAGAGACAAAAAACTATCTTAGTCGACCACCTAGTGCTAATAGGCAAACCAGCTGCTACGCTCACCACAACAGTTGATCCTTGTATGTGTTTCTCCCATTCGCCTTACTTTTGTTCTGAAATTGTTTATTAGATTGTTCAGAGATTGTCTCTAAATATCCAATTTTAATGAAACTAAGTTATATTATTGTTGTAATCTGGAAAAATATCCTTTAATTATGTCACTAAGAAACATCAGAAATAACCTTTGTACCTTACTCCAGAATAAAAATATGTTTGACAACATGTCTAATTTAGGACTTTTAAGTAATTAATGTTGGAGATAAGGTAGTTTTAAGATTCATTGAAAGAAATTGGAACACATTTGATGACATATTAGAACTTATTCCAGAATGCAAGGAAATGATTAGGTCATTGCTTCCCTTCTTTCTTCATAAAATTGCATCTTTCCTTTCTCATTTTGTTTTGTCATTCTAATCAAGAAGATACATAATAGTTCCCAAACAAAAAATGAAATGAAAAAGAAGAAGATCATTACGTTCCTACCTGGAAATACTACTCCTGATTGTGACTTAGATCTTGTTAAAACATGCATGCACCTTATGATTATCTGCATCATTATTACTTTTTTGTCAGGAATATAGCTGGTCAACATTTCTACTGAATAAATCTATATCTGTTTCAGTTCAATTTTGTTTTCATTTGGCTATGCCGACCTGAACTCCTGAACCAATTCGACCAATAAATCCCTGAGATACTATATATGATGATTATGCAAAAGGGGTAACACCAATCCGAATTTGGACCAACCTAACATCACTATTCACCTCTCGTGCTTTTTCTTCTTACCTTCTACAAATCTGAAAAATTACGATTTCACCACTTAAAATTACGAATTCACAAGGTGGGCTCGTCTCATCAAGGCTGTGTGTTTCACTTGTAATTGTGAATCAGAAAGTAAATGATAAATTTTAATGTCACTTTTTTAACAAAGTTTTTTCGAAAATAAACCCATTTTACGAAGTTAAATTCCACCCATGTGTGAATTTTGACATCCCATAGTTAATTACAAAATATTAATTAATTACAAAGTTTTAATATCCAAAATTAATTACAAAATATTAATTATACCCACCTAAGCTGGGTATTTTTAAAAATGCCCCAACCGGCCATTTTTTGGCCGGTCAGGAGGGTTTTTTTTTTTTTTAAATATTTGTTAGATTACTTCTTTTGATATATAATTAGCATAATTATTCTAAAATATGCTAAATTACTTGAAATTATGTTAAATTACGCTAAAATAAGTTAAATTAAGCTAAATTACACCAAATTACGTTAAATTACGCTAAATTATGCTAAATTACACTAAATTAAATTAAAGTACGCCAAATTACGCTAATTATACTGAAATACACTGAATTAAGCTAAATTACACTAAATGACACTAAATTACACTCAATTACACTAAATTACGTTAAATTACGCTAATTATACTGAAATACGTTGAATTACGCTGAATTACGCTAAATTAGGCCGATTTTGTGCCATCTTTCGTGAATCATAAAAAATAAAAAGAAATTCCAAAAATAGTAAAAATTGGTATTAATTAATTCTACAAGTTCATTATATAACCAATTTGCTGAGCTATTTAGATCGAAAAATAGAAATGAAAATCTTAATCAAAAACTTCAACTTAAGTTTTGAGGCTCTTCCCTTTGTTTTTTGGCAATTCTGAATTTTGAAAAACAGCTAAGCAATCACTGACGCATGCATATTTTTGGAAGTTTTCCGAAAAGTGGTCATTTGCTGAAATCGGACACTCGAAAGCCGTTTTATGGCAGTTTGAAGTTTCGTCATCATTTTTTGCCTTCTCAGTGAAGATATGTCGTAATTTAGCGTAATTTAGCATATTTTGGTATAATTATGCTCATTATACATCAAAAGAAGTAATCTAACAAATATTTTAAAAAATAACCCCTCTTGACCGGCCAAAAAATGGCCGGTTTGGGCATTTTTTAAAGTACCCATCTTAGCGGGGTATAATTAATATTTTTTAATTAATTTTGGATATTAATAAAAATGTCGGCACTAACCAAGACCGACAGTCTCAAATTAGCATTGATTATGCTTTAAACAATTTTTAACATAAAAAAAATCACTAACTTGCTGCAAATTTTGAGAATAAAAGAGACCAAAGAAGACAAATATGGGAAATGCTATAATATTTTGCAGCAAATTAGCATTGATTGTGCTTTGTTTAATCTCCCTCTTGATCTTTATTTTTTGGATGAAAATGTCAGAAATGCTATAATAATACATTACTTCGTCCACATTACCATCTGTCACTGACCCCCACCCCCTCCATTATGTTCTTCTTGAATTTACTACAGTACTACTTGTGATTTTACACAAATATCCAATCTGGATTTTGGCTGAATTAAACTTCAAGTTTCCCAAAAGAAAAAGAGGAAAACAAAAAACAAAAAACTATCTTAGGCGACCACCTTGTGCTAATAGGCAAACCAGCTGCTAGGCTAACAGTTGATCCTTGTATGTGTTTCTCCCATTCGCCTTACTTTTGTTTTCTGAAATTGTTTATTAGATTGTTCAGAGGATGTCTCTAAATATGCAATTTTAATGTAACTAAGTATATATTATTCTTGAATTCGGGAAAAATATCCTTTAATTATGTCACTAAGAAACATCAGAAATATCCTTTGTACCTTTTTCCAGAAAAAAGATATGCTTGACAACTTGTCAAATTAAGAACTTTTCAATAATTAATTAATGTAGGAGATAGGGTAGTTTTAAGATTCATTGGAACACATTTGATGACATATAAGAACTTATTCCAGATTGCAAGGAAATGATTAGGTCATTGCTTCCCTTCTTTCCTTTTCTCATTTTGTTTTGTCATTCTAATCAAGAAGATACATAATAGTTCCCAAACAAAAAATGAAATGAAAAGAAGAAGATCATTACCTTCTTACCAGAAAATACTACTCGTGCTTGTGACTTAGATCTTGTTAAAACATGCACCTTATGATTATCTGCATCATTATTACTTTTTTGTCAGGAATATAGCTGGTCAACATTTCTACTAAATAATTCTATATTTGTTACAATTCAATTTTATTTTCATTTGGCTATGCCGACCTGAACTCCTGAACCAATTCGACCAATAAATCCCTGAGATACCATATATGATGATTATGCAACATAAGACCTTTTTTCTTTTTGTTCTTTTCTTATCCAAAATGGAGATATGATCAATAAAATATGCATCATGAAATCTCTTTAGATATGAAAGATTGCAATCTGTAATCAAATAGATAGTTTAATAGGACCTTTTTTCATAAGTTGAGTAGAACTAGGGTGTGATGTGCTCACCAAACTCTTTGGTGAGCATAACTCCATAAACTATTGGATTCACTTCAAACGAGATGAATTCAAACTATTGAAACCGATGTACTTCACGAGTGATGTGGGTACATGCAAAATTTTGAATGTTTTGAATTTATTTAGTACAAAGTCAAGCGGTCAAAATTGACGAAAAATTAATGCATTAAAATAACTTCTAAAACTTCATTTTGGATCATTCATTTTTTATCAATTTTGACCACTTGACTTTAGACTAAATGAATTCAAAAAATTCAAAATTTTGCATGTACACGCATCACTTGTGAAGTAGATCGGTTTGGATTCATTTCGTTTGAAGTGAATCCGATAGATTATGGAGTTGTGCTCACCAAAGAGTTTGGTGAGCACATCAGACCCTAGTTCTACTCTTCATAAGTTAGTTTAATATATATATATATATATATATATATATATAGTGCTGGGCTTAGCTAAGCCATGGTGTAAAACGACTTGGTGCTCCACACCTCATTATTTCCATTTTGAAAATCCAAACTACCGATCCGAACCGCTCAAGTTGTTCTCCATATTGAAATGTGCTTGGAGACCAAATTTTACATTTTTTGGAATTTTTTTACTATTTATTAAGCCACTTTGAAAATCACTGATCCGGCGGTCCAGAAATTTTTACTGTTTTTTACTGTTCATAAGGATTTTCAGATTTTCAAAGTGGCTTAATAAATAGTAAAAAAATTCCAAAAAATGTAAAATTTGGTCTCCAAGTACATTTCAATATGAAGAACATGTTGGAAGGTTCGAATCGACTATTTGAACTTTGAAAATGAAGATATGGCGTGGAGTACCAAGTCGTTTTACACCATGGCTTAGCCTAGTCGGACTCTATATATATATATATATATATATATAGAGGAGGGATCGCATGACACTTTTTTTGGTGACATCGGATGACACCGTGCATTTTCAAAGTTTTCAAAGTCCAAACAGTCGATCCAAACCGTTCAATATGATGGATATATTAAAATGTGCTTGCAGATCAAATTTTTCATTTTTTTTAAATTTTTTTACTATTTATTAAGTATTTTACAAAATTGTTGTTTTCAGACCATTGAATTTTTGTACCCATCTTAATAAATAGTAAAAAAATTCAAAAAAATGTAAAATTTGATCTGCAAGATCATTTTAATATATCCATCATGTTGAACGGTTTGGATTGACTATTTGGACTTTGAAAATGTAGGGTATCATCCGATGTCACCAAAAAAGGGTGTCATCCGATCCCTCCTCATATATATATATATAGAGAGAGAGAGAGAGAGTGGCTAAGACATGAGGTATTGAAACCCTCCTCTATATATATAGAGAGAGAGAGAGAGTAGAACTAGGGTGTTCTTAAGCTCACCAACTCTCTTTGTGAGCTTAACTCAAAAATCCATTGAATTGGTTTCAAGCGACGCATCCAAACTGTTGAAACCGATCTACTTCACGAGTGATGAGTTTACATGTCAAATTTATAATTTTTCAAACTAATTAAGTATAAAGTCAAGTGGTCAAAAAAAGATGGTTTATAAGTTAATTTTAATGTGTTCATTTTTTATCATTTTTTTACCGCTTGACTTCATATTAAATTAGTTTGAATGACATGTAAACTCATCACTCGTGAAGTAGATCAGCTTCAACGGTTTGGATGCGTCGCTTGAAGCCAATCCGATGGGTTTTTGTGTTAAGCTCACAAAGAGGCTTGGTGAGCTTAAGAACACCCCAGTTATATATATATAGAGTAGAACTAGGGTGTTCCTAAGCTCACCAAGCCTCTCGTGAACTCAACTCTAAAACCTATCGAATTGACTTCAAATGACATTTCCAAACCGTTAGATGTTCAATCTATATTAAAATGTGCTTGGAGACCAAATTTTACATTTTTTGGAATTTTTTTACTATTTATTAAGCTGGTTTGAAAACCGCTGTTTTTATTAAAATTCTGCACCATTGGAAAACAGCGGTTTTCAAACCGGCTTAATAAATAGTAAAAAAATTCCAAAAAATGTAAAATTTGATCTCCAAGCACATTTTAATATAGATTGAACATCGAACGGTTTGGAAATGTCATTTGAAGTCAATTCGATAGGTTTTAGAGTTGAGTTCACAAGAGGCTTGGTGAGCTTAGGAACACCCTAGTTCTACTCCATATATATATATACATATACATATATATATGAGGAGGGATCCAATTACACCTTTTTTGGTGACACATCATAACACCGTTTTTTTTATAGGTCAATTTTGCGATTTCAAAATCCAAACAGTCGATCCGAACCGTTCAACATGATCACCATATTAAAATGTGCTTGGAGATCAAATTTTACATTTTTTTGAATTTTTTTACTATTTTTTAAGATGGTTACAAAATCGCTGTGGCTAATTTGAGAGAGAGAGAGAGTTGGGCTACAGTACTTCACAAACCATTACTATAGATTATAGTATAGATTATATTGAGAGAGAGTTGGGCCACAGTACTTCACAAACCTTGGCTAATTCACAACTCCGTTCTCAGCAAATTTGGTCTCCAAGTAGATTATAGTATAGATTAAACATCTAACGGTTTGAATTTGTTGTTTGGACATCACACGGCTAAATATAGCCCCGGCAGCATCTCGGCCGAACTGCTGCCGGCAGCAAATTAGCCACAGCCTATGTATGGGTCTGCTTCTTTACTTTGTGAATTTTTTTACTATTTTTTCTTAGCTTAGAGTTTTCTATTTAGAATTAATTTATAATTAAAAAGGCATTACTTCTTTCAAATAATTATGCAACATATTTTAGCATATATATTCCATTTCTCACGGAACCTTATCATCAATCTCACGTTTAATAATATACCACATTATGTATGTCCCAATATCTATAAAGAGAGTTATTTTTTTTTAGGAAAGAACTCAGGTCATGCCCCCATTTCATTGCAATAAAAGCTGTTACAAGTGTTTTACCAGAATGGTAAAAGGTACAATTTGCTCAAAACAGTTGAGCTCAATATCAGTACCTATCACACCCCGACAACAGGGCCGACAACCCACCGCGCTCAACAGCGCAAGGCATTTCAATTATCATACATAATCACATATTTACATACATTACTAATGACAAGGCAAGAGCCACAATATATGATAAAACTTTCCCATAAGTTTCATAATAGAGGAGGGATCCAATTACACCCTTTTTTTTGACACATCATGACACCGTTTTTTTTATAGGTCAATTTTGCGATTTCAAAATCCAAACAGTCGATCCGAACCGTTCAACATGATGGATATATTAAAATGTGCTTGGAGATCAAATTTTAATATATCCATCATGTTGAACGGTTGGGATTGACTATTTGGACTTTGAACATGGTAGGTGTCAAAGTGTGTCACAAAAAAAGGTGTAATTTGATCCCTCCTCTTTATAATATACATTTGTAAGCAAATATAATATAAACTTGTTACGGTATAATTAAAGACAATTGAAATACCATAGAAGATTTATTTTAAACAAACATATGCGTTTTATTGTGGCAACTTTCGCAGTGGAACTCACCGAAGTGGAAAAATATTAGAGATCGAAAATTTCTAAGTGCGGTATTCAGTTCTAGTCGGGTTATTCTAAGATCCAACCAACAGAAACCAAATTGGACCAAGCACAAATAATAAAAGAGCAACACTAATCATCAAGCCAAATAAATAATTCACAACATAAGTTATTTGTTGGTTATGAATATTATTTTGTGGACATTTGTTAAGCGATTCTGTATGTTTTTATTTCAAGTAAATTGGTTGCTCCAAGGATCTACTTACAATTAGATCAAATCCATGTCAATAAATATTTAGCTAATAACCATGAGGTGCAGAAAATAGCAGTATGTCCGATTTACTTTTCCGTGTCCGATTTGCTTTACGATCTGTGCTTACGATATTTAAGCGGACACACAAGAATATTAAACCGGAGCTCACATATCGTAAAGCGGATCTGATAGACTTAGAAGCCATCGAATCCAAAGTAGGTCTGATGCCCTCCGTACCTACTCCGCTGCACTTGTTATGTCGTTCATGCGAGTTAATTTTGAACATATGAAGAGATTGTTCTTAATTGTTTAGTAATTGATATTTTTAGTAATAGAAAACAGTTATTTTGAAATGTGTTATGAAAAGGATGGACCGCATAAACTAAAATAGCAAGGCCAAAAAATAATTCTCATTCTTTCAAAAATTGAGATGGAACCAATGCTTGATATCCAAGTTCTCTTCATATGGAAATGAAAAGGATGATCAATGTGGTGCAATCCTATAATATCCTTTATGTTGTGCAAACTAGGGAATAATATTCTGAACAAGCTTAAAACCACCCTTCGAAAATTACATGTAATTATCCATTTTTGTTTGAGTCTCAAGTATATATACTCTACTTCTCTTCAATTTGCTAACCTATCAATCCTTCAACTTCTCTAATTAAAACAAACACCTATCAATCCAATTTCCCTATGTGCCCCTCTGTACCCCACTTTCATTTTCAATTCTCAGAAATCTAGCAAATCAATATATCAATTCTAATGACTTCTAATCTGCAGCCTATAACTGATCCAAAAGAAGAGTCTGTCGATGGCAATTGGATTTGGGTCATAGGGCCAATGGGGGATTCGTGAAATGCCCTAAAATCCCTCCAGGATTTGAAGATCAACATCGATTAGCAGTGCATTATATATGTTAAATCAGATAATGTGATAGCTTTGTGCGGATTTTGACGTATTGCACGAGATGCACGAAGTACTGCCATTGGTATATATAGCTTATTTTCTTTTGTATTTCTTAACACAGTATTAATTAGTATAAAAGCTACATACATATATCCAATATTTCAATAACTACAATTAATTTTCGGACTCCTTGCAAAACCAAAGAATGCATTCGTTGAATAAAAACAACTACATATCTGAATGAAATATTTTTTATTAGAAAAATTAATTCAGTAAATTTTTAGTAAATTCCTGTTTTCACAAGAAATCAAAATGAACGATGATATGTGGCCCAAAATTTTAAAAAATAATTCACTAAAACTACGGTACTTTCTATGAATGGTCTTGCTGTGAAGCCATTTAAAATTTAAATGGTTGAAATATATTGGGGACTCCTTTTTAGACACAAAATGGAAAAAAGTTATAATACAATAAAAATGTATTATATTTTTCGTCATCAGAAATTTATAAGATCAGATTAACAAATAATATAAAAAGAGTATCCAATATAAGCATCATCATATACAAAATCAGGATATCAACAGACAACGTAACCTCTATATTAGGAAACATAAAAACAAATTAACAAAACAAGATTTAACTTCAATTTTGCTTGAGCCCTCTTCTTATTTGTCAGAAAATCATCCATATTCTTTTATTGCAGGGATGCATGTTTTACTATGCCATAGTTAATTAGATAATTAAAGAAAAGCCATATATAATTGATAGTGAGTTGAAACGCATTCACTAGCATCCCTAAAAAAAAAGAAACGCATTCACTAGCATAGATGAAAAGAATAGTTGAATATGTTATTTATACACATTTGGAACTATATTGAATTAATTGATTTATTGAGTATTCGTTTGTGAATCACAAATGTACAAAGCTATGTGATATTTATAAATAGAGAGCGCCTAGCTGTCCCCTTCAAAAATCCCCCATTTTGTCCCCCAGGTATTAACTATCTGAGTGACCACTAACTACTTGGGGGACCGCCTAATATTTAAAAGATTTCACAACTGGTATGTGTAAATATGGATACCTATGTGCGCAAGTATTAATATATAATATATCAAGTATTCATATCTAAGATGAGTTTTTTTTACAACTGGACACATCACACACCTATTTTTACACGTTTTTAGAGGTGGGCTTTTTTTCTCCATTCAATCTCGCCAATATTTCTGACGATCTATGAGAAATTTTTTCAAATCTAAAACCACGAATGTCTTCTACGCAATTTTCTCTTTCAAATGAGATCCATAATGACATATTTTTGGGTTGTCTGTCGCACAAGTATTCATACCTCATGGAGCAAGTATTCATAACTCGCCGTGCAAGTGTGAATAATTAATGTATCAAGTGTTTGTATTTAACAAATTCTATCAAATTCTTTTCCATATGGCAATGGATGATGTCAAAAGTATTAATATCAAGTATTGCAAGTATTCATATCTCGTAATGCAAGTGTGAATAGTTCATGTATCAAGTGGTTGTATTTAACAAATTCCATCAAAAAAAATTCCATATGGCACTGAATGATGTATGAAATTGTTAATATCATGTATTGTAAGTATTCATACCTCTTCATGCAAGTGTGAATAGTTAATGTATCAAGTGTTTGTATTTAATAGATTCTTTCAAATTTTTCTCTTTATGACATTGGATGATGTTTAAGAGTATTAATATCAAATATTGCAAATATTTATATCTCGTAATGTATGTGTGAATAGTTCATGTGTCAAGTATTTGTACATAACATATTATATCAATTTTTTTTTTTCATATGACACTGGATGATATATGAAAGTAATAATATCAAATATTGCAAGTATTTATAATTTATTATGTAAGTGTGAATAGTTCATGTTTGAACTATTTGTACCTAACATATTCTATGATTTTTTTTTCTTATGGCAATGGATATCGTTTTAAAGTATTAATATCAAGTATTGCAAGTATTCATATCTCGTCATGTAAGTGTCAATAGTTCATATTCAAACCAAATGGATTCTATCAAATTTATTAAATTATATGTTGTATTGTTTTCTTTTCTTAATATTTTTGGAATTATTTTGGAGCACAGATCTATAAATACGGCTGTTATGTGGCACCGGTGGGATACCAATAATTATCAGATCTTTTGGTGTGTACTTAATTTTCTGATCATGCTTGGAACTAACATAAAACATAAACCAGGAATGTTGATGGATTGAAGTCATTCGTTTTTATTTTATTTTATAATGTGAGCAGTTTAAAGTCTTAACTCTTAAAATCTCAATTCTGCTTCAAACCTGTGGCTCTAAACAAGTTGCTACATAATTTATTAGTTGTAAATTTTTTATTTCTTCTTGATATAGATTCCTCCAACATTAAGCTTGTAAATTCTCACTGATAACTAACTGGTACAACAATTCAAGCTTTTATATGAATTTCTGAATTTTCTGGACCTTTTTATGGAATTTATTTGAATATCTGGAATTTGAGGGACATTTCTGTGATATTCAGGATTTTCAGAGGCTTCTATACAAAGTTTAGATTTTGAATTAGTTTCAGGATTTTTCATAAATCCACAGGAAAAATACTGTATGAAGCAAAGAAGTTCATCCACAGGCTTGCTATAGCGTTTTTGGACCCCAAATGCTAAGCTATGACATCAAAATGCGCTATTTGCGCTACGGCCGCTATAGCGGTTATAGCAGTCCGCTATTTGCGCTACGGCCATTATACAATATGGTTTTTGTTTTTTTAATAAAACCTATTTGGCAGCCACTACCAAATTTTTCAAAAAAAAAAACAATATGGGTTTTTTTAAGCAATTTATATGAGTTTTAAATAAAGACCCAAAAAAACTCAAACCGAAATTGAATTTGTTGCTACTTGCTACAGATAAATCAATTTGACATTGGGAATAGAAATAGAAATTTGAATAGAAAAAAAAAATAGATTATGTCATGAATCATGATGATTAAAATATTTTTAATAGGAAAAATCAATAGTTTATGATATTATTATGGATATTTTGAACCGCAATTTGGACTTTGTACTAGTTCAATATGAATATTGTAATTTCTTAATTACTTTGGTGCTATTTATTGTTCTATGAGACTTTAGATAATGTTGATATTTAGTACAAATATTGAATATACGGAATGTAAAAAAAAAAAACACTATGTGGCATAGCTTCTGCTATAGTGACGCTATTCGCTACAGCTTTTTTTGTAGCCTTCCCGCTATGACGCTATAAACGCTATTTAGAACCTTGCATAGAATAGTTGTAAGAAATAAAAAGTTGAGCTTGCACATGCAAGAATCCAAGAAAAAAAAAACATAAAGGCAACATTTGCAGAGAAACCAGAAACTAATGAAAAGAGAACCCCATGACACCAAACTAGTAAACACTATCAAACTAAATTGACAAACTTTCATCGATTCAGTATATATCCAGGATTTGATAATAGTCCGATAAATACACGAATCGCTTAGAGTTCATCCTTGTCTGAATCCTCGCTAGAGATAGGATTTGGCGAGGTCTTGATGGGATATGAGGCCTGCATGGCGATGCCGCACAGCCCCGTCTTAGCCTTGATGTCACGCTTCATCCTGATGTAACCGCCTTCGCCCCAGCTCTAGCCCCACGAGTTCCTTATGATCCAGTACTTGGTGCTATCTGGCGTGGCACCGTACCCCACTGCGGCAACTCCATCATCTAACTCAGTGCTGCAGGGGAATTGGAGGGATCATGGTTCTGAAAATCAGAATCGAAATCAGAATTGGGTAGTTCATGCTTGACTCGGAATCGGAGGAATTGGTCGGAAGTCAATTTGGAAACTCGGATATTTTCGAAAAAAACATGTTTTGTATTTAAAAAAATAAGAAAAATTGTAAAAAAAGAATTAGTCCAAAATTATGTTAATGTCACTTCTTGCACTAATATAACTCACTAATAAAATAAAATATGAGCATTCAAAGCTGATCAGGTAGCTTAATTGAATTGCATTTAAGTAAAATATAAAGGAAAAAAAATTATATATTTAAATAAAGACAACTCAAAATATATATTAATTATATATATTTTTTTTAAATAGATTACTTTAGTCAAATTAGAATATACATGACCATATAGTGAAATTACTTAATTAGTCAAACAAGAATACACATTGGAACAATTGGGTTGGAACGAAATAGAATTTCAGAAACAAATGCATCAATATTCAATATTAATAATTTTATTTATTTAGTACATTTGACGACTATTTAATTTTATTCAATATATTGTATTTATGAATGAGCCAACCACACACTTGACTACATATTAGTTTTCCTTAAAAAAAAAAAGACCACATATTAGTTCACCAGCAAAACTACGTACTAGATCATTGGGTCCAGATATAAAAATGGTCAAGGTTCACAATGAACCAATAGAAATTTCCAATTTTCTATATTAGAAACTTATGCACCAAGTCTATCCAAAACAAAAGGTAAGAAGATTCTTCGTCCCAAATCGACTCAGCCAAATACATTCGCCCTTCCCAATTTCTCAAGACCACCATTATGTTTTTTCACAAAAATGGAACTTAAAATCTCAAATCAAACTGGAGGGACCGAGGGATTGATTTTGCGGCAGGCAGAGATGGACAAGCAGAGGCGGAGAGAGCGGGAGCTCATCGGCTAATCGACCGGCGGTGTGGTTGGATTCGGGGAGGAAATAGGTGCCTTCAGTGGAGGCGAGTCAACGCTGATGAGAAAAAAAAGCTCAGTTTTTCCAAGGGTGTGGAGCTCGAACAAAAGATGGAACAGTTGGTGTGTGTAGCGAAAAAAAGACTGGAAAGTAAAAAGTCGTTAGCGGTCGTTAGCGACTTTAACTGAGTTTGTTTAATGTTAACGGGGGGATGATTTGGGGAAAGAAAGTAGGGGGACGTTATAATTACCCTTGTAAATATTTGGAACTAATTAAAGCAAGATTTGAAGTTAATTAAGGAAAAGATATACGGAAAAATTATAGACCAAATGGAAATGGTCTATAATTCAAGTAATCTGAATATTTCTGCACTTCTTTGATATGTGTTTCCAAGAATTCCATTTCCAGTTTATATATTTAATTAGTTATTTTCAACAGATATTGATTAGATTTATTCAATACTTCTTTGCTTTATTTAGAATTCAACTCATTCTATAATAAATTAAGTATAAATGCAGCTGCTGACAATCATGATAAATAAACCACACACATCAAATACAAATATGATATTTATGAATCAATGCCTATTAGTGAATCATCGGCACTCTTTAATACAATCTGACTGTACAATATAACAAGTCTGTTGTCGATGCAGAGCACAACAATAACACGTTCCATAACTACATTGTTCGCATTTGATACAGAGTGCTGGAATATTGATTTTGCTTGTGTTCTCTCCTCTTACCTGTGTCATATTCCAACCGATAGCATGACCACACCAATTCTGAATATCGATCTTCCTTGCGCTTATTTTGCCTCCTTGCATATGCAGATTCCGACCTATCAAACCAACACACAAAAAAAAAAAAAAAAACTCAATGCATGTGAGCCTATATGTCAAATTTATCACATAGATAATTGAGGTAATAAGAAGCAATGATTAATTGGCATTCAATAGTAGATGCTTAGAAGTTCATCATTATTTAATAACACAGTTTAGTCATGCCAAGAAGGATAAAGTTGGCTTACAAGATGTACTTTTATATATCGAGACTGTAAATTCTTTTAAAATAACAACAATATGAATTCAGAGGGGTTCAATTGGTAGAACAAACATTACCTTCAGTCATACACAGAAGACAAGTGATGAGAAAAAGAAAAGCTAGAATACGCAGCTTAGTGTTCATCTTGAATTTGATGATGACAAGTGATGAGGATCAAGTGTGTTTATATATTGGTAGCATCCAACCTATCTAAATAACATTTCATATTATCATGACATAATATTTTGTGATATTTAGATACAGTTACTCTCGACAGAACCGCAACCAAATAATTAGAAACAATATTTAGATACAGTGACATAATATTTTTTTATATTTAGATAGAGTGATTTTTGACAGGACCCTCTAGCCAATATCTTAAGAGATATATAAACTTCATTAAGAGATATGCTTCAGTATATATCAAATAATATCTCATATTTTTTATCAAAAACATAATATCTCATATTATGACATAACATTATCCTCTTATTTTAAGCGAATTAAAAATAAAAATATATTAAGAATTGAGAACCAGTTATCTTTAAGTATTGTTACTTGTTTGGTTTTTGCTCTTAAAAATTTGATCCGCTGCAACATGCATGAATGGAAGGTTGTGCAAATCTGAGCTATATATCATTTTAAATAAGTCTTATCCAATTTTCTTTTTCTTCATATTACGGAAAGAATAATAGAAATTCATTTCACATTTTATGGTCAACATAAGCACTCTGCAAACAAAATAATTTACATTTGGACTCCAATTTATAACAAATCAGCCAATTGGCTGCAAGATCACACACTAACACTTATGTTATCTTGTAGATTAATATCAAGTAGAAGAAAAATTAGTTTTTAAATTAAAATCAACAAATATATAATTTTGTTTATTTTATAATATGAAAATCTTTAACAAATACTTTATATACAATTTAATTAATCATGAACTCATATTTATATAAGATAACAACATCTATTACCACAAAAATAAATATTTGAAATATTTATTTTTAATACGGAATCTATAAATTACAACTTTGTTTATGTAAAATCTAAAAATAAAACTAAAAATTATGAATTCAAATGTAACAATGATTTGTAGGAAAAGTTTCAGTGGTCCAACAGATATGTATTTAGACTCCAAACCATTTGTTCCCAATCTATTATGTTTTTATTTTCTTGATATTGTTATTTGTTCCCAAATCATAGATATGAGTTCATGATTAATTAAATTGTATATAAAGTATTTGTTAAAGATTTTCATATTATAAAATAAACAAAATTATATATTTGTTGATTTTAATTTAAAAACTAATTTTTTCTTCTACTTGATATTAATCTTACAGATAACATAAGTGTTAGTGTGTGATCTTGCAGCCAATTGGCTGATTTGTTATAAATTGGATGATTTGTTATATCATCTTGTTTTTTGAGTTAGATCAAATTATAGATCATTTGAGTTAATGACTTTAAATTGCACCATGATATTAGCACTAAATTATAAAATTGTGTGACGAGGCAGGTTCTAAAAATGAAGCTGTGCTTAAGCGAACAGAGGAACAACGACGCATAATTGAGTTTCATCGTACCACTGTAAATTATTTTGTTTGCAGAGTGCTTATGTTGACCATAAAATGTGAAATGAATTTCTATTATTCTTTCCGTAATATGAAGAAAAAGAAAATTGGATAAGACTTATTTAAAATGAAAGCTCAGATTTGCACAACCTTCCATTCATGCATGTTGCAGCGGATCGAATTTTTAAGAGCAAAAACCAAACAAGTAACAATACTTAAAGATAAGTAGTTCTCAATTCTTAAAATATCTTTATTTTTAATTCTCTTAAAATAAGAGCAAAATGTTATGTCATAATATGAGATATTATGTTTTGGATAAAAAATATGAGATATTATTTGATATATACTGAAGCATATCTCTTAATGAAGTTTATATATCTCTTAAGATATTGGCTTGCAGGTACTATCAAGAATCACTCTATCTAAATATAAAAAAATATTATGTCACTGTATCTAAATATTGTTTCTAATTATTAGGCTACGGTTCTGTCAAGAGTCACTGTATCTGAATATCATAAAATATTATGTCATGATAATATGAAATGTTATTTAGATAGGTTGGATGCTACCAATATATAAACACACTTGATCCTCATCACTTGTCATTATCACTTGTTGGATGCTACCAATATATGAAATGTTATTTAGATAGGCCTCCATCCACGGTTAATAGTTTAGAAACCGTATATGTTTTGTGGAAATATTCAAACATAAATTTCTCACAAAATCCGTGTTAGATTCACTCGCGCCTTGATAAACTGAACGTCTGAACCAGTTCAAAATTTATTTGTATTGATTCAATTTGTATATATCTGTGTTTTGAGTTCAATTGCATTCTTATTTTATAAATGCATGTTATCATATTAATTAATTTTTGTGCATTTATACACCATGACACGTTCACGTGAGTCACAGAAGATCATAATAAGATTGGCAAACAAGACAGAAGATTGCAGAAGATTTGCTTATCTTCAATGTAATATTTAGACAATCTTAGATTAAGGAAATAATGGGAAAAATGAAATATGTTATTAAGGAAAATGTATCTATTAGGAAATATGCATTTAAGGCAGGATAAATTAGCAATCAGATTTATATATGAGGGTGTGATGTCCAGAAAATGATATACGAAAATACTCTGTAATTTTATTCTGAATTAATAAAACAAAGAGAGGGAGGGGAGCTTCATGGGAATAATTGTGTTCGAGTTCTCTGTTATACAATTCTAATATTTTTGTCATGATGTGATGTTATCCCGTTTTGGTCCATAAGACTGAAAGAAAGGAAAACCAACTGTGAATGTGCCACACCGAATGCTACTGCCACATTTGAAGAAGACATTGGTCAGATATTGTGTATCTATTTTGACACGGTGTGTGCCACTTGTTGGTTTCATTTGGAATACTGAATTTGTAAAGGAAGAAGCCATTGGCTTTGTGTATTTACGTTAGCTTTTAAAATTTGATTGAGAGGAAGGAAGAACTTGTTTAATTAGTGATTTTGAAGATGACAATGGTGATCCATATATAACAATAAGTTAAGTTGAAGGGTCATGAATAAAGAAGTTTCTTGAAATGACTACCTCTTAATTAGTCATTAAGTTAAAAAGTTTGCCTAGTGATCTTAACCGATCATCAGAAAGCAACTTTTCATTAGCCGATACTTAAATTAAAGATTTAAAGTTAGAGAAAATACTCTATATATGAAAGATTGGAATCAATGTAAGTAGGTGCCCATTAAAGAAGATTCATGAACAAAACCAGACCTCAAGAAAAGAAGGGACTAGCCCTTAATAAGTAACTTAATTCCTTAATTAATTTGCCTTGTAATCTGATACCGATCATCAGAAAGCATCTTTTAATAAAGGAAGAGGAAATATTCCATGAAAATATGGAAATCATTGTCAGGTGCAAGGCACCTTAAATTTTTTGTTATTATCATTCATCAATTCACAAAAATAAACATATGTGTCACCGAGGCATAATATATATATGTTATGTAAGGTGCACACTATTATTCGAGGGAAAAAAAAAGTTATTAACGCGGCTTCTTGTTTTTGCCATACATAATTTTATCAATAGAATGAAAAACTAATAGAACTAAAAAAAATATTATTTATTCCCCGCAAGAATTTAATTTTTGGGTTCTGAGATTTACCAATAGAACTAAAAACTAACAATCATTTAATATGAAGAATCATAATAAAACTGAGTACCAAATATTATTTCAAGTGTACTGAATTTAGATACAACGAGACTTTCTTGAGTTTTCCACTTGCAACAAAATTTCGATATTTTTTTTATGATTTTAGACACTTTCAAGAACTTCAATATTAAAAGATATTTTTTTCTCATTATTTCCAAACTAATAGAAGTTATATTTTATAAATAAGGTTCAATTGTCAGTCTTCTCATTTAGTTTCTTTCCCGGCGTTAAGGTAGAATAGTTGCCATTTTTCGCATTCAATTTAAATTGGCGATGACCATTTCATCATCACAAATTCATTTATTATAAGAAATATTTAATTCATGATTAATTATTTGAAAAATACTGTCACTAATTTTGATATTTGAAAAGTACGAAATCCCTTAGGCGCCCAGATAGATTATTTCCAACACTATTTCGTGCTGTTCAAATATATAATATTTCTTAAAGAATTAATTATTGATTAAATATATCTTATAATAAAAAAATGTCAGCATTAATTGAACATGACGCGCAATAGGATTTGGGGTATTTCGATGTACTAATTGTGCTTATTCCACCATCATATATGTGAGTAAATTTAATCGCTATTGTCATGTTATGACTAATTGGTGAATTTAATTAAGTTATTTGCTTGATGTTGATTGGATCCGTTCCATAGGTATATCAATTATTTTTAACAATTGTACCATGCACAATCACTCAATTATTTTTCTCCCTCACACACTTTTTATTTATTTTTTCACGTTTTTCCTTGCCTTCTAACTAGCTTGACTACTATAAAAATTAAGTAAGAAAGAATGAATTGTTTGTGAGTTTAATTGTAATTATATTCCTAATTTTTTTTTAAATAATAGTATATTTGTTGTTAACAAAAAAGAGAAAATCAATTATGTAAGAGGTTATTATTTTTAAATTGTGTTTCAACTGAGCTTTCAGTTACAAGATAGATGTTCTCAATAGTTTGTAATTTTGTTTTGTTATTTGCTATTATGTCATGTGGATATGTATATCGATTAAGTGTGGATAAATGGGGGTGCACATGATAGAGGTGCTAAGTACTTTTAAAATATGTTAAAATTTTAGGTGCTTTACGCAAATACACTAAAATGACATTACACAAATATTGTCACACTGTATCACAAATTCAATTAAAATGTCATTGAATTATACAACCATACATTTTACATGGTTTCTATTAATTAAAAATTAATTATACAACCACTGAACGACTCCCTCGTGAACTCAAGCACCATCCTCATTTTCTGGGTTTGTTGGCCCATCAGATGGAACGCCATCTAGCAGGTACAATCAAGTTTATTCTAACATTAACCACAAGTCTTGTCCTAAATATAGACCACATAGAAATGCATAAGAATTTATTGACCAATCTTGAGCAAAATTTATACATTTTGCATCAACAATAATCCTATCATGTTAATTATCAAATTCATCTTCAAGAACATCACGTATGGGTATTATCCTCAAAGCCTCAACAAAATATAATATGAGCATAACAAATACTTTTCTAGCTTGATTGTAATTTACGTTGCACGTTCAATTATTAAGCTCTTTCACATAATTATCAAATTTTGTTATTACATTTTGCAATGCAAAGCTTGACACATTAATTTCACAAGTATAATCCGGTTAATTTCATTTGAAATTTAGAGATTTTCTTTCTCTTGGAAGACCTGAAAAACACTCTTTTTGTCCTGGATGATTTGAATGGTTTTCATCATTTGGCTGACAGCGATAGCCGTAAAGCCATAATGACTTGAGAGATTTAACAATTTCAATACTAATTCATGACGATATTAAACAATTAAATGTTTTGATTTGAACTATATTCAAAATAATAATTAATAACGATATTGAAATTATTATTGAAATTGATATACGACATTTTGCTAATACACAAATTTGTATTAGTAAATCTAACCTTTTTTTATTTTAGTTTGACAGCTGAACTTTTGGATATTTTTGACTTGCTCCAATATCTTAGAAAATTGTATTTTTTTTCAAAGATTATATTAGAAATAATATTAGTTCTAAATCTTATAGAAAGTCGACTAGTATATATGAACATTGAAAGTTTTTAAAGCAATGAGAATCTTGTTGTTATAGTAGCATTGCTTCGATTTAATAGGAACCTTAACAAAAGAAATCACACAGTTTTTGTTTTCCATGTGCCTCATAAATTTTGCATGTTATCATAAATTTTGTGATTGGTTTCAGTTTCTACTTCGACTAAAGTAATGCAGTACAGCATTACTAGCAATACAAAATTGCAAAGACAGAGAATGTAAATGTTATGAATACATTTAAGAATATATATTGGATCGAGGATATCGATTGGTAGCCCCAACTCGGTCACCTAGAATATATATGGACCATCTAATTCGGTTCATTGGTTCCGATCTGTTAATTAAAATAAAATAGATAAACAATTTTGTTTAAAAGATATAACTGAATTGACTAAAATAAATTTATCAACCAAATTAGAACCAAACCAAACTAAATTTCGTTTTATTCAGTTGAACTGAAATAAAAAAATTAATCATAAAAATAAATATTATTTATTAATATTTTTAATAAACAGTGACAAAACCTGGCAAAGGCATGCGTGAAGCGTGCCCGGTGACTGCGCTAGCACGACACAAAAGGGGTTCGATTGCTCGGGTCTAGGGGCGGTACGAGTTAGAATTTTCAGTCAGTTCGGTTTAACTGGTTTTAAAAATTTCTAAACCGAACCGAATCAAATAATTAAACCTGTTTTTAAAAAAAATAACAAGAAATATGGGAAATCTGTTTGGCACTATATTGCTATGTATTAAATTAGGCCTAATTTGCTATATGGGAAACATGCTCCGTTTTACATTTTATATCCTCCTCTAATAGGTCCGTATCCCCTACGGTACTGGACTGAGTACAATACTCGCATCCCTTTAAAAAAAAAGGGTCCGACTAATTGTACCCAAATAGTTTTACCCAGTTTTTACCCAAAAAAACTATCATTTGACTTGCGCGAATACTGTAAAATACTATAATCAATACTGTAACTTCAATAACAAATCATGCATAATACCTAGTTCAAAATTCTAACAACCCAGTTTTTGCCCAAGTTAGTTAAAAACTGTTAGCAACTAGAAAAGTAACTGTACTTCCAACTGTACTTTCAGCTTCTAGAAGATTTAACACAAACCACTTCCAAAACTTGTACGGCTGTTCTTCAAGTTTCTAGAAGATTTGAAAAACACACTTCTAAAACTTGTTGTTATTACAAATTATACTTAAATTATGCAAAATTAACTTTTTGCATCAAAATTAAATTTTTATTTTTTCGAAATTAAAATTAAAAAAATTTGAATTTTTTTTTAATTCATCATTTTTTCTTCAATTATTAATATTTATACATGGACATATATCATGTAAAATAAGATTTCAATACTGTAAAATTAGCAGATGCAAACTCTAAATCTAATAGATGTTAACTACAAGATTTCAATACTGTAAAATTGACACAGTAAAATATAAAAACATCATATACAAACTATAAAATGTCACCAGTCACAAAAAGTTCATATATAGTACCATTTCACCACAACATAAACTGTACCACAAACAATATAAAACAACCACAACCAAAGTATCAACTGTACCACGAACAACTATACCATTAACTATTCACAAAAGGTATCTAACATCAATATAAAAGAAGCACAAACAAAAAGCTGTTCAATCATTGCAATAAAATACGTTAGGACTGTTACTTCATACACCGCTGACGCGAATTATTTGGATGTGTGAGAAGCTTCATTGCTAGAACGACACGTTCTTTAGAAATGTCATCCTACAAAAAAATAGAATTGTAAGGGATTCAGATTTATACACATCATTACAGAAAAAAATGACAAGATCAGTTATCAGGGGTATACACTACCATCTTTATACAATATTTAATATCAGAAAATATGTAATGTTATTGTTGGTGAAATGGAAGCCTACGGGTATTTGAAAGTAAAATATATACATCATAAAATTACTTGTGTAAAGTTCATAGGCATCTTAGTGATCAGATTGTACACAAAGCGCAGCACAAAAATAGCACAATCCATTGATTTGGGTGCCTGCTTTGGGCAGCTCTGATGAATTATGCCAACATATTTCCATGAAGATTTAGCTGAAAGAAAAAAAATGATATCAACATCTTTACTGTATAATAACTTCAAGTATGACATGAATCCTGTTAAATAACTCATTTACCCTATAAAACTTAGGCATGAATCATGTAAAATAACTCATATATCCTACAAAATTGGTAAGTATATTATGTATGAGTTTAATGCATTTCAACACCAAATCCTGTAAATCATTGGCAGAATCATGAAACACTGGTTGAAGAATACTGTAAAAGGTTGCATAGATAATTTTAAAGAAAACACTCACAAGTCCTAATCGTGTAAAATAACTCATACATCATATAAAACTAAGGCATGAATCCTGTAAAATAACTCATATATCCTACAAAACTTAGGCATAAATCATGTAAAATAACTTATATATCCTACAAAACTAAGGCATGAATCCTGTAAAATAACTCATATATCCTACAAAACTTAGGCATAAATCCTGTAAATCATTGGCAAAATAAGGAAAAACTAGTTGAAGAATACTGTAAAATGTTGCATAGATAATTTTTAAAGAAAACACTCACAAGTCCCCCAGCAAAGAAAATCTTGAACCCATTTCATTGTGTGCCAGTGGTACTGCATGTATTCAATATTGTCAGCTGAGGTGTAAAAATGCATCTCCTCATTAGGAACATCCACTGCAAAAAGTACCCAATGATTTTTCTTGCAAATTGAAATGAACAGTCATCTGATGCTATCAAATTGAGGCCCAAACAACTGCAGAAGGGCCTGCAATGCTGTTTTTTCATCATATTGATGCATCAGAATCTGCAATAGACAAAAATCAAACAATAAAATATTGATTGAAGTATTTCAAAATTTGAAGTCTGGAAATTTAATTCATAATATACAAAAGTACATAATAACTTACGGATATATAAGGGGTGATGAAAAACCATGGATGTTTCACAGGAGTCTCATATTGCATTAATGATAGGACTGTGTCAACGAGCTGCAAAATCAATCAATAATATGTAAAATAATTTTAACAGTTGTATCCTATAAAACTAAGCAATAAATCATGTAAAATAACTCATACATTGTAACACCGTGAACTTTTAAAATTCAGATTTAATTAAAATGATAAGTGGTAAATCGAATAATATATATATACGTATATATGAATTTAGTGACGTGGATGGTGAACAATAATTATACGATAATTTGTGTTAAGAGAGAAGAGTAAAATGTGTAAGAATTCAATTATATCGAATATGGGACAAGTGTGAGGTTTTATTTGCAAAATTTTAAATTTACAAGTGGGGCCCTTTGTCATTTTCTCCTTTCTCCTCCTCTTTTCTTTCTTTCTTTTCCTGCATCCCTTCCTTCTCCTTTTCTTCTCCTGGTTCCGTCAACGAGAGAAAGAACGAGAGAGTGAGAGAGAGTGAGAGAGAGACCCCCGGTGACCATTTCGCCCAAAAATCAAGATTCCGAGAGAGAAGCTTGAATCTCGCACCCTCACCCGATTGGTTGGTAAATCCCCTCTCTATTTCTCTCTCATTTCGAGTTTTCGTATTTCTAGGGTTTCGGTGAAAACCCGTAGAATTGCACCAAATTGATTGTACTATGCCTTTGTTGTTTCTAAAGTGTTTATTTGTCGATTTCGTGTTCCAATTTGTAACCAAATTTCCGATTTATGGATTTCCCCGAAATCGATTTGAGTTTTGGTACCGTTCTCTTGAATTGAATCAAACCTGACCCGAATCGTGTTTGTGAGTGAGTCGGTGCCCTAATGACTAAGTTAATCGATAACCAAACCGAATTGTGACTATTTATGCCTTAAACCCTAGAATTAGTGAATACGTAAAGTTAAGGGTTTAATCCGCAAAAGTGTCTGAATTTGAGTGAATTGACCTGTGAATAGATCCGCACGAGCACGCGTAGTGGAATAGACGAGCTTATTGAGTCGCAAGATCGCGGACCCTCTACGTGCCCTACATAACCAGGTGCGGGGGTTCACGGGATCTGTTTTGGGATTTATTTCGTAGAACTAAATAACGGTGCATATAACTTATATATTGATGACTTGATTGAATATACATTGCATATCATCATGTTGAATCTCTGATTGAAAGCATTAGTTGTCGCATTTGCATGAATTGCATATTAATATAATTGAATTGTTATATCTGTGATGATTCTCATGTTGGTATGGTTTATCGATTTCTGTTCTATCGTGTTGGATAAGTGAATGGAACCACAGTACTGAGTTGAATTGAATGATTGAAGTGAACAGTGAATTGTAAAGTCTAATTAGCTACTAGACTTTACTCCAGGACCCTTATGCGCATCTGGTGAATGGCCCTAGTGAACCCAGTACCGGTTGGGTAAGGGATAAGTGTATTGTGATTGCAGGTAGTGAAACTGTGGTTCAGTGGTTCAAGTGGTTCAGTGAAAAGTTTATTTGCTCTCGTTTAACAAAGTGATATTCTGTTGCATAGTCGCGAGATATGCTAGTGATTATTCGAATTGATTTTGTGATGTGAATGTATAACTTGAAACCAGGTAAGAGAATTGTTAAGCCAGATGGGATAGATTGTTGATATCTATCGTTGTTAACCGGATTGTGCAAAGTTACTAGTTAAGCCCCAAGAATTCTGGAAATCCTTTGATTACTTTTGAATGAAATAATAGTTGGAATTCGTTTGAATCTGTGTGTGAGCATATGCATGTTATCATGACTGATTGATTAACTGAATAATTAGATGCGGTAATTGTTTAGTTCTAGTAATGGGTTTCTTACAAATCCAGTAGCCCTATAAATTCCGCACTGAGAAAACGGATGACAAGTTTTCTCACCCCCATCCCCTCGGGGAATTTTTCTTCTTCTTAAATAAATGTGTGCAGGTAAACGCGAGTGAACAAGGGCACTCGGGCGCGACAAGTGAGGCCTAAGCCGCATAGATAGGGTATGCCCTGTAGATTTAACCATCCCGGTATTTTGTGGTGTAACCAAATTAAACAGGCCTTGTTATTTGTAAATTTGATAAGACATGTTGTTTCTGCGAAATATTTATGAATACGTTGCTTGATCGTTTCCGTTTATTTCGATTTTAGATTTGCATGGTTTAAATGTCTTAAATACATGTGAGGTGGTGTTTAAATTGCTAGTGAAATGGGGTTAGATTGGTTACATAATAAGGGGATTGATCGGGTTTGAAAACGGGGTTGAAATGGCATGAAATGGGCAAAGGAATGAATTCAGTAGGCTTATCGCGGGCCGCAATAACCTTATTGCGGGCCGCAATAAAGGAGACAGAGCCGGAAAATGGCTCTGGATGAATCTGTGTATACCATTACGGGCCGCAATTAATTGATTGCGGGCCGCAATGATAGGAGACAGAACTTAAAACCCAGCTGAGAAATTCGTATATGGATTGCGGGCCGCAACCATTTCCTTGCGGGCCGCAACGAAAGTGGGGTTTTGAGTCAGAGGAATTATTGCGGGCCGTAAGAGGGGTGGTTGCGGGCCGCAACAGCTTGAGTCAGAAATTAGAAAGAAAAGCAGAAGGAAATTCGAGTAGAGGTTGCGGGCCGCAATGGGCCCTACTGCGGGCCGCAATGGGTGTTCTGAATCCACTGTTTTGAGTATAAATGGGCCGAATTGAATCGGATTTGAACCAAATTTGTTTTAAATCAAATTATATGATATGTGTATAAACTTTAAAGTGTTTGGTTGAGTATATTATATCGTACATGCCTTGTGAATATACGGGCAACTGTATATTCACGGCGAGAACTGCGCGACCCCCTGTTCCGGGGTGTGACATACATCTTATAAAACCATGATTTTTAAAGAAAACACTCACAAAGTTCTAATCCTGTAAAATAACTCATACATCTTATAAAACTAAGGCATGAATATTGTAAAATAACTCATACATCTTATAAAACTATAATTTTTAAAGAAAACACTCACAAAGTCCTTATCCTGTAAAATAACTCATACATCTTATAAAACTAAGGCATGAATTCTGTAAAATAACTCATATATCTTATAAAACTATGATTTTTAAATAAAACACTCACAAGTCATAATCCTGTAAAATAACTCATACATCTTATAAAACTAAGGCATGAATCCTGTAAAATATATGTAAACTAAATTTAACTGTTGTATCCTATAAAAATGCTAAGTAGATCATGCAAAATATTTTACATTTAATAAAAACTGAAAAAGCTGCATATCCTACAAAACTGATATATACAGTAAACTATTGTATGAAACCTGTGAAATAACAAATATATCATATAAAACTATTAAGTAAATAATGTAAAATATTGTACAAATAATAAATACTGTAAAACATATACAGACTATAAAATATAAATACTGTAAAATTCGCAGATGTAAATTGTAAAACTAACAGATGCAAACTATTATAATTACCTGCGTGAAACATCAGTAAAACTGTTAAACAGATCCTGTAAATTTTCTATAGATCCTGTACAACACTGTATATATCCTGTAAACCTATTAGATAAATACTGGAAATTTAAATCAGTAACACTTTTAAAAAGATCCTATAAGTATTGCATATATGCTATAAGCTATTGCATATATATACTGGAAAATGTTAAACAGATTCTGTAAAATAAAGAAAAGAAATACAACGCTTAGATCATGTAAAATATTTGATATATGTTGTCAATGTGAAACAGATCCTAAAAATTATATACATAACCTTTTAACCTAACAAATAGATCCTGTAAAATAATAACTAGAACCTGTAAACCTATTACATGAATCCTGTAAATTAAAATCAGTAAATAACTCACTGAATTTAGATTTCATTGCTGGCCTTCAATCCGAATCGCAAAGTTCTTAGGAGAATACAAATTCCGTACTGCGATGCTCAGATAGAACACTAGTTGAATAAATCATGTATCAGTAATTTTGTATATAATAGTTGAAATTATGAAACTTGAGGTTTAGTGTTATCAAAATTGAAAGCATGTATCAGCTCGATTCGCATCCCTTGATCATCCAGGAAATTAATCCATATTATCCAAGAAACATGATATAGAAAGCAGATCAATGCAGAATCAAATAATAGATCTAATTACTATCTACTTTAAGCAACTGTAACAAGATAGATATAACTATTGTATATACCATTTCAATTGTCTACTCACGAAATGACACTATTATACTCCTTTTGAATGATATTCACAGGATCTAGATAAAAATCGACAACACTGACAAACACATCTTGTATTTTGAAATCTAAACCGAGAGAATAAAGTGAGATTTCACTATATGTTAGTTTGACTGTTAGTATTTTACTCTTACACCATTCGGTCGAGGTCAGATAATAAAAAAAATAGAACGAAAACTAAAAATCAATGAATAAGAGTCAGATTTAAAATCCGATATTGTAAAATTCTTTCAATACTCAATGTGTCAAGATCAATGGTGATGTCAAAAATTGAGTTATAGCATTAATAGCCTCGTTTCTATCATTTCATTAATTTCAATTGCAAATGTTAACAATCATTCAAGCTAGAAAGTTCGTTAATTCAAAAATTAAAAAGAAGAAGTAAATTTACCATTCACGTGACACATTGTATGTTGACATCTCCCTTAACGGAGACAATATAGGTTTACTTCATAATGAAATCCATGTCCGTAGCGCCGAACCCCGACAATCAGTACAAAACTATATCAAATCAAAATTAAGAAAAAGGTAAAGAAAAATAAACCAGATCTCGATAGGAGAATAACAAAGAGGTAAGTAGAAAGGAACTGATCCGATGGTGAGATTGATTACCGGATGCTTGTCTCTCCGATTGTTTATTCTCTGAATTGCGAGCTTGTTTATCTATTTGTTCAAGTTGAGAGATCGACTGTCTGATCTGGTGAGAAGAGATCGCGCCTGATTAGATCTTCGGTACGCTCTCAACAAAAGAGATCAATTGTTTGATCTGATTGAAAGAGCAAGGAGAGAAGCGCTCTCAAAGAGAGATCAATTGTTGGATCTGGTGGAAAAAAAGAGGAGAGAAGAGAGAGAAATCGAAAGTTTATTGGAAAACTTCTTATAAAGGAAGGTCAGAAGAATTAGATAAAGTTTGTTAGAAGTGGACCTAAACTATTACGGGTAAAAACTGGGTACAAGAGATTGGGTATAAAAACCTTTTCTAAAAAAAAAATGGTGTTTATTTAAACATAGAGGAGTCCATTTTTGAAATTCGTGCGAGATTTCATTGTAGTGGATCTGAATTCTCATATTACAACATTTCTCAGAATAATGGAGAAAATTAAGTACAAAATGGAGAAATTTTACGGTAAAATTCTAATCAATTCTAAATTTCACCCTTATACAAATTTATTCAATTTCTCTCTTTTAACATCGTATTAGCGAAAATGATACTACTACGAATCATATTAGCGAAAATTGTTTGAGAATATGTTTCTATTTAAAAAAAATGGTAAATTGGAATTGAATAAAATTGTTTCCAAGGAAAAAAATGAAAATTTGATGGATATACTACCAATTAATTATATAATTATTTATTAGCTCCAATTATAATATCATTTAAAACTCACAACATTAATTTTATTTACTTAAACATAATCAGCGCTAAAGATAAATTGTAAAGAAGTATAAAATAAACTGTTCAAATCTCTTAAAGAAAATAATGCATGACAACTATTTTATCTTACAAAGCAATTAATAACGCAACTATCTTACACAACAGAATGAGCTCATGAAAACTGCTTTGGAGATTATAGAAAAGTTTGATATATGTTATAAAGTGTTTACTTAATATAGAATAAGGTTAAAATGTCTTATTGTGTTCCAATCATGCCATAAGTACTTATCTATGTTTCTAAATTTATTTTGGACTTCTTTGCAATTTTGCAAAATGTGAAGGTTTAAAATTAATATATGCAAAAAACAAAATTACAAGGGCCAACGTGGCACCCATGCCTTGTTTTGGCCATCCCTGTAAATGCCTCCCTTTTCTCTCTCTTGTAAAAGAAAAGAAAAATAAACAAATAAAATCGAAAAAAAAGAAGAAAATGGAAACAGAGAATGAAAGAGAGAAAGAAAAAGATAAATAAAGGAAATATTGTGATGAATATATTGTTATTTGATTTCATGTTTGATTGGAATTCTGACTACATCGCGTTGTTTTTGAATAGTCATTGCAACTCGAATTGGATTTCTGAATTGATCGCTATCAGATAACCAGACTTGTCTATCATAAGTGTTTTCGATTTGTATGGTTTGATTGGTATTGAATTGGGTAATCGTATTATGATGGTATATTTAATTGCATATGGTGTCAGGAGATTGAAATTGTTTTTAATGGACTGGAATACTGGAAATTGCCTGTTTAGGGATTCCAACTGAATTGAAATTGTTTATATTGAAAATCCCGATCCAATTATTATTGCCGGTTAAATATGTATACATTATTTGAGATATTTGTGTGAATTAATATAGTTCTATTGAAATGGTTGTTTACTGTTATTAAGCCAATTATAGAGAAGCGCGTCTTTAAACAACTAATTACTCGATTTTGTAGCTGACTTTGTATTGTTTATGTTTCTTTTTATTTGTAGCTGACTGAATTCGCAAATTGAGTTAATTCGAGAGTTATTTTGTGATATTTAGATACAGTTACTCTCGACAGAACCGTAGCCAAATAATTAGAAACAATATTTTGATACAGTGACATAATATTTTTTATATTTAGATAGAGTGATTCTTGACAGGACCCTCTAGCCAATATCTTAAGAGATATATAAACTTCATTAAGAGATATGCTTCAGTATATTATAAATAATATATCATATTTTTTATCAAACACATAATCTCTCATATTATGACATAACATTTTGCTCTTATTTTAAGAGAATTAAAAATATAGATATTTTAAGAATTGAGAACCACTTATCTTTAAGTATTGTTACTTGTTTGGTTTTTGCTCTTAAAAATTCGATCCGCTGCAACATGCATGAATGGAAGGTTGTGCAAATCTCAGCTTTCATTTTAAATAAGTCTTATCCAATTTTCTTTTTCTTCGTATTACGGAAAGAATAAAAGAAATTCATTTCACATTTTATGGTCAACTTAAGCACTCTGCAAACAAAATAATTTACAGTGGTACCATGAGACTCAATTATGCATCGTTGTTCCTCGCTTCAGCACAGCTTCATTTTTAGAAGCTGCCTCGTCACGCAATTTTATAATTTAGAGTTAATATGATGGTGCAACTTAAAGTCATTAACTCAAATGATCTATAATTTGATCTAATTCAAAAAACAAGATGATATAACAAATCATCCAATTTATAACAAATTAGCCAATTGGCTGCAACATCACACACTAACACTTATGTTATCTTGTAGAATAATATCAAGTAGAAGAAAAATTAGTTTTTAAATTAAAATCAACAAATATATAATTTTGTTTATTTTATAATATGAAAATCTTTAACAAATACTTTATATACAATTTAATTAATCATGAACTCATATTTATATAAGATAACAACATCTATTACCACAAAAATAAATATTTGAAATATTTATTTTTAATACGGAATCTATAAATTACAACTTTGTTTACGCAAAATCTAAAATAAAACTAAAAATTATGAATTCAAATGTAACAATGATTTGTAGGAAAAGTTTCAGTGGTCCAACAGATATGTATTTAGACTCCAAACCATTTGTTCCCAATCTATTCTGTTTTTATTTTCTTGATATTGTTGTTTCGGTAATTGTTCTATTCATTACGGTAAAAAAATAATAATCAACCAGATTAAAATAAGCGAATAGATTAAGTCACTTTTGTTTAGTGGTCTTAACAAATATGACATTTCTCTGATAAGACATAAGTAGTTATTTTTCGAATGTAAGATAAAAATTATATATAAACAATTTTATTAGACCAAAAAATGTTTAAATTTTTTTCCAAAAAAATATATTTCAAAATAAAATATGTCAATAATATAAGATATTATGTATAAAAAATAGTACTAATACAAATATTTCAGCAAAACTTTAATTTATGCAAATAGAAAAATATTATTATTCATTTTTTTAGAATTACCAATAAATTTACTTAAAAACTTTCAAATAATTGAATTAATTGTTCAATATAAATGTACATTAATTGGCTGTTTTTGACTTGCTCCAATATCCTGCTTCGAAAATTGCAGTTTCTTTATTCAAAAATAACATTAATTATAATTATTTGACTTTCAAATAATTCTGGACGTTGATTTTTCAACTTATTGATTCATACAAAAAATTAAAATTTTATAATTTTATATGTGAATATAGAAAAATAATATAGATCTCTTCTAATGATTTAATTTTGGCATATAAATTTAAGAATTTTGGTTGTTAAAAAATAAAATGTGAAGGCATCATGAATACACAAAGAATAAAGACATTTGAACCCTCCTCATTTTGCATATCAACATTAATAAAAATCGTAGTTGTGCATTTTTGTGGTAGCACATTAGAGTGGCATTGATTTTGTCAAAATTGAAAATTGAAAATGTTAGTGTTTTCTTTTAAAGCGCAATATAACAATTAAAAAGTTCCCAATTTTTTCTAGGAGAAAAAGCTCCCTAATTAAAATTGAGCAAATGGAAATGGTCTATAATTTAAGTAATCTGAATATTTCTGCACTCCTTTGATATGTGTTTCCTAGAATTCCATTTCCAGTTTATATATTTAATTAGATATTTTCAACAGATATTGATTAGATTTATTCAATACTTCTTTGCTTTATTTAGAATTCAACTCATTCTATAATAAATTAAGTATAAATGCAGCTGCTGACAATCATGATAAATAAACCACACATCAAATACAAATATGATATTTATGAATCAATGCCCATTAGTGAATTATCGGCACTCTTTAATACAATCTGACTGTACAATATAACAATTCTGTTGTGGATGCAGAGCACAACAATAACACGTTCCATAACTACATTGTTCGCATTTGACACAGAGTGCTGGAATATTGATTTTGCTTGTGTTCTCTCCTCTTACCTGTGTCATATTCCAACCGATAGCATGACCACACCAATTCTGAATATTGATCTTCGTTGCGCTTATTTTGCCTCCTAGCATATGCAGATTCCGACCTATCAAACCAACACACAAAAAATAAAAAAAACTCAGTGCAGGTGAGCCCATATGTCAAATTTATCACATAGATAATTGAGGTAATAAGAAGCAATGATTAATTGGCATTCAATAGTAGATGCTTAGAAGTTCATCATTATTTAATAACACAGTTTAGTCATGCCAAGAAGGATAAAGTTTATATATCGAGACTGTAAATTCTTTTAAAATAACAACAATATGAATTCAGAGGGGTTCAATTGGTAGAACAAACATTACCTTCAGTCATACACAGAAGACAAGTGCTGAGAAAAAGAACAGCTTGAATACGCAGCTTAGTGTTCATCTTGAATTTGATGATGACAAGTGATGAGGATCAAGTGTGTTTATATATTGGTAGCATCCAACCTATCTAAATAACATTTCATATTATCATGACATAATATTTTGTGATATTTAGATACAGTTACTCTCGACAGAACCGTAGCCTAATAATTAGAAACAATATTTAGATACAGTGACATAATATTTTTTTATATTTAGATAGAGTGATTCTTGACAGGACCCTCTAGCCAATATCTTAAGAGATATATAAACTTCATTAAGAGATATGCTTCAGTATATATCAAATAATATCTCATATTTTTTATCAAAAACATAATATCTCATATTATGACATAACATTTTGCTCTTATTTTAAGAGAATTAAAAATAAAGATATTTTAAGAATTGAGAACCACTTATCTTTAAGTATTGTTACTTGTTTGGTTTTTTCTCTTAAAAATTCGATCCGTTGCAACATGCATGAATGGAAGGTTGTGAAAAATCTGAGCTATCATTTTAAATAAGTCTTATCCAATTTTCTTTTTCTTCGTATTACGGAAAGAATAATAGAAATTCATTTCACATTTTATGGTCAACATAAGCACTCTGCAAACAAAATAATTTACAGTGGTACGATGAGACTCAATTATGCATCGTTGTTCCTCGCTTAAGCACAGCTTCATTTTTAGAAGCTGCCTTGTCACGCAATTTAAAATTTGAACTCATTAACTCAAATGATCTATAATTTGATCAAACTCAAAAAACAAGATGATATAACAAATCAACCAATTTATAACTTTATAATCCGTAAATTTTAAACTTGATTAAATGACTAATAAATAAAAATTTTACAAGTAATTAAAATTTTTAGTTAATTAACTAGACTACACTAAAGTTAATTAACTTAACGAATAAAATAGTTTCTATAAAATTGATTATCAAATCAATTTATAAAATTTTAGAAGTGTTTAATTTTAAATTTTAAATTTAAAATTTAACAAATTCGAATTATATTTAAGCAACAAAATTAAACTAAGTAGGTACGAAGTTCTAATTAAGAATGATCATATTAATAACCATTATAATTAAATGATTAAAGGATAGCAACCGAATTATAAAATAAAATAAGAAACATTCGAGAGATTCGCATTTTTATTTTAGACGCAGACTCGTTAAATAAGAATTTAGATTATAACCTCCTTTGATTATCCATTCACTTCTGAATTATTCAAAACCGTTCGATTGCTTCTGCATGAATCTCAAAGCAGCCCAATTGTTTTAAAACTCTCTTCCTCTCTTTATTCTCTCTGTTGGCTGGGGCCGCCTCCCCCAAACTCCCTCCCTTTCGCTGTTGTGCTGTGAAGGAAAATGGAGGCGATTTGCCTGCCTCCCACGCGCGTTGGCGCTCGATTTTCTCCGCTGTCTCGTCTCTTGTCAGAGACCGTGTACTTGCGACGACTCCAACGTCCCTTCGGTTACCTGCTAGTGCGACCTTGGTCGCTGTCCCGTTAGTAAAAACCTCTCCCTTGTGGCCTATATAGAGGGTGTTGCCCTCTTTGAGAAGCTTTTGCTGTCTCTTTGCTTTCTTGCTCATGTGCTGAGATTTTTCCGCTTTCCCTCAAATCGTTCCGTTTACCACTGTGGTTTGCGATAGGTCAAAACCCTAGAAGGGGTTTTTGTTGTGCGAAGTTGGCTGGTGCTCGAGTGCCTTTCTGGTGATCGATCGGAAGACCGGTGTGCTATCTGTAGGTGCTTGTTAAAAATTGTTGTCGGCCGTGAGACGAGCCTTTACTGGGTGCCGGCCTAACCTTGACCCTTTTTGCGATTTGCTCTCTCGGGTAAGTACTCGGACCCTTTTTATTGATTGATTTCGTGGGTTGTGAAGCGTTAACGTATATTTTGATTTATGCGGTTGGCTCGCTCGAGTTGTTGATTTTCTCGGCGAGTTAATGAATTTTTGGGATGTACAAATCGGTTGTTAATAATGGCCGTGGTTGGGTTGTCTTTGCTTATGGGCTCTTGATATGGTAGTCTTTCTATTTTCTGTACCGGTTTTGCTTGATTTGGTACTGGCTTGCTGTTTTTGTTGGCTGGCTAGGGTATTCACCAAACCGACTTGCCTTCCTTTGTTTTTATTCCGTGCTAGTTTGTGAAATTTGGTACCTTGCTTTGTGTTGTGTGGCCTCCTTGATTTCTGGTTACTGGTACGGACGGTATAGAGAGGACTGTGCCTTTTTACTTGTTCTGGTACTGCCCTTTTCTGGACTTATGTTGTGCTGTTTTGCTTGTTCCTGTGTGCTGACTTGATTGTGCCTTGTTCTTGTGTGAGTACTGTATACCGGCCTTGTGGATTGATTGCTCTGTGGCCTTGATCCCTTTTCATGTTTTTGCTGGTGCTTATCGCCTATGGAATGCTGAATTTTTGTAGTAATATGGTACTGGTACGGTTCTGAATTTTCAGGAAAGCAAATTGAAATTTTGGGCCAAATTGAAAATATATTTAACCTAGGGATTATTGTGTAACTTTTAAGCCTTTGGTAAATAACCCTAAAGCCAAGGGTCTTAAGTGCAAGTAAGCAAAGTTTTGAAATAGGTGGAGTTCGGCCGAGTTTCTGTGAAAGCCGAATTGTGCATGTATTTTGTTGCTTTTGCTCAAATTAAAATAGATGATTGAAAATAGGCCCAAGATGCAAATGGGTCAAATTGATTAATTAAATATTTGGAATTTGCCTTGTTTCTATATATGGGCTTGGCTGAAATTTAAAATAACATGAATTTTTGGGCATAGGCCGAAAATTGAGAATTTATGAATTTGGGCTCCTTGAATGAAATATAGTTGGAATTTGCCCAAGTTTTGATCGGGTTGTACAAACCCAACTTAAATTTAATTAGCACACCAACCCGTAGTTAATTAGAATTAATAAATTAAATACTTAGATTTATAGATTCTAAATATAAATATATTGTTAATTAATTAAGACAATTGGTTAACGACGTATTTTATTTTTATTTAGAAATAAACTCAATTAGTTATTAGGGTAATTACTTAGTAAACGTATTTTTATCATATAAATAACCAAAATTTAAAAGTCTCAACAATAGTTAATTAGGATAAACACATTTAAGTTAGAGTTAATCTAGATGAGTAATTTAATTATCCATTTTATTTAGTAAGAAAATTTGTCATAATATTATAAGTATTTTAAGAATTTACAAAAGATATAAATTAGGTTGTATTAATGATTTTCATATCATATTTGATTATTTAACAATTGGTTAGTGACGTATTTTATTTATATACATACTTAGGGAAATTTAATTAAAATAGTTTATCTTCAAATTAAAAAATTATAAATAATAAAATAAGGGTAGCAAGGGTTACGATAATTAGTTTCGATCCTAATTAGGTTACATTACGAATTTCAGGACATCCGATCTATCTTGATCCCGACCCGTGGGCCGATCCCGTTGACGGCGGTACCGGGGCATACGCGGAGCACGCGGATTGCAGAGGCGATTAGCGCACGCCTTCAGCTTGCCCTACAGGTGTGGGATATCTTAATTACTTTTTCGTGGCGTACTCTAACCAGTCGACCACTTGACCTGTCATACGCACCTTAAATTTGTAGTTGCATTAGAGCATGTTTATCCTTTCAGAACTGTAATTAGAAATTGCATAAGCCCTTCTAAATGAAAATTTACTGCTTTTAAATAGGAGTAGAGTAATTTAATTATAGGCTTTAGACTTTATAGATATTAGGCTATTATTTGTCCTCTTCTCGTAGAGGACAATAGTATTATCATTAAGCGATCATATGCATTGGTGAGAGCTGAGAAGAAGACTGAGTGACTGCGCTCCGGCTTGTTGGTATGGAACGAGTCGGGTCCGCAGCCATTGAGCTGAGGGATCACTTGATCCCTTAGATGGTCTTTTTAGGATATATTATATGTATTAAAGTTGGAATTATATATACTCGTTCATTTTACATTTACGTACACCGGAGGCTGCGGTCGCCGGGTACGAAACGATTCGAGCTTGGTCTCCCTTACATTAGGAGCTACTCGCCATATACGGATTTTGAGGCTGCGTGTCTCAGTGGTGTGATATGAGGCTGCGTGTCTCTGTTGTATGATTTGAGGCTGCGTGTCTCAGTTATACGATATGAGACTGCGTGTCTCAGGTGTGTGAGATGGGGCTGCGTGTCCCAGGTTTTTATACGAGGCTGCGTGTCTCTAGATTGTCCCATTGGTCTGGCCAGGCGGTGGAGTTCCGTCGTCTGCTCATGAGGAGACGGATTAACTAGACTTACGACTTGCTTGTAGATTTCTCCTATTTGTATATGTAAGTTGAAGGATCGTTTTAGAGCAAGGAAAATACACGGATTGAGATATATTCATCGGCGAGTGGGCATATACTCTTGCGAGTTAATGCTCGATGTCCCTGATATCATGTATCGTTTGCTGCCACGATGTCTCTGGGCATCGTGTATCATTGGCTCCCTGCCCACCGTCCTTGGACTAATATCTTGTGGGACCTTGAGTCCGATTAACACAGCACAGGGTGTATATATATTTTATTCGTACTATTATATTAAATTCTGTACACACAGTACTTCGGTATTGGACTCCGATTTGGATACTATATTCTATTCTCCTTGTATTTTATTTTGGGAAATTTGGCATGCTGTCATGATAGGATAATCGCATCATGTCATCTATTATATGTATTTTTCTTTAATAGTTAAAATAATAGGTTGTGTATATTCAAGCATGTGCATTTAAAGTACGAATTACCGAATTTTGCGTAGATTACCATTAAATGTGCTTTGACCAAAGAGTTTCCTGAAAGGGTAATTCTGGGTCACATACTGGGCGATTGGTCGCTCACCCACCTTTTGATGTGGGATTTTTAGGTACAGAGACTAGCGTTCCATGGCAGGAGTTGTCAGGAGCTGTCCCCGATGACCACGCCGCTTGATGATAGATGATAGGATTTTGGTTAGGGATTTAGAGTCCCGAGACTTTTGTTTTTATCTCGGGACCGTAGATCATGTATCTTCTTTCAGTAGTTCATGTTTTATTATCCTGTGGGCTGTATGGACCGGTATATTTATGTTTATGTTTATTTGTGGATTGTATGACTGTTGCTTCATGTTATATATATGTGTGTGTTTCCGTTTCCGCTGTGTATTTATGTTATTATTTGTATTATTTAGCCTTGCGTGTTTAATAATTATTAAACAAAGGATAATTAAACACGAGGCGGGGACTGATCACACCTTAATCCGAAAATTCTGGTTTGAGGTGTGACAATAACAAATCAGCCAATTGGCTGCAAGATCACACACTAACACTTATGTTATCTGTAAGATTAATATCAAGTAGAAGAAAAATTAGTTTTTAAATTAAAATCAACAAATATATAATTTTGTTTATTTTATAATATGAAAATCTTTAACAAATACTTTATATACAATTTAATTAATCATGAACTCATATTTATATAAGATAACAACATCTATTACCACAAAAATAAATATTTGAAATATTTATTTTTAATACGGAATCTATAAATTACAACTTTGTTTACGTAAAATCTAAAAATAAAACTAAAAATTATGAATTCAAATGTCCAACAGATATGTATTTAGACTCCAAACCATTTGTTCCCAATCTATTCTGTTTTTATTTTCTTGATATTGTTGTTTCGGTAATTGTTCTATTCATTACGGTAAAAAAAAAAATCAACCAGATTAAAATAAGCGAATAGATTAAGTCACTTTTGTTTAGTGGTCTTAACAAATATGACATTTCTCTGATAAGACATAAGTAGTTATTTTTCGAATGTAAGATAAAAATTATATATAAACAATTTTATTAGACCAAAAAATGTTTAAATTTTTTTCCAAAAAAATATATTTCAAAATAAAATATGTCAATAATATAAGATATTATGTATAAAAAATAGTACTAATACAAATATTTCAGCAAAACTTTAATTTATGCAAATAGAAAAATATTATTATTCATTTTTTTTAGAATTACCAATAAATTTACTTAAAAACTTTCAAATAATTGAATTAATTGTTCAATATAAATGTACATTAATTGGCTGTTTTTGACTTGCTCCAATATCCTGCTTCGAAAATTGCAGTTTCTTTATTCAAAAATAACATTAATTATAATTATTTGACTTTCAAATAATTCTGGACGTTGATTTTTCAACTTATTGATTCATACAAAAAATTAAAATTTGATAATTTTATATGTGAATATAGAAAAATAATATAGATCTCATCTAATGATTTAATTTTGGCATATAAATTTAAGAATTTTGGTTGTTAAAAAATAAAATGTGAAGGCATCATGAATACACAAAGAATAAAGACATTTGAACCCTCCTCATTTTGCATATCAACATTAATAAAAATCGTAGTTGTGCATTTTTGTGGTAGCACATTAGAGTGGCATTGATTTTGTCAAAATTGAAAATACAAAATGTTAGCGTTTTCTTTTAACGCGGCTTCTTATTTGTGCCATACATAATTTTTATTAATAGAACTAAAAACTAAGAGACCTAAAAAAATAATTTATTCCACGCAAGAGTTTAATTTTTGCGTTGTTAGATTTACCAATAGAACTAAAAACTAACAATCATTTAATATGAAGAATCATAATAACAACTAAGTACCAAATATTATTTCAAGTGTACTGAATTTAGATACAACGAGACTTTCTTGAGTTTTCCACTTGCAACAAAATTTCGATATTTTTTTTATGATGTTAGACACTTTCAAGAACTTTAATATTAAAAGATATTTATTTCTCTTTATTTCCAAACTAATAGAAGTTATATTTTATAAAGACGGTTCAATTGTCAATCTTTCCCGGCGTTAAGGTAGAATAATTGTCATTTTTTGCATTCAATTTAAATTGGCGATGACCATTTCATCATCACAAACTCATTTATTATAAGAAATATTTAATTCATGATTAATTATTTGAAAAATACTATCACTAATTTCGATATTTGAAAGGTAGGAAAGCCCTTAGGCGCCCAGATAGATTATTTCCAACACTATTTCGTGCTGTTCAAATATATAATATTTCTTAAAGAATTAATTATTGATTAAATATATCTTATAATAAAAAAATGTCAGCATTAATTGAACATGACGCGCAATAGGATTTGGGGTATTTCGATGTACTAATTGTGCTTATTCCACCATCATATATGTGAGTAAATTTAATCGCTATTGTCATGTTATGACTAATTGGTGCATTTAATTAAGTTATTTGCTTGATGTTGATTGGGTCCGTTCCATAGGTATATCAATTTACGAACAGGGCCCATCAAGCCCAGTAACGGAGAAATGAAACTTATAACAATTGTACCATGCACAATCACTCATTTATTTTTCTCCCTCACACACTTTTTATTTATTTTTTCACGTTTTTCCTTGTCTTCTAACTAGCTTGACTACTATAAAAATCAAGTGAGAAAAAAATGAATTGTTTGTGAGTTTAATTGTGATAGGGCCATGTTCCCAAGGCCCTTTATTTACTAAACTTTAGGCCTATGAAAGCCCGGGATTCGGACCTCCTTTCAGGAGCCAGCCCGGCGCCAAGGTAAAGAGGCCCAAAGCCCGAGATACTTAAGATGCAGAAACAGAACAGGCCAAAGGCCTGACTCGGCCCGAAATAGACCTGTACCGCCTTAATGCGGGATGACCACTCAATGCGGTCACAATAACCGTTTCACCGGCTTAGGGCAAGATAACCACCGAGATAGCGGTTATGAGGCGGTTATGAGTCAGCATATATAAGGCAAAAATCCCCATTGAACGGGAGTCGAGATTTTACACACACACAGAGATCAAATAGGTCAGAGTCAGAATCTCTCTACACCCACCTCGCTCTTTAACTTTCACACACTCCACACATCTCGGACTGCCATCTCGTGGCAGGGCGAGATCATTCCACCTCTCACATACGGACTACTCTCCTCGGGAGATAGGACGTATCAACCACCGTGGGGGCCCCATCGCTCCAATACTGAAGCATCCAATGGACGCGCAAGATGTTTCCAATCCACCCCCTCCGGGCACCAACAAAGACCCAGCAGGAGGTAAGGATACCGGGAACACCTCCAAACCCTCTCCGAAGGTCGACAACAACCCAGCAGGCGAGAAGGACAACCGACGTCCTAACAACCCGCCAAACAACCAACCCGTGATCAGGTCAGGGGTGACCTCCCAAAACCCCCTTGTCACCCCATCCTCAGGACAACTTGTCCCACCAGACACCACACCGATAAGACCGCCCCTGACTGCGATCGCAACACGGCCGATGTCACCTCGGCCACAGCGACCCCAACAACCCTTCACGGGACCCAACCCTCAATACGGCACCCAGCCGTTTGCGCCATACCAGCCGCAAACACCCGTGTACTATTACGGGACGTACCCCTACTCACCATATGGCCCACCGATGCCACAATACCCGTACATGACCCCGCCCGGTCAAATGACCCAGGAAGGCGCTCCGGGAACTTATCACCCCGGTATCGCAGCACCTTATCCCCTGGCTCCACCCAATTACCTTCCCCTTCAACAAGTGCAGCAGCACTCAGCCCAGATAGTTGCCACGTGCGCTGCGCCAACTAAGCCAACAAAGCCCCTCTCCAAAAACCTCCAGACGGCAATCTCGCCTCGAAACCTTAACTCCGACTTTGTCGCGGCACGAACTGCTAACAGTGGGGAGACAGACACTCCTAGCCCTCGCAACCCCGAGGTACAGCACGGCCCTGAGCCGATTGGGCAAGGGCACCAGGAAGGTCAGGATGAGAACCAAGGGAAGGAACAGGGGCAAGAGGCCGGGGCGGGGCGCAACCCATCACCCCAGAAGGAACAAAGATCTGTCCATATCGGTGACCGGGGACGATCACACCACCAAAAGCAATCTCGCTCTCGCAATGAGCGCGAAGATAGCCAGCTACGGGGAAGACATAGGACTCGCAAAGGCGACAGGAAACGCACCCGAAGGTCTCCCACCCCCACTAGAGGTATCAGCATGACCCAAGTGGAAGAACTGATACAGACCCGACTCAATGCCAAGATGGCCGAGATCGAGTCCCAGAAAGCTGGCACCTATTCAAAACCTATGGGGATTGCGGACGGACCTCTATCAGCCAATATATACGGAGCATCTATGACAGACTTCAAATACCCCGCTTTCCTCCCAAGTTTCCGAGGTAACGGAGACCCCGCAGACCCGCACAACTTTGTATATGGGTTTTTGGAGCGACTTCGGCTCTTAGGGGCCACGGACGCGATCACATGCCGGGTCTTCACAACTTGCCTTCAAGGAGAAGCTTGGGACTGGTACATGAACCTCCCCCGAGGTTCGATAAATAAATTCGAAGATCTCGCTAAAGCCTTTTTAGAAAGGTACACCGTGATCAGGCCCCCTCAGATCACAAGCGAGATGCTCCTGGACATCGTTCAAGGTCCAAGGGAAAAAACCGGCGATTTCGTCAACCGCTTCATACAGGCATATCGACAGGTCCAGAACCTGAAATAAGAATTTTCCCTAGCCGCCATCAAAAAAGGGCTGCGTAAGGGCGGCCCCGGTACCCTGAGGTATGATGCGCACGTAAAGAAAATGACTACCTTGCGCGAGTTTGTGGCCTTTGCAGAAGGGTATATCAAGGCCGAAGAAGACAATGGCAGCCCCCCGAGAGCTCGACCAAGGTCACCCCGACAACAGAACCACTGGCCATCTCAAAATGACCAACCTCGGGCACAGGTCGAACCTCGGACCCAGAATGAACCTCGCCGGCATAATCAGGACAAGAAAGGTGGGCACAAACCAAATGAAGCAGAGTACCGCCCTCACTATGTGCGATATACCCCCTTCACCAAGAAGCGGCACGAGATGTACCATATCGTGAAGGACATGTTCGATCTACCCCCCCATTGCCCAGAGACATCTTCGAAATACAGGACAAGTCTAAGGAATGCCTATTCCATGGGTTCGAGGGACATTCGACAAGCGATTATCTCCAGTTACGCGACATACTGGAGAGGCTAGCCTTGGAAGGAAAATTGACCGAGTTCATCCAACCCAACTTCTACAAAAAGTACACTTGGAAGTACAATGGGCGTGGCCGAGATTACAAGAAGAAAATTCCGTACAAAAGGAATTACAATGATAACCGACGTCCCGATCAAGAACCCAATACTGATAATGGGTCAGGTCCGCAGCGAGGGGAGCGGCAGAGCAGCCCGGTTGTCAACACGATCAGTGGTGGCATCGGGCATTACCCCCGCATGGTGGCAACTCGCCCAAAGACTAAGCCTTACCCAACCATTTTAACAGTCGACAAGGATACCGACAAGAAACAACCAAGAATGGATGAGGTGATTGTGTTTTCTAAAAAGGATCAAGGCGAGATCATTGGCCCGCACGTCGACCCAATTGTGCTCAGCCTAAAAATCGATACACACAGGGTAAAAAGGATCCTAGTGGACACCGGAAGTTCAGCCGACATCCTGTACCTGTCCGCTTTCCGCAAAATGGGACTCAAGACCGATACACTCAAAAGGATAACACCCCCCCTCATCGGTTTCACAGGCGATGCCCTCCGTCCAAAGGGTATGGTTTCTCTCAAAACCGCTTTCGGCACCTCGCCTAAAACGGTGGAAACAATGATCGACTTCTTGGTAGTTGACGCTCCGTCCGCCTACAATGCCATTTTAGGGAGGGGCACGCTGAACAAAATCGGAGCCATCGTTTCCTCTCCTCACCTAAAAATCAAATTTTACACAAGTCATGGGGTGGGAGAAGAATGTGGAGCACAGGAGATAGCTCGGGAATGCTACCACGTATCCCTCCAGGAAAGGTGCGGCCAAGTCCATCAAGTCGACACCCCCAGAACAACCACCTGCCGCTCGGGCGGGCATATGAAGGCCAGCAGCGACTTCATGCCCCCTAACACTCAGATCGCGCTGGATCCCACAGACAAAGCGGAATCTAAGTCTTCCCTCGAGCCCGCAGACGAAATCGACGAGCTCGACTTAGGTGACGGGAAGACATTAAACATAGGAAAGGCCATCCAGGGGTCGGCCAGAGAAGATCTAGTCGCCTTCCTCCGCAATAACCAGTCCGTTTTTGCCTGGACCGCGGCCGACATGCCAGGCATTCCGAGGTCGATCGCAGAACACAAGCTGCATATCAAGCCGGAATTCAAACCGGTGCGCCAAAAGAAGCGCAACATGGGGGAAGAGAGACAACTGGCAGTAAAAAAGGAAGTAGCAAAACTCCTAGCTGCGGGATTCATCCGCAATGTTGACTGCCCGGAGTGGATGGCTAACCCGGTCCTGGTCAAAAAATCAAATGGAGATTGGCGGATGTGTATCGACTACACAGACCTTAACAAAGCATGCCCGATGGACCCATTTCCCTTGCCCAAAATAGACCAACTTGTGGACTCTACCTCGGGACATGCATTCCTCAGTTTCATGGACGCATTTTCGGGATACAATCATATTCGAATGAGTCCCGACGATGAAGAGAAGACCGCTTTTACAACCCATTCCGGCCTCTACTGCTACCGAGTAATGCCATTCGGGTTGAAAAATGCGGGAGCAACCTTTCAGAGAATGGTGAATAAAGTCTTCCAAGATCAAATCAGCCGAAATATGGAAGCTTATGTCGACGATTTGCTAGTCAAGAGCATGTCGGATCTCGATCACATTCGGGATCTCGAAGAAACTTTTGCGACGCTTAATGGAGCCGACATGAAACTCAACCCTAAAAAGAGTTTCTTCGGCCTGACCGGCGGTAAGTTCCTCGGGTTCATGGTATCCATGCGAGGTATCGAGATTCACCCCTCTAAATCCCAAGCCATACTCGACATGCAACCACCTCGGAACTTGAAGGAACTCCAGTCGTTAACCGGACGGCTGGCCGCCCTAAACAGATTCATAGCACGGTCAGGAGACGTTTGCTTCCCTTTCTTCAAAGCTATGCGTAAGTCAGCCAAGTTCGAATGGACTGACGAGTGCGCGGCGGCTTTTGACAAAATCAAGGCTTACCTCGCTGACCCACCTTGCCTCAGCAGACCCGCAACAGGCGATATCCTTGTCCTCTACTTGGCAACCACCAGCCATGCTGTCAGTGCAGCCCTAGTCCGAGAAGAAGGGCGGGAACAGCGACCCGTATACTTTGTGTCACATGTACTCCGAGATGCCGAAACAAGATACACACAAATTGAGAAAGCAGCATATTCTCTAGTAGTGGCCGCAAGGAAGCTGCGACCTTACTTCCAGTCGCACCCTATCAAAGTATACACCGGGGTACCACTCAAGAAGGTCCTCGCCAACTTCGACTCTTCCGGCAGATTACTGGCTTGGGCTCTGGAACTCTCCGAGTTCGACATTTCCTTCCACCCACAGAATGCTCTCAAGTCGCAGATCTTTGCCGATTTCATCGCGGAATACTCATGAGCACCACCTGAATTAGAAGGACGGTGGACGTTATATGTCGATGGAGCATCCTCCCTACAAGGGGCCGGAGCCGGTGTCTCCCTTATCGGACCACAAGGTGAAGTCCTGAATTACGCCCTCCACTTTCAGTTTCCGGTGACCAACAACACGGCAGAATATGAAGCCATGATAGCTGGGCTCAAATTAGCCAGAGAACTCGGAGCACGCGAGGTTTACCTCCATAGCGATTCCGAGTTGGCTGTCAAACAAATCAATGCCGAATGTCGCGTCATGGACGACAAATTGCGCAAGTACAGAGAACAATTCAACCACCTGAAGAACCAGTTCGATAAGGTCGAGATCCAACATGTTTCTCGCAATAAGAATTGTCAGGCCGATGCCCTCTCTAAGCTCGGAGCTGCGGGGAACCTCGACAAAGACAGACCAATCATAGTCATGGATATACCCAATTCCAGCATTGATGTAAATGTTATTGCGGTATATGCCATCCATGAACCAACAGAAACATGGTTCACCCCGATGTGAAATTTTCTCAATACCGGGGTCCTGCCAACAGACCAGCTTGAAGCGCGACGTTTGAAGAAGATAGCCCCGCTTTACTCCATATTCAACAATCAGTTCTATAAGAGGGGCTATGTCCGCCCTTGGCTGAAGTGTATTCCGCACGACACCGCCCATCAAATGTTGGCCGAGGTACACGCTGGCATATGTGGCAGTCATCAAGGGGCAAAAACTCTAGCCAAGAGAATACTTAGAGCAGGATTTTATTGGCCAACAATGCAGCAAGACGCAGCAGACTTAGTCAAAAAATGCGACAAATGCCAATATCACAGCAAGCTCAGCAATATCCCTCCTTATGACCAGATCTCTATCTCGGGGGCGTGGCCTTTCGACTTATGGGGAATCGACATCATGGGTCCTGATACGTCCTATCTCCCGAGGAGGGTAGTCTGTATGTGAGAGGTGGAATGATCTCGCCCTGCCACGAGATGGCAGTCCGAGATGTGTTGAGTGTGTGAAAGTTAAAGAGCGAGGTGGGTGTAGAGAGATTCTGACTCTGACCTATTTGATCTCTCTCTGTGTGTAAAATCTCGACCCCCGTTCAATGGGGATTTTTGCCTTATATATGCTGACTCATAACCGCCTCATAACCGCTATCTCGGTGGTTATCTTGCCCTAAGCCGGTGAAACGGTTATTGTGACCGCATTGAGTGGTCATCCCGTATTAAGGCGGTACAGGTCTATTTCGGGCCGAGTTCAACTTTTGCAGGCCTTCGGCCTGTTCTGTTTCGGGATCTTAAGTATCTCGGGCTTTGGGCCTCTTTACCTTGGCGCCGGGCTGGCTCCTGAAAGGAGGTCCGAATCCCGGGCTTTCATAGGCCTAAAGTTTAGTAAATAAAAGGCCTTGGGAACATGGCCCTATCATTAGCCCCCGAAGTCAGAATGTATAGCAATATGCTTCTGACTTGATATTACTTAGTCATGTAAAATTATTTATGATTTTCCGAGATGTTTGTTGTCTGCACTATATGTTGTAATGTCGTATGATAGTGTAATCTCGCAATATTGTGAGCTCGCATGATTTTTTTATTTTTTTTGGTAAGGCGGTCGGGATAGAAGTCGACATAATCAATACAAGAAATGGAATAGTTGATGAAATTTCATTAATATCGCAAAATCATACAATATAAGATTTAAACTAAATACGACATGCGATATGCTATATTTAACTAAAACTATTCCTAACGGTGGCGCTTGTTCTGGCGTGCTTGAACAAGGCATTGCTTGCAAGTAAAGGATGTGAAGCGAGGGTCATGATGATTCCGAGGTGATCGTCGAGCCGAGCACCCGGGATGAAAGGATTTCTCGCAGTCGTCACAATGAAACATTTGTGGAGAGTATCCCCTCAACTTGCAAATGGCACATCGGTCCCAAGCTAATGGGTCGCCTTCTTTGTTGGATTTGTTGATGGCGACCTCGGGACATTGATGTGGAAGAAGTGTGGGAGGTGACAGAATATCACATTTCTGAATGGTAACCTCGTCGTTCACGTGGTCAGTCATCTCGTGATAGCGCGAGTTAGGAGGAAAAATGTACGGTTGATGGATCGTTAAAAGGGGGACGGAGGAGGTATATATAGTATACCGTCATAAATGCCTGACGTCTCGTCTTCCGTTAACCCACCGTCAGCCATCAAATCACCCATCAAATCAGGCAGGGAAACGAGGTGAAGGCGCAATCCTCGCTTGACACGTGTCATGCGTTAACTCGGTTAGAGCTCGCGTCCGGTGAATAAGCGCGGGAATCGAAGCGTCGCGTGGATGAATGTCGCAGATGGCGCCAGGTGTCATTCCTCGGGATCCGAGCGGAAAAAAGTTTCCCATTTCGGACCTATATATACCCCCGTCCCCATCATTTTCACTTTTTCTGATCGAGCAATCGTTATCTCGGAGAAAAAGAACTTCAAGCGGCTAACTCGAAGAGCAACAGAGGACAGAAAATCAGCGAAAGAAGACCCCGCCTCGATAAGATTAGTGATTCCTGGACCTCGGTAGAACTCGGTTAACATAAATTAATGCAACCCGGGATCAGGAGTATAAGTAAGTAGGCCAACTTGGTATAGTCGTATGACCAAAAACCCGGATGAACTATGTACCACCCTTGAATAAGTCTGTACCTAAGCCAATTCCTTTGTTAATCGTAGAAATGGCTGATCTTTCTGGTGCAAGATCTGAAGAAAACCGGTCCAAGTTAATAGGACAAAACCCATCCATCTCGGGGGATCAGTCTGGTACCCCCGGGTCCTTGCAAAAGCAAGCAGCGTATACATCTCATCATGGTGCTGGCAAAAGCATAGAGGCCATGCTTGAGATGGCTGCCAACGTGGTTTATGAGGGTCAATCTGATAGCGAGAAAGGTACCCCGTCAAGGTCAAGCGGGTATTTATATGACTTGAGCCCGGAACAAAAAACGGTGGAGGTAGAGGAAGGGGAAGCCACCGATGTTGAGGTGGACATACTAAATTCAAGCCCGGAAACATCATCCCGGGGTGAGCGTATCTCGGCAGAAGTCGGAACGTCTCAAGGACAGGGTTCTACTCAGACCGCGAAACCTAAGGCCAAATCAAAGGCCAAAGCTAAAACCCCAACCGATGTAAGTCCGCGACCTGGTCATCAAAACGATATCCAATTCCCTCACTCCTTATTACGAGCCCCATTGCCCGAGGTGCAAGATCAGGCCTGGGCAGAGGCATTTTACGAAGAGTTGGTGTTGACCAAGGATAAGGTACCGCGGGACCAACTCGTACTACGGGCACCTGGTCCGGAGGATCGGGCACATGACCATGAGCGCGGCATGTGCGTTTACTCGAAAATGCCGCAATGCGGCTTCCAATTAAGACTGACACAATTTGAAAGAAAACTCCTAAGTGTCATGAAGGTAGCTCCCGCACAATTGACCGGGGTGTCTTGGAGCTATATACGTTGCTTCGAGGCAGCCTTTAGGAATTTTGGGGCCGAGCTCGGGATGAGCAGGCCAACCATTGGATTGTTTTTCAATTTCTTTTCCACGCTTTATGTGGACTCAGGCCACCTCGCGATTCGCCAGAAAACACCAAAGCATCACCAGGCCTTGTTTGAAAAAGACAAGAAGATGAACAAAGTAGAAGCCTGGGATCATGGATGGGTGTATATAGAAAATTGGCGCGATGTTGAATGCCTACAAGGTGTAAAAGCGAGGTGGAGACCGTTGAAGCCCGGGAAAGGATTGATCCCGGAAGTTGATAAAACACTTACTCTGCAAGAGCAGTCGGCTGCACATGCACTGAGAGAAATTGTGAGAAGTGAGTCCTGTTCTTGCGTGTGAAGTTGCAGTTTAATTTATTCTTATCTTCATCTCGATTTATCCAATTGTGTAGCCTAATGCGATTTGTATGTTTGATTATTTTGTGCAGAAGAAGGCTGCATGGATCTGATCTGGACCAGTGCGCCGCACACCTCCAACCGCGTAGCCCCAAAGGAGAGTACCGCCACTGCCACCGCGGGCCAAAAAGCGAAGATAACGGGAAAGAAGGTTCCCCGAAAAAGTTCTAAGGCTGCAACTTCGGCCAGTCTCACTGTTGAGGAGCCCGTGCGTGCTCCAGCACAAGTTATCTCGGAGGAGGCCCCGTCTCACAAACGGAAAGAAGCCCCCAGTGTTTCCCTTACCTCGGCCGATAAGGGTAAGGGCTTAGCATCTGAACGCCCAAAGAAGAAGAAATCGAGAAGGGCATCTGGTACGGCCGTTATCGAGGCCAACCCGGTTAGCGGGGCATCTCCAGCCGAGGTGAGTGCACTTCCTCCCCTAGGCAATCTCTCCCTGGCAATCACTCCGGGATCTTCCACCCTGGCCGTCCTAGCTGACACAGAGGAACCCTGCGACATCGATCTCCAGGGTTTCTTACAAGCGGCCGTTCCCGGTCAAGAGCTTGCTACTGGGGTTGTGTTTAAGGAAAAACTTGTACCCGAGTTTGCTGATAGCTTGGGCTTACACCTCCCGGGTCATTCCACCATGCAACAGTCACGGGATGAGAACAGAAACCTGCACTCCCGGTATGCTCGGGAAGTATTCCGGGTAACAGAAGGAGACCATTCGGGAGAAGCCCGAGGTAACGCTCAACCATGCCATCTCGGCCATTCATGACGTGGGGGCCATTCTCGGTCATTACAAGGATCTGGTTGACAAAGAGCAAAACAACATGCTCTTTGTTGATTCCGACGGGGAGATGGTCAAAAAGGCCGTTTTGGAGCGGGATTATTTCCGCAGCTTGGCCAGAGATCGGTCCACCCGGCTCGAGGTTGCCCAAAAAGAAATAAAGGTGCAAGAGAGGCAAATTCGCATCCATGAGGCAACCATAAGAAAATTAAAAGAAGCTGAAGAACACCTCAAGGTCCGGGATGATAGAATAGCGAACCAAGAGGAGGAAATCAAAACTCTTCAAGAACAGATCTCGGCTCTGAACCTGGAGGCAGCAGCAAAAGATCTCACCATCTCGGAGAAAGAAACCGAGATATCTCGGTTAGAGGGGGAGTTGCAACGAGCACCCGGCCAAACATTAGGTCGGTTCTTGGGTAGCAAGGCCTTTGTGCAAGCCTCGTGTCTGGCCTTGCACAAGCCAATGAAGGCCGTGATCTACCGCGAGTTGAAGAAGGTCGGGCAACACTATCCATTCACGCCAGAACATGCCGGGTTTAACCCGGTTCTCCCAGAAGATGCAAAGGTTCAGGGGTTGGCCGAGTATCATTGGGACGAGGCGCGGGATCGATTGTTAAACCCAGATGGGTCATCTTTCGATCGGCCTCTCCCACTTGATGATCACGAGGCCTACTTCCCATATCCATGGTGGGGGAAATTCGAATGGCCAAAAAAGCTGCCCGACCCTGTTGACGAGATGGCTAGACCCGTGATGTCAGGGGGAGATGAAGAGGAAGATGATGATGAGGAGGAAGAGGATGACGGTGAAGAGGAAGGCAATCAGGAAAAAATACAAGATAGTACATATTCCGAGGTTGTTTCTCCGATAGCGACACCTCGGGATCATCTGAAAACTCCCTGATTGGTAAGTTGTTCTTTATCACGATTTACATATATCGTAATTGCAATGTCTCTGTGTCTATATTAACTTGGTACAATCGTTACTTGTTACAGAAATGATGGCCTGAAGCGTGGTGGCAATATATGGACGAGCCGGCCATGTCTTCCGACTTCGTGCCTTAGTTTAATTTTTGTAATATTTTGATGCCCCCGGGATGTGGGGGCTTAACAAAGAATCGTTGTAACCGATATTTATTTTTGTTCCCGAGATGTGGGAAAGTAACAATATTAGGGATATATAAATATTTTTACCTGTTATTCTTCCTTGTCAGCATGTGATTGTTCTGCGACGTCATCTGTTAGCGTGATGTCACGACTATTATATTTTCTTTTATCCTTCACTCCTCTCTTTTTTTTTCTTTTTTTTATTATAAAAGTTTGAAAATATAAAAGGCCGACATAGAAACGCCGGTCAGAATAATACTTTGATCGGTAAACTCGTATGCGTTACCCCGAAGGGTTTTCGTTCGTTAATTGTTTCCGATATGAAAAGAAGCACTGCTCAGAAAGCATGTACTAAAGTAACAATAAGACATCTTTAAAAACTTAAAATTCACATATATATTAAGTATGCTTATAACGTCGCATACAAAGAATAAAAAGTTACATGAGATGAAAAAGCATCTCGCTAAAAGTAACTAAAAGCCTATCTCGCGGGAGCCCGGATTTCCTTCGACAGAGTACGTCGCAGTGCGAAGGGATGGTTCTATCAGTTCTAAGGGGGTGACTGCTTCCATGCCAAATACCAGCGAGTAAGGAGTCTGTTGCGTAGCTTCCCGCGGGGTTGTTCGGTATGCCCAAAGGACTTCGTCCAACATGTCGGGCCAATTTTTGCGGTTGGCTTCCACCTTGCGTTTGATGCCTTCCAAAATGGTCCTGTTGGTAACCTCAGCGAGGCCATTGCTTGCGGGATGGCTGACCGAGGTGAAATTATTGTGGATCCCGAGGCCCGATAGAAACGCTATCGTGCTGGCTGCGTTGAACTGTGTGCCATTATCAGAAATGAGGGCATGGGGTAAACCAAATCGGCAGATGATGTTGCGCCAGATGAAGTGTTCGGCTGCTTTGGCCGTGATAGTTGCCAAGGCCTCTGCTTCTACCCATTTGGTAAAGTATTCGACAGCGACTATAATCCAACGTCGTTGGCGAACGGCTTTGGGGAATGGACCCACGATGTCGATTCCCCATAAGTCGAAAGGCCACGCCCCCGAGATAGAGATCTGGTCATAAGGAGGGATATTGCTGAGCTTGCTGTGATATTGGCATTTGTCGCATTTTTTGACTAAGTCTGCTGCGTCTTGCTGCATTGTTGGCCAATAAAATCCTGCTCTAAGTATTCTCTTGGCTAGAGTTTTTGCCCCTTGATGACTGCCATATATGCCAGCGTGTACCTCGGCCAACATTTGATGGGCGGTGTCGTGCGGAATACACTTCAGCCAAGGGCGGACATAGCCCCTCTTATAGAACTGATTGTTGAATATGGAGTAAAGCGGGGCTATCTTCTTCAAACGTCGCGCTTCAAGCTGGTCTGTTGGCAGGACCCCGGTATTGAGAAAATTCCACATCGGGAGTTTACCAACAGGACCATTTTGGAAGGCATCAAACGCAAGGTGGAAGCCAACCGCAAAAATTGGCCCGACATGTTGGACGAAGTCCTTTGGGCATACCGAACAACCACGCGGGAAGCTACGCAACAGACTCCTTACTCGCTGGTATTTTGCATGGAAGCAGTCACCCCCTTAGAACTGATAGAACCACCCCTTCGCACTGCGACGTACTCTGTCGAAGGAAATCCGGGCACTCCCGAGGTCGACCTCGAGCTCCTTCATGAAACCAGAGAACGAGCCCGTGTCCGGACAATGGAGTATCAAAGGAGGGTCAAACGTGCTTTTGACAAACACGTTGTACCCCGAGACTTCCAGCCAGGCGATCTCGTTCTAAGGAAGGTCGAAGCGACGGGTAAACACGTCGGTAAGCTGGAGCCAAATTGGGAGGGCCCATACCGAGTTGTCACCCTCAGAGGGAAAGGCGCGTATGAGCTCGAAGACTTACAGGGGACCCCACTCCCAAGACCATGGAATGCAGGCCATCTCCGAAAATTTTACACTTAATTGGCATCCATGCCTGCGAGCACATCGAAAGGCGTTATAAGCTGAGTACATGTGATGCTACTACAAGGCGAGATATGCCGAATTCAAGGCGAAATAGGCCGAATAAAAGGCGTGATAAGCCGAATACTTTACTATAGGCGAGATAGGCTTTTAGTTACTTTTAGCGAGATGCTTTTTCATCTCATGTAACTTTTTATTCTTTGTATGCGACGTTATAAGCATACTTAATATATATGTGAATTTTCAGTTTTTAAAGATGTCTTATTGTTACTTCACTTTAGTACATGCTTTCTGAGCAGTGCTTCTTATCATATCGGAAACAACTAACGAACGAAAACCCTTCGGGGTAACGCATACGAGTTTACCGATCAAAGTATTATTCTGACCGGCGTTTCTATGTCGGCCTCTTATATTTTCAAATTTTATAATAAAAAAAAAGAAAAAAAAAGAGAGGAGTGAAGGATAAAAGAAAATATAATAGTCGTGACATCACGCTAACAAATGACGTCGCGGAACAATCACATGCTGACAAGGAAGAATAACAGGTAAAAATATTTCTATATTTCAAATATTGTTACTTTCCCACATCTCGGGAACAAAAATCAATATCGGTTACAACGATTCTTTGTTAAGCCCCCACATCCCGGGGGCATCAAAATATTACAAAAATTAAACTAAGACACGAAGTCGGAAGACATGGCCTATTGCCACCACGCTTTAGGCCATCATTTATGTAACAAGTAACGATTGTACCAAGTTAATATAAACACAGAGACATTGCAATTACGATATATGTAAATCGTGATAAAGAACAACTTACCAATCAGGGAGTTTTAAGATGGTCCCGAGGTGTCGCTATCGGAGATACAACCTCGGGATGTGTACTATCTTGTATTTTTCCCTGATTGCCTTCCTCTTCACCGTCATCCTCTTCCTCCTCATCATCATCTTCCTCTTCATCTCCCCCTGACATCACGGGTCTAGCCATCTCGTCAACAGGGTCGGGCAGCTTTTTTGGCCATTCGAATTTCCCCCACCATGGATATGGGAAGTAGGCCTCGTGATCATCAAGTGGGAGAGGCCGATCGAAAGATGACCCATCGGGGTTTAACAATCGATCCCGCGCCTCGTCCCAATGATACTCGGCCAACCCCTGAACCTTTGCATCTTCTGGGAGAACCGGGTTAAACCCGGCATGTTCTGGCGTGAATGGATAGTGTTGCCCGACCTTCTTCAACTCGCGGTAGATCACGGCCTTCATTGGCTTGTGCAAGGCCAGACACGAGGCTTGCACAAAGGCCTTGCTACCCAAGAACCGACCTAATGTTTGGCCGGGTGCTCGTTGCAACTCCCCCTCTAACCGAGATATCTCGGTTTCTTTCTCCGAGATGGTGAGATCTTTTGCTGCTGCCTCCAGGTTCAGAGCCGAGATCTGTTCTTGAAGAGTTTTGATTTCCTCCTCTTGGTTCGCTATTCTATCATCCCGGACCTTGAGGTGTTCTTCAGCTTCTTTTAATTTTCTTATGGTTGCCTCATGGATGCGAATTTGCCTCTCTTGCACCCTTATTTCTTTTTGGGCAACCTCGAGCCGGGTGGATCGATCTCTGGCCAAGCCGCGGAAATAATCCCGCTCCAAAACGGCCTTTTTGACCATCTCCCCGTCGGAATCAACAAAGAGCATGTTGTTTTGCTCTTTGTCAACCAGATCCTTGTAATGACCAAGAATGGCCCCCACGTCATGAATGGCCGAGATGGCATGGTTGAGCGTTACCTCGGGCTTCTCCCGAATGGTCTCATTTTGATACGCGGTCTCTGTTACCCGGAATACTTCCCGAGCATACCGGGAGTGCAGGTTTCTGTTCTCATCCCGTAACTGTTGCATGGTGGAATGACCCGGGAGGTGTAAGCCCAAGCTATCAGCAAACCCGGGTACAAGTTTTTCCTTAAACACAACCCCAGTAGCAAGCTCTTGACCGGGAACGGCCGCTTGTAGGAAACTCTGGAGGTCGATGTCGCAGGGTTCCTCTGTGTCAGCTAGGATGGCCGGGGTAGAAGACCCCGGAGTGATTGCTAGGGAGAGATTGCCTAGGGGAGGAAGTGCACTCACCTCGGCTGGAGATGCCCCGCTAACCGGGTTGGCCTCAATAACGGCCGTACCAGATGCCCTTCTTGATTTCTTCTTCTTTGGGCGTTCAGATGCTAAGCCCTTACCCTTATCGGCCGAGGTAAGGGAAACACTGGGGGCTTCTTTCCATTTGTGAGACGGGGCCTCCTCCGAGATAACTTGTGCTGGAGCACGCACGGGCTCCTCAACAGTGAGACTGGCCGAAGTTGCAGCCTTAGAACTTTTTCGGGGAACCTTCTTTCCCGTTGTCTTCGCTTTTTGGCCCGCGGTGGCAGTGGCGGTACTCTCCTTTGGGGCTACGCGGTTGGAGGTGTGCGGCGCACTGGTCCAGATCAGATCCATGCAGCCTTCTTCTGCACAAAATAATCAAACATACAAATCGCATTAGGCTACACAATTGGATAAATCGAGATGAAGATAAGCATAAATTAAACTGCAACTTCACACGCAAGAACAGGACTCACTTCTCACAATTTCTCTCAGTGCATGTGCAGCCGACTGCTCTTGCAGAGTAAGTGTTTTATCAACTTCCGGGATCAATCCTTTCCCGGGCTTCAACGGTCTCCACCTCGCTTTTACACCTTGTAGGCATTCAACATCGCGCCAATTTTCTATATACACCCATCCATGATCCCAGGCTTCTACTTTGTTCATCTTCTTGTCTTTTTCAAACAAGGCCTGGTGATGCTTTGGTGTTTTCTGGCGAATCGCAAGGTGGCCTGAGTCCACATAAAGTGTGGAAAAGAAATTGAAAAACAATCCAATGGTTGGCCTGCTCATCCCGAGCTCGGCCCCAAAATTCCTAAAGGCTGCCTCGAAGCAACGTTTATAGCTCCAAGACACCCCGGTCAATTGTGCGGGAGCTACCTTCATGACACTTAGGAGTTTTCTTTCAAATTGTGTCAGTCTTAATTGGAAGCCGCATTGCGGCATTTTCCAGTAAACGCACATGCCGCGCTCATGGTCATGTGCCCGATCCTCCGGACTAGGTGCCCGTAGTACGAGTTGGTCCCGCGGTACCTTATCCTTGGTCAACACCAACTCTTCGTAAAATGCCTCTGCCCAGGCCTGATCTTGCACCTCGGGCAATGGGGCTCGTAATAAGGAGTGGGGGAATTGGATATCGTTTTGATGACCAGGTCGCGGACTTACATCGGTTGGGGTTTTAGCTTTGGCCTTTGATTTGGCCTTAGGTTTCGCGGTCTGAGTAGAACCCTGTCCTTGAGACGTTCCGGCTTCTGCCGAGATACGCTCACCCCGGGATGATGTTTCCGGGCTTGAATTTAGTATGTCCACCTCAACATCGGTGGCTTCCTCTTCTTCTACCTCCACCGTTTTTCGTTCCGGGCTCAAGTCATATAAATACCCGCTTGACCTTGACGGGGTACCTTTCTCGCTATCAGATTGACCCTCATAAACCACGTTGGCAGCCATCTCAAGCATGGCCTCTATGCTTTTGCCAGCACCATGATGAGATGTATGCGCTGCTTGCTTTTGCAAGGACCCGGGGGTACCAGACTGATCCCCCGAGATGGATGGGTTTTGTCCTATTAACTTGGACCGGTTTTCTTCAGATCTTGCACCAGAAAGGTCAGCCATTTCTACGATTAACAAAGGAATTGGCTTAGGTACAGACTTATTCAAGGGTGGTACATAGTTTATCCGGGTTTTTGGTCATACGACTATACCAAGTTGGCCTACTTACTTATACTCCTGATCCCGAGTTGCATTAATTTATGTTAACCGAGTTCTACCGAGGTCCAGGAATCACTAACCTTATCGTGGCGGGGTCTTCTTTCGCTGATTTTCTGTCCTCTGTTGCACTTCGAGTTAGCTGCTTGAAGTTCTTTTTCTCCGAGATAACGATTGCTCGATCAGAAAAAGTGAAAATGATGGGGACGGGGGTATATATAGGTCCGAAATGGGAAACTTTTTTCCGCTCGGATCCCGAGGAATGACACCTGGCGCCATCTGCGACATTCATCCACGCGACGCTTCGATTCCCGCGCTTATTCACCGGACGCGAGCTCTAACCGAGTTAACGCATGACACGTGTCAAGCGAGGATTGCGCCTTCACCTCGTTTCCCTGCCCGATTTGATGGGTGATTTGATGGCTGACGGCGGGTTAACGGAAGACGAGGCGTCAGGCATTTATGACGGTATACTATAATACCTCCTCCGTCCCCTTTTTAACGATCCATCAACCGTACATTTTTCCTCCTAACTCGCGCTATCACGAGATGACTGACCACGTAAACGACGAGGTTACCATTCAGAAAGGTGATATTCTGTCACCTCCCACACTTCTTCCACATCAAGGTCCTGAGGTCGCCATCAACAAATCCAACAAAGAAGGCGACCCATTAGCTTGGGACCGATGTGCCATTTGCAAGTTGAGGGGATACTCTCCACAAATGTTTCATTGTGACGACTGCGAGGAAGCCTTTCATCCCGGGTGCTCGGCTCGACGATCACCTCGGAATCATCATGACCCTCGCTTCACATCCTTTACTTGCAAGCAATGCCTTGCTCGAGCACGCCAGAACAAGCGCCACCGTTAGGAATAGTTTTAGTTAAATATAGCATATCGCATGTCGTATTTAGTTTAAATCTTATATTGTATGATTTTGCGATATTAATGAAATTTCATCAACTATTCCATTTCTTGTATTGATTATGTCGACTTCTATCCCGACTCCGCCTTACAAAAAAAAAAAAAAAAATCATGCGAGCTCACAATATTGCGAGATTACACTATCATACGACATTACAACATATAGTGCAGACAACAAACATCTCGGAAAATCATAAATAATTTTACATGACTAAGTAATATCAAGTCAGAAGCATATCGCTATACATTCTGACTTCGGGGGCTAATGATAGGGCCATGTTCCCAAGGCCCTTTATTTACTAAACTTTAGGCCTATGAAAGCCCGGGATTCGGACCTCCTTTCAGGAGCCAGCCCGGCGCCAAGGTAAAGAGGCCCAAAGCCCGAGATACTTAAGATGCAGAAACAGAACAGGCCGAAGGCCTGCAAAGGTTGAACTCGGCCCGAAATAGACCTGTACCGCCTTAATGCGGGATGACCACTCAATGCGGTCATAATAACCGTTTCACCGGCTTAGGGCAAGATAACCACCGAGATAGCGGTTATGAGGCGGTTATGAGTCAGCATATATAAGGCAAAAATCCCCATTGAACGGGGGTCGAGATTTTACACACACAGGGAGATCAAATAGGTCAGAGTCAGAATCTCTCTACACCCACCTCGCTCTTTAACTTTCACACACTCCACACATCTCGGACTGCCATCTCGTGGCAGGGCGAGATCATTCCACCTCTCACATACGGACTACTCTCCTCGGGAGATAGGACGTATCAAATTGTAATTATATTCCTAATTTTTTTCATAAAATAATAGTATATTTGTTGTTAGCAAAAAATTAGCTCATAAAAAATTAAAATCTTAGATTTACAGAAAATTAATTATGTAAGAGGTTATTATTTTTAATTTGAATAAAAATAAAACATTTTTTGTTCAATATGGATAAATTGTGTTTGAACTGAGCTTTCAGTTACAAGATAGATGTTATCAATAATTTCAGTTTGTAATTTTGTTTTGTTATTTGCTATTATGTCATGTGGATATGTATATATATTAAATGTGCATAAATGGGGGTGCACATGATAGAGGTGTTAAGTACTTTTGAAATATGTTAAAATTTTAGATGCTCTACGCAAATACACTAAAATATTATAAGGTGTTATTTGGAACAAAAAGGTCAATTATTTGCATGCAAATCGAAGTTTTTGTTAAGGACATTTAGTTGAAAGAGAACTCAACTCTTGACCTGTAAGCATTCATTTCTCAGGCTTATATTGTGGTTTTTGATGAAGTGTTTTGTGGTTTTAATAATTTGAGGATATTTTTCGAAGTTCAAATTTTGTATATTTTCAGATAAGCTCTGCGCCTCTTCTTCAATTCCATTAGAGCAACTGCCGTTTTTATTTTCAAATAAATAATTTTTTTTTTTTCTCTTTTTCCTTAGTGTGAGATGGAGATGTAGTCAAAAGCAATATTGTATCAACTCCTAGAGGAAAAGAAAAATAAAAGTTTAATGCCTACCTTTAAATGTTTAAAAATCATAAATTGTAGGCATCTGATACCATTCAGGATAGTTGTAGTAGATTTCAAGCCTATTGATACTACATTATCTTGTGAAGTTATATCAAACTTGAAAGGCACAGTATTAAATGATAAAAAGAAACAAAAAGCATGGTAATTTCCATTTATTTGTTACATTTAAGAATAGGAAAAAGTTGACTACTCTAAAAATCTCTAAACTTTAAAATATTATATAAGATAACTCTCTGCTCATTTACAGATATATGAGTGATTAAACTAAATCTAAAGTTTCATTGACATTACACAAGTATTGTCACACCATATCACAAATTCAATTAAAATGCAATTGAATTATACAATCAGACATTTACATGGTTTCTATTAATTAAAAAAAAATTATAAAACCACTGAACGATTCCCTCGTGAACTCAAGCAACATCCCCATTTTCGGGGTCTTCTGGCCCGTTAGGCAGAACACCATCTAGCTGGTACAATCAAGTTTATTTTAACACTAACCACAAGTCTTGTTCTAAATATTGACCAGATAGAAATGCATGAGAATTTATTGACCAATCTTGAGCAAAATCTATACATTTTGTATCAACAATAATCCTATGATAGTAATTATCAAATTCATCTGCAAAACATCACGTACGGGTATTATCCTCAAAGCCTCAACAAAATATAATATGAGCATAACAAATACTTTTCTAGCTTAATTGTAATTTAGCTTGCACGTTCCATTATTAAGCTCTTTCACATAATTATCTAATGTTGTTATTACATTTTGCAATTCAAATCTTGCCGCATTATTTTCACAAGTATAACCCGGTTAATTTCCGTTGAAATTTAGAGATTTTCTTTCTCTCGGAAGACCTGAAAAGCTCTCTTTTTGTCCCGGATGATTTGAATGGTTTTCATCATTTGGCTGATGGCGATAGCCGTAAAGCCATAATGACTCGAGAGATTTAACAATTTCAATACTAATTAATTACGATATTAAACAATTAAATGTTTTGATTTGAAATATATTCAAAATAATAATTAATAACGATATTGAAATTGATATTGAAATTGATATATGACATTATGCTAATACACAAATTCGTATTAGTAAATCTCACTTTTTTTTATTTTAGTTTGACAGCTGAACTTTTGGATATTTTTGACTTGCTCCAATATCTTAGAAAATTGTATTTTTTTTTTCAAAAATTATATCAGAAATAATATTAGTTCTAAATCTTAGATAAAGTCGACTAGTATATATGCACATTGAAAGTTTCTCAAGCAATGAGAATCTTTTTGTTAGAGTAGCATTGCTTCGATTTAATAGGAACCTTAACAAAAGAAATCACACATTTTTTGTGTTCCATGCCTCATAAATTTTGCATGTTATCATAAATTTTGTGATTGGTTTCAGTTTCTACTGATTTAATTAATAATTAGCTTCGACTCAAGTAATGCAGTACAGCATTACTAGCATTACAAAATTGCAAAGACAGCGAATGTAAATGTTATGAATACATTTTTAGAATATATATTGGATCGTTATCGATTGGTAGCCCCAACTCGGTCACCTAGAATATATATGGACCATCTAATTCGGTTCATTGGTTCCAATCTGTTAATTAAAATAAAATAGATAAACAATTTTTTTTAAAAGATATAACTGAATTGACTAAAATAAATTTATCAACCAAATTAGAACCAAACCAAACTAAATTTCATTTTATCGATCGGTTGAACCGAAATAAAAAAATTAATCATAAAAAATAAATATTATTTATTAATATTTTTAATAAACAGTGACAGACCTGGGAAAGGCATGCGTGAAGAGCACCCGGTGACTGCACTAGCGCGACACAAAAGGGGTTTGATTGCTCGGGTCTAGGGGCGGTACGAGTTAAAATTTTCAGTCAGTTCGGTTTAACTGGTTTTAAAATTTTCTAAACAGATTCGAATCAAATAATTAAACCGGTTTTAGAAAAATATTAACAAGAAATATGGTAAATCTGTTTGGCACTATATTGCTATATATTAAATTACGCCTAATTTGCTATATGGGAAATATGCTCCGTTTTACATTTTATCTCCTCCTATAATAGGTCCGTATCCCCTACGGTACCGGACTGAGTACAATAATCGCAGCCTGTTAAAAAAAAATGGTGTTTATTTAAATATAGAGGAGTCCATTTTTTAAATTCGTGCGAGATTTCATTGTACTGGATCTGAATTCTCCTATTACATCATTTCTCAGAATAATGGAGAAAATTAAGTACAAAATGGAGGAATTTTACGGTAAAATTCTAATCAATTCTAAATTTTGTTGGATTTATTGTCAACATCGTTGGATTTAATGCCAACATTGAGCATATATGTATCTAATTATGAATTGTTTACTGTCATATATGGTTGTCAATTAAAGTGATCAAATAAGATAATAAACAATCAATATATATTCATTATGATATGTTTCACAATTGTGTAGAACAATTTAGACAAAGATCAAATCATTGATGGACTGATTCTGAAATTTGCAATTATGGAAACCGATTCTGCAGCGGCCGCACGGATTTTGATGCGACTGCACGTGGCTTGTTTGGCCAAAATCAACGTGGCACCCATGCCCGTAACCCCTATGAAAGCCTCTCTCTTGTAAAAGAAAAGAAAAATAAACAAATAAAATCGAAAAAAGAAGAAGAAAATGGAAACAGAGAATGAAAGAGAGAAAGAAAAAGATAAATAAAGTAAATATTGTGATAAATATATTGATATTTGATTTCATGTTTGATTGGAATTCTGCCTACATCGCGTTGTTTCTAAATAGTCATTACAACTCGAATTGGATTTCTGAATTGATCGCTATCACGTAATCAGACTTCTCTATAATCAGTGTTTTTGATTTGTATGGTTTGATTGGTATTGAATTGGGTAATCAGATTATGATGGTATATTTAACTGCATATGGGGTTGGGAGATTGAAATTGTTTTTAATGGACTGGAATACTGGAAATCGCCTGTTTAGGGATTCCAACTGAACTGAAATTGTTTATATTGAAAACCTAGACCCAATTATTATTGCCAGTTAAATATGTATACATAATTTGAGATATTTGTGTGGATTAATCCAGTTCTATTGAAATGATTGTTTACTGTTATTAAGCCAACTATAGAGAAGCACGTCTTTAAATAACTAATTACTCGATTTTGTAGCTGACTTTGTATTGTTTATGTTTCTTTTTATTGCGACATAGGTTGGCAAGACGGCGGATGGATGCAAGAATGTCGTTCTGTCTCGCCGCGTGCCCGGTCTGGCCTACAGGGCGTGACATAAAAACTCGCGCTGATTCTCCCACGTTTAACAATGATTTATCTAGTGTAAATGCAAAAATCGAAAAAAGACAGGAGAAAATCGGTTAAAATTTGTTGCACTAACGACCAATCCCAGTCCGATTAGGAGAACAAGATCTGATGAGGCACAAGAGAACAAAATTAGGAGAGCCCAAATTTATTTGGGCCTAGATTGAAAACCTAAAACTAAAAAAATATAGAGTCCATACCCATAATAAGAAAAATGAGAAATATATTGATGGTCCAGCAAATATTTTTAGACCAAAACTAGAAAATGTTTGAAGTCCAGCCTAGTACATTATTTTTGGTTGTTATTTGACCAATTTGTAGTATTGTTTATGTAAAATCATATTCGGTATTTTGTATATAATATATGAGGAGGGATCAAGTTACAACATTTTATTAAGATGGGTACAAAATTCAATGGTATGAATTTGACTAGTTTTTGTACCCATCTTAATAAATAGTAGAAAAATTAAAAAAAATGTAAAATTTGATCTGGAAGCACATTTTATTATGGAGATCATGTTGAACGGTTTGGATCGACGATTTGGACTTTGAAATCGCAAAAAATAGTTGTTGTAACATTGTTGTAACTCAAAATTGTTGTAAGTTGATCCCTCCTCATAATATATATTGTTTACATAATATATACTTCAAATTATTTTTTCTAATTAATAAATGTTTATGGCAATCCTAGTACACTAAATTTATTATTAAACATAATTTAAGATATATTTGACAATTAAGGGTATTATTAAACATAATTTTAAGGATATTTTATAAATTAATCTGTTACGAGAGAAAGATGGTAGAACATATTTACTTATCTACTCGAAAAAGACCCTGATGCAGTTGATTATAAGAATCACCTTATTATAAGGGTGCATGTTTGTCAACTCATACAACACCTTTAATTAACATGCAGTTAATTATAGTAGTCAAGTATGTCCATTTCGACTTCTCCTCCATAGTCTCTACTTGATTCACAACAACAAAGTAGGCACTTTTCGCGAGAGAAAAAACGCATTATGACGGAACTTCGTCGCGAAAAGTACCGTCGCAAATAGAAAAAGCACATTTATGACGGTACTCCGTCACGAAAAGTCGCTTTTTATCCTCGTGAAAAGTGCCTGTCTTTTGTAGTGATTATTTATTCAATAATGCCGCTGTTTAAATATACAATAAACTCATATTAGAAAATATTCTACATTTAAAAATAATCAAATTTATTAACGACTCTTCTTTACTCTCTATCCCTCCTTCCCACTTAATTAATGACAAGTTATATGTAAAAGAACAATTCTTACTAATTTGTTTATCTCAAAAAAGGATGCACTAATTTAATAACATCTATATGTTGTAATTATCTGGATTTAAATATTTAAGTAACCTAACTACAGCCTTATTTTAAGAGATTTTAAGTTATATTTGACTTCCTCCAAAATCTTGCTTAGAAAATTGCAGTTTTTATTCAAAAATAGTATCAATAATAACTTTAATTATCTCAGAATCCTAAATAAACTTAACCATCATGCATGTTTAAAGTTTCTCAAGAAATGTTTATTAGCGTTACAGTAGCGTTGCTTCATTTAATAATAATCTTAACCTAACAAAAGAAATCATACATATGTTTTCCATGCCACATCAATTTTGCATGTCATCATAAAATTTGTGATTGATTTTTCATGAATTTTGCATGTCATCAAAAATAATTTTATGGTTGATTTTAGTTAAGATAGTCATAAAACGACAAAAACCAACATGTGATTGAGAGATGATGGGGTTTGATATCAAAGAAAGAGTAAATTCTATTCTAGTTAGAAAAAAAAATCTAAACTTATAAAATATTCAAGCAACCTAGAGACATTCTCCAAAATAATTGTTCTCATGAAAACTAACTGAGAGATACTAGGGCAATTATTCTATCGACTGAATTCACAAATTGAGTTAATACAGAAAGAATATATACCATCTAATATGTATTGGCACAAATTTAAACTGATTTCGTAAATTTTAATTTTGGACCGAATTTGTCCAAGTTTTGATTGGACACTTCAGATTTCAAATTCAAATTTTAAAGTACTGTAAATGACACAGACTTAAATATGCCTGTTATATATGCAACATTATAACAACATGTAATTAAACATGTCCGAACTTATCCAAATGATTTCCTATCAAGTTTAAGGTGATTATATGATATGATTATATGAAATCCAAATAAGCTCGAATCTATAACAAAATAAAGCGGGCACAAATAAGATTATATGCTTCCTATTTTTTTTAACTTTGATATGCATTAAAATATAAATGAAAATAAAAACTGAGAATTTTTATTTTTAATAAAAAAATGGTGGGATTGCAGAATATCGCTGTAACACAAGTAAAACAAAGAAGAGAATTTAGAGCATTTGCTAATTAAATTATAACACAGGTCTTAATTAAATGGTTATCTCAAAACTTAACCTATGTTTATCTACTAATTTAATGAAATTGACGATCTTTTTTCGCTTATCTCTTAGAATATTGTTATTTAATATATTCTTTACACTAAATACTGTGAATTTTGTACATTGCTATATATATATGGGTACGCCAGCTTCCGGTAAGTTCAATCCAACGGGTGGCACAACAAGATAAAAAAAAAAATATGCACAGAGGATTTGTAAACCACACTCTTCACAAATTGAATTTTTTTTTTTTTTTGCCTGATAATAATGCCTGTAGGCTACAAATTCAAAAATAACCTTTGGGCTTTCAGCCAATGTAATCTGATCATTGACCTCAAATTCTGAAAAAAAAAAACATTTTATTTGCATCGTCTCCGAGGGTTGTTTTCCAAAATTGGTTTTGACTTATATCTTATTTTTGAAGGAACTAAAATTTCATGAGTTCATGTACTGAATTAATTAAGCATTGGCGCAGTTTGTACGAATTAATTTTTTTGATATCAGAGAGTAGATAATTATTCATCCAGTTATTATGTGCTTAATTTTATTTATTATTCTTTTAACTATGTTTGGTAGTCATTTAATTTTATTTATTTTTTAATTATGTTTAGTGGTCATTTGCTTAAAAATAGCATTCCACAACTCCTAGTCATTATGATCTTCAAAATAAAGATGTTTATAATCACCATATATTTTAATTCTATTGGAGAGTAGAGAAGTGGTGGAGGCAACGGTTCATAGTTTTAAATATGTCAGTAGCTGCTTTTACTGCTTTTAAGTAGATAATTTGTAAATATATTGTAAGTACCTTTTCTATTAATGATAAAGTAAGATGGCAAATTTTCCAACTTACCCTAAAAAAAATTCGTTAGTTAAAATAATAGATATACACATATAAAGTACTCATTGTATTTGAAGTTGCAAGTTGTGAGAATTTTTTTTTTTTTTAAAAAGATCGACGAAGCAATATATATGAATGCAATTAAAAGCAAGTGTTAAATTGAACCAAATTAGTTACCATTTCTTAGAGAAAAAATTATATACATGTGTTTTATTTTTCCTAGCAACATCCTATATATATCCAAACAAAAGAAAAAAATGAGGACTTCAATTTCTACAGAAAACAAATAAACATAAGCTATGTAACTGCCATAATAAATAAACCATTGAATTGGTCATTAAAAATAATTGGATCTTAGGTCGCTGATCATGCTCGGATTTTTCGGGAGAAACGGTATTTTTTTATGTTGAACGATCTATACAGCATTCAGCTATGTGCTCTGAATCCTTATATACTGACTTGTGTTTTTTTTTCTTTGCATGTACATGAAATTTGCAGTTCTACCTCAAGAACAAAGTCAGTCAAACACAATGGTGGCTCCAATATGGCTTGATCTTTCATTAACAGTGCCTTATTAGCTATTTTACATTTCAGAACACTCGTGTTATTCATTCATTTACGGGGATTTCTTTCTTTGTTTTTTTTTTAAAATTGCCTAATAATGACATGATTCATGTTATGAATCATGCATGTTTGTTTCTTTTTGAAGTGGCATCAAGCATTTCTTTGTCAAGTGGCATCATGAATGGGGGACTCAAAACTGGTAATAGTTGTGAGCAGGCAACTGAATGGGGGTCTATCAGTTGCGGGTAGGAAATCAGGTTTCTTGCGCAAAGGAACAACACTGTTTGAGCTTATTGGTATGAGTATCAAGCTGTCAGAGGAAGAAATGGAAAATTACAAGGGACCCCCTTGTTTCTATTTTTTACAAGACTGGGAAGTGGTGGGTAAAGCTAGGAGCTTTTTATTTAAATTAGAAGTTTGTTTTTTATTAAAGTAGCTTGCAGCTTTTATTTCTTTTCATTTATTGTTTTTCACTTTTTTCAGAAGCATGTAATCATGTGAAACCGTATTTCTATTTAATCAATATGCCCATGGCGACTATTCTGATCCAACATTAGCAGCTTATGTTATTCCATATCCATGCATAGCACCCTAGCTGTGATAGAAAATGGATCATTGTTAGAATATCTTCTTTTGCCAATTCAACTTCGTTCTGATTGGATGTAAGCTTCATTTGCAAAATTATAAAATTTAATTGGTGGAATGAACAGATGCTTTATATGTTGTTAATTTTTACTTGGTGTTAATTTTTTCGTCTAGTTTTAAAAACTTGATTTGTAGTGTTTTAAATGCTCTAGTGTACTACTTTAAACATGTGATATTATAGGTTTGAATGGTTGTTCTCTAGCAAAAGTATTGGAGAATGTTTCAATTAAATGTAAACCACACTTTAAATCTTGTTTAAAATGTTGATTGTACATAAATATAGATTTGAATTCACAGAAATATATGTTTCATACTTGAGAGTCAAAGGGAGATGAATCTTCCTACCATGGTGAGAGGGTTTAATGAGATATAAGAGAAACAATACTGAAAAAATGAAGCAATTGAAATGTGAAGTCCAGATTTAAGTTATCAATTGTGTCCAAGCTCATCCTGATAGATGCATGAGAAGACAACCTCAGACACAATTGATAACCTACACTCCACATCGTGACACAAGAGAGAAAATTGAAGATGGCAGATAAGATCCTGTTACACCCCCGTGACAACTCACCACGTACTTATCCATAAGGCGTGAGCATACTACACATATCATCAAAAAAAAAATATACACTGCCACAAATCTATATATATATCACACAAAATGTATTTTGATACAAAGGACATAAATGGACACAGCTATTATATACATGACTCATAGCCATGTTCATTCTATGTATTCAAACAAACAAAATAAACAAACTAAGTTGCAATATAATAATTATCCTCGCTTTGTCTTCCCGTTTTACTCCTCATCTCGCCTAGCCACGTTGTATTCGTCACCTGAAACCCACATAAATAAAGTGGTACGGATGAGAGCTCGAACAAAACTCTCCGTGCAGATTTTTAGTTCCAGCCCAGGTCTTTACAAAATTAACTTTTAAGTATCAAATTTGCATCTCTTATTCAAGTTTAATTAATGAAATCTATCCAATGATGCACCAATTTAGTTATTTATTCAAAAACATCGATCTATGTTTCCTTTTCATTACACATTTCCTTTGCCTCACTAGAAATGCATCCAACTTTCTGCTAGGTATCGACCCGTGACAGGACTGCTTTCGCCTACAATCACGTTAACAAGGAGTCTAGTCAAAATCCATTTCAATAACATTTATGGCATCTTTCCTTAGATTTCCACACGCACCATCTATCACATAACAATAAACATAAATATTTAACCAAAGCGGTAAAGTAATTTAACAACTATCCGGGATAAGTACACCGCACCTTGAATTCGTAGGTTCCTCGAGCGTACTTTTCACGTTCGTCACGTTCCTCAATCTCTAGACTCGAACCTAATTTATTTAATTCAGACTTTAATTAATATAGTTTCTACCTAATAAATGTTTTATTGTTTAATTATTTGCAAATAAATGATCATAAATTTAAATTCATTGAAATACTAAATTAGAAATTTAACAAATAACCAAAATCTGGATATTTTTAAAGAAGAGAGATACGAAATGATAAAATCTTAATTAACTATAAAATAAGTTTGTATAATTAGGATATAACAGAGACTATATTTGATAAGTGAAAAGTTGATATAATATTAAAGTGATTATGATAAAAACGCAAGAGAATAAATAAGTAATGGATATGGTCTATTACAGTAAAGTAATGACAAAATGAATAAGGATGAAATATGTGTGAACAGAAAACATAAGAATTGAGATAGTATGTAGAAATTAAAACTACAGTATATGGTAATTAACGGAGAAAACAAATTAGATATACATATACTTAGGAAAGAGAGAGATACAGCAGCAGCGGACTTGAAGGGGTTTTAAAACAGAGAACAGAGAGAGATAATGGTTTAAGATTCTTTTCACAGAACAGGCGAAAGGGGTGCGTTGATGAGAGAACAGAGAAGGGAGGAATATATCAGGTATTTATAAGGGAAGGGTTTTTCTATAGAGGGGCGTACAAAGGGATAAGTACATACAGGGGGGCGTGAAGGGATGGTGAAAGTTAATTAAGGAAATATGGGCTTTAGAAAATTAATTAATTAGATTGGGTTGAAGGTAAATTATGAAAATATGGACTGCAGAAAATTAATTAGACTAAGGTTTTTTTGGTCTACTAATTCATTTAATTAAATTGGATTTAAGAGGAAGAAGGTGGAAAGACTCGCATAACGAAGGGGCGATTGGTACAAGAAATTAATTTTGAGCAGAGTTAGTTGAAAAAATAAGAACAAATACTACACGGTTTAAAAGAACAAATCCATGTTTGAAGATTGGTGCTAATCATACACGATTTTAAACTAAATAACCGTGTACCTTTTTATAAGATCATGCACGGTTCGGTATTAACAAACAATGTACAAATATGGTTATTTCCAAACACGATTCGACACTAATGGACCAGAAGCAGTGATTTTGGATGGCCCAGAAGCAGTGATTTTGTACCTATCCAAACAAATAGTAAAAAAATTTCAAAAAAAAATAAAAAATTTGGTCTCTAAGCACATTTTAATATAGAGATTATGTTGAGCGGTTCAAATTGACTGTTTAAACTTTGAAAATAGAGATAGAGATGTGAGATATGGTTGGGACACAAAACCAATGGTATATTTTAACCCTACTCATATAAAACATTCTAAATTTTCGAGGAATTCAAAAAAATTTCTTTGCTATATATTTAATGCATTGTTTACTTATGTTTTTGCCTTCGTTAATTATGTTAATGCTTTACTTAATGATCTTAGTTTTCTTCAATTCATTTAATTAAATGTAAAAAGAGCCCACTAGGAATTCTTACAAAACATATTCTGAAACATATTCTAAAAAACATATTCTGAAATATATTTATTAAAATGTGAACTTCTATTTTTTTATTCTGCAGTTGCTATTTTCAACAGGAAATATTGTAAGAAAAATTATTTATGTTCTAAAATTTGAATATTTATGGGACTAAAAGTTTTATTGAATTTTTTTTATTTTGGTTTAAGTATTTACGTTCAAAAATTAAAAAAATTTATAAATAATACAACATATATAAAACATAATTTTTCACTAATTAGATCAAAGAAATCAATAATTGTAATTAACATCAACATAATATTTTTATTTCTATGACTGATGTGTACATCATCTGAGCAAATTCATAAAATTAAGAAACCTAATGAAAAATTATTTGACATGATAAGAGTTTTTGTTTACTTCAAAGCCTATATAGTTGACGAAATTAAACTCTTAACAACAATTTATTTATTTTGAATGAATGACTTGACCCGTATTAAACAATTTGATGTTATCTTCCATACTTACTGCAGAAAATGGTACAGGATGCAAATGCTAATTTTTTTTATAGGCAACTTAGTTATTTATTTTAGGTCTATTTTGGAAAAACAAAAGTAGTCATATACATCTTCTGACCCGCAAATCTTGGCATGAAATGCAGATGAGGAGTTAGAAACATCATAAAAATTTATTGAAAAAAAGAAAATTATTTTCATAAAAATTAAGATTATCTAGATTCCTGAACTTTGTGATTCAAACAAATAGGTTTCACATCGCTTAGAATTAATTAGATTGTTTTTTAGTTTGCTCCAATATCTTACTTACCAAATTGTAGTTTCTTTCTTCAAAAATATTATGAATAATAATACTTTACTACAAATCGTAGATAAACTTGGACATCATGTGTGGTATTATTGGGGTTAGATTGGCACTGCTTCAATTAATGGGAAACTTAAATCTAACAATGAAATCACACATTTTTTTTGTGTTCGATCCGTGCATCATGAATTTTACATGTCATCATAAATTTTGTGATTGGTTCAAATTTCTATTGGTTTAGTTAGCTTTCTATTGGTGTTTTGCAGTGCTGTAATATATAATTGATTACAAAATTAGAAACATCGGGAAAGTAAATGCTATGAGTACATTTTTTTTAATCCCAATCATGTAAATTTAGATGTAGACCAGATTAATACGAAGCCCTAACTCTGGCAACATGTGAATTATATATATTCAATAATTTATATTGATGATTGGTCAATTATAATCAATCTTGGATCATCTAATTTAATTGAATTGTCAACATCATTTTTGTACTAATAATGCTGATAACATATTTCAAAATTCGAGATAGACCAATCAAATTCATCAACCAATCATTAATTTCCAAATTAGATGAAGAGTTCAATGTTCTTCCACTCATAGTATTCAGTAAAGATAATTATGAAATAATTGATTAGACCAATTTTTTTATATGAGATTATGTTTCTATTTTTGAAGAGTGGTAATTAAATTGGTCGACCTGATTATAAGTAAAAGACTAAAAATGTATAAAATGAACAATAGTGGATGAATGAAAAAAAAAATATTTTAATGAGGAATGTATTTTGATGTTTTTAGGAAAATATTGAAAAATTTAATGAGTAGATTAGCAAAGAATTATATGATTTATTAGCGCCAATTTTTTTACAACCAATGTGCTTGTAGTTTAAGGTACTATAAGTACACTAAAACCCACAACTTTCTTTTAAATTAAACATAATCGGAGCTAAAGACCAATAAAAAAATTAAGTAAACTGTTGAATACTAAAAAATTAATGAATGACAAATATTTTATCTTATGAAGCAATTAACACAATTATTTAATTTATTGGCATCCTCAAAATTGAACTCCTGGAAACTGCTTTGCAGATCATATAAAGGTTGATATTACGAAACAAAAAATTGAGAAATTATTCATGCATCTAGATTGTTGTGTATTTCTAAATGTCTCCGAAAGTGTTTATATTTAACAAATAAGTTAAAGACATTGTTGAATAAGTATTTTTATATATAGCTTTCCAAGTTATTATTTCTTAATACTAATAATACAATGGGTATATTGCTTTTCTATTTTAGTTATGTTAAAATTTTAGTATATGATAATACTATATAATTAAAAATTAATTAAATTTGGTTAATTTTATAAACATATAATATAAACATGAGTCATAATTACATATCAACTAAATTTATTTCTAATTACAAATATTGCAATATTAATTATAACAAAAAAAAGAAAAAGAAAATATTATAATTATTACAGATGACAAATTATTAACTTTAATTTTGTAATAAGCACTTAATAATCGAACGATGCAATGGTCAACATTTTATCGCCTGCCATCGCTAGATAATGCTCAGCTAACATGTCCCTTGCATATCAAAACTGCTTCGAGGCATCAATGGATATGGTTGGTTTGCTTGAGTCAGAGGCAGAACTTGAAAATAAAGATTGAGGGGTTGAAAAATCAAATATAGTGTAATTTAATTTTATAAAGAGGACTAATAGGTATTAATGCATATTCAAAATATAAAATTTTAATGGATCAAACAATAAATTTCAATTTCATATAGGGACTTAGCACTCTTTTCTCATAAAATGGAGCTCCTACATCTCCGGCCTCCTCCAATCCGACACCAGATATTTAAAAGAAATAATATTAATATGAAAATTTGTTTTTTTTTTAAATATGTAACTATGATAATTTCTTTTATTTTCATTTATTGTAACTCCATTTCTTAGTTCATAAATCTATATCTTTATAATTAATTAGAGCAGTCATCTCTGTTACTCGTTGAATATACGATAAATATATGAGGAGGGATCCGATTATCACGTTTCAAAGTTACTACAAAGTTAACACAACTATTTTTAACATTTTCAAAGTCCAAATCGTCGATCCAAACTGTTCAACATGATCTCCACAATAAAATGTGCTTCCAGATCAAATTTTACATTTTTTAAATTTTATTATTATTTATTAAGATGGGTACAAAATTCAATGGTCTGAATTTGACTAGTTTTTATAAAATACTTAATAAATAGTAAAAAATTCAAAAAAATATAAAATTTGATCTGCAAGCTAGCACATTTTATTGTGGAGATCATGTTGAACAGTTTGGGTCGACGATTTGGACTTTGAAAATGTAGAAAATGGTTGTGGTAACTTTGTGGTAACTTTGAAACATGGTAATCGGATCCCTCCTCAAAATATATTTAGGATTTGTTTGAGTTTAACCATAATGTAATGTCTCATTTACAAATAACTTTTTTAAATGAGATAACCTAACAATCAAATTTATTATTATTTAATTATTATTAGATAATATATTTAAACAATTTCGGAGTCCTGACTTTCGATATTTCATCTAAATACGATAAAACATCTATCAAATTTCATTGTTAGTATAGACATAATAAGTGGATAATATTGTTCATTTTTTAAACTAATGCTTACTGATTTACGGCATTTGTAAATGACTCTCGGCTGTTTCTGGTTTACTCCAATATCGCAAGCAAATTAAATTAAAGTCACTTTCTTCGAAACTAGTATATGAACTTAATCCCTGCTGATAAAAGTTAATAAATGCGATGGCACTATATATATATATATATATATATATGAGGAGGGATCCAATTACACCTTTTTTGGTGACACATCATGACACCGTTTTTTATATAGGTCAATTTTGTGATTTCAAAATCCAAACAGTCGATCCGAACCGTTCAACATGATCACCATATTAAAATGTACTTGGAGATCAAATTTTACATTTTTTTGAATTTTTTTACTATTTATTAAGATGGTTACAAAATCGCTGTTTTTCAATGGTCTGAAAACAACGATTTTTGTAACCATCTTAATAAATAGCAAAAAAATTCAAAAAAATGTAAAATTTGATCTCCAAGCACATTTTAATATATCCATCATGTTGAACAGTTTGAATCAACTATTTGGACTTTGAAAATGGTAGGTGTCAAAGTGTGTCACCAAAAAAGGTGTAATCGGTCTATATATATATAGATAGAGTAGAACTAAGGTGCTCTTAAGCTCACCAAGTCAAACCGTGAGCTTAACTCAAAAACCTATCGGATTGACTTCAAACGACATTTCTAAACCGTTAGATGTTCAATCTATATTAAAATGTGCTTGGAGACCAAATTTTACATTTTTTGGAATTTTTTTACTATTTATTAAGATGGTTTGAACATCGCTGTTTTTCAGTGGTGCAGAATTTTAATAAAAACAGCGGTTTTCAAACCAACTTAATAAATAGTAAAAAAATTCCAAAAAATGTAAAATTTGGTCTGCAAGCACATTTTAATATAGATTGAACATCTAACGGTTTCGAAATATCATTTGAAGTCAAACCGATAGATTTTTTAGTTAAGCTCACAAAGGGCTTGGTGAGCTTAAGAGCACCTTATAAGGTGCTCTTATAGATTTCCATTTGGTCTACTCTATATATATATATATATAGCGGTTATAGATTGGCATTTGGTCATTTAAAGGGGAACTTTCACCTAACAAAGAAATCATGCATTTCTTGTCTTCCATCCATGCCTCACAAATTTTATGAAGAAATGCATTTTAATTCCTATTGTTTTAGTTAACCTCATGCAGTTCGTGAATATATAGCTAGTTTGTCACTTGAATCGACATATCCATTATTTCAAGAAATGGAGTGGATTCTAGAACGACCCATGTAAGTATTATGTAACAAAATAATCCAATAATGTGGATTATAGTTCATCAAACCCTTAATTTGGGCCCACCTAAAAGAATAAACAATTTTATATGGCTACTTGCCATTTCTAGTCAATCTAGATCACCTGATTTGATTGAATGTCAAGACCAATTATTATGTATATTAGAATTGCATAGTCCATTTAGCTGTATATATAATAGAGGAAATTAAATGCAAAATGAAGAAATTTTCTTGCAAAATTTTAACTCAATTCTAAAATTTAAGAATTTGTTTAATAGCTCTTCGGACTCATTTTCATTATTCATTTTTGTAAAGCTGGGTGCTTAAGACGATACATATTTTTTTTTCTTAATTATTTCTCAATGGAATAATCGCTATTCTTTATGACTAATTGGTGCATTGAAGTTATTTGCTTGATTCTGATTGGGCCCAATCCACAAGTCTATCAATTTATGCAGAGGGCGTAAATTTGCATCAATCATTTATTTTCATAAAGTGGTGTCTAACTTATTATATAGATGAAATTGGAGATTGAATAAAAATTTATGATATTGATTGGATAACATGAGTTCCATAGAGACTCTCTTATTGCTAGGTCCATTAGAACCTTAATATCCAAATAATGTATGTAGACTAGTTTCAAATGCCAAAACTTGTAAAATATATTTGAAATAATTTATATTGTAGGATCAAGATTAAAGAGTATTTCAAGAAAGAAAAATGCAAACATAATTCATATATCTTTTATTCATTAGAATGCAATAAGATTGTTCATACAAAATAGTAGTTTCCATTATATTGGATGATGCCCATCAGAAAGAAAAAACATAAAAAATAAATTTTATGAATGCCGAGTCCAAACAAAGTGATATTTAAATATGAAGTGACAGATAATTGGTTTTGTGCTCGGTTTCACATTAAACATCTGAAAGAGCACTTAACAAACACATGTTAAAAAAAACCAGGCTACGCATTGAATTATTTACAACAACAGTTGGCTGTTTTTGATTTCCTCCAATATCTTAAGCAATTAAATTACTGTCCCTTTTCCGAAGAATAATATAAATATTAAGTTCCATAATCCATATACTATATGAACTTGACCTCAAATAGTAAAAGTTTATATAAGTGATTGCAATATTAGCGGTTATGGAGTGACATCGGGTCATTTAATTGGGATGCTTGACATAACAAATAAATCATGCATTTCTTATCTTCTCCATCCTCATTAATTTTATTATTATTTGAAGTTTCTATTGTTTTAGTTAGCTGTCATACATTTTTCCTCCTGTAATGCAGTTAGTGAATAGCGTCATACATTTTATATTCTTTATTTAAAATACATAATATAAAACTAATAGTTTATTAAATTTAATCGCATATAAACATATTTGGATTTATAGATGCAGTTCGTATTATACAGTTTCCTTCTACACATATATTTAAACATGTATTCAAATAATTTAATTTTTCGTATTAAGATCATAGGTTATTTTTGTATTATAAAATAATTTATGTTTCAAATTCAATATAATGTATCTAAATTCTAGCTATAGCAATTATATTAAAAAACATTAACCAATCAAACTGAAAATAGAAATTAATAAAAAAAGACTGAGTAGATGGTGATAATGATTTTGGCTTCTTGATAAGTGCAAGGAATATATACACACTAACTGAAGAACAATAAGGAGAAAATCACATCCATTTTAAGTGTTTTAATTTCTACAATACACTAAAATAAAATAAAAGTATTTTAAAATTATATTTTTCAAAATGTACTAACTAACATAAAAATGTTATGTTGAAAAATAACATTTGTCGGTCATATCGTGTTTATTTCCAACCAAACAAAAATGAGCGAAAGAGTTATATCGTCATTGTATCTTTTATTTGTAGTATGCAATTTTAATCGACAAATATTTATAAAAATAATACTTAATTTAAAGAAATTTGGTTATTTTTTACTTACTCTAATATCTTATTAATTAGAAAATTGCAATTTCTTTCTTCAAATATAATATCAATAATAATAATTAGCTCCAATTTCTTAATAAACTTGATTATCATGAGTATAAAATTTCACGAGCAATGTTTATTCGCGTTTGAGTGGCATTGCTTCATTTAATAGAAAGCTTAATCTAACAAATAAATCACGTATTTGTTTTCCATGCCTCATAAATTTTGCATCCATGTCATGGTAAATTTTGTGATTGGTCCAGTTGAGAGATTCATAAGTTTTACATATCGTGATTAATTAAATTCTAGGTGTAAAATTTTACACTTTCTTTGTTTTACAATTAGATGAAGATGAAATACAAATAAAATAATATAAAATACAACTAGAATAAGATGAAATACAACTAGAACAATATGAAATACAACTAAAAGAATATGAAATACAACCTGTAATAGAAGATAAAAGCCAACGAGTAGAACTAGAAAGACAACCAGTACAAGGTGAAGGAAAACTAGATGAAAATGAAATACAAATAGAATAATATTAAATACAACTAGAAGAAGATGAAATATAACTAGAATAACATGAAATAAAACTAGAAGAAGATGAAATGCATCCTGTAGTAGACGAAAGACAACCAGTAGACTATGAAAGACAAATAGTAAAAAATGAAAGACAACTAGAAGAAGATGATAAGCTACTCGTAGAAGGTGAAAAACAGTTATAAAGATATGAAAGACAACCAGTAAAACTAGAAATACAACCAGTACAAGATGAAAGACAATTACAAGACAATGAAATACAACTAGAAGAAGAAGAAGGACAACATGTTGGACATTAAAGACAACAAGTAGAACATGAAAGACAACAATAAAAAGACGAAAGTGAACTAATCGAACGTGAAAGACAATTAGAAGAAGATGAAATACAACCTGTAGTAGACGAAAGACAACTAATAGAACATGCAATATAACTAGAAGAAGATGATATACTAGTACAAGATGAAAGACAACCAGTACAAGATAAAGGACAACTAGAAGACGATGAAATTCAACATAAAGAAGATGAAGAACAATCTATTGAACATGTAAGACAACAACAAGAACATGAAAGACAACTAATAGAAGGTCAAAGACAATTAGAAGAAGATAAAATACAACCATTAAAAGATGAAAGATAACTAGAGAAAGATAAAATACAAGCAGTAGACAACCAGTACAAGATAAAAGATAAATAGTAGAAGATGAAAAAAACAATCAGTAAAACATGAAAAACAACTTGTACATTGTGAAAGACAACTAGAAGACGATGAAATGCAACCTGCAATAGACGAAAGACAACCGGTAGAACATAAAAGACAATCAGTACAACAAGAAAGATGAAATACAACTAGAATAATATGAAGTACAACTAGAAGAAGATGAAATACCTGTACAAGAAGATAAAAGCCAACTAGTACAACAAGAAAGGCAACTAGTATAAGGTGAAAGACAACTAGATGAAGATGAAATACAAATAGAATAATATAAAATACAACTAGAAGAAGATGAAATACAACTAGAATAATATGAAATACAACTAAAAGAAGATGAAATACAACCTGTAATAGAAGATAAAAGCCAACTAGTAGAACTAGAAAGACAACCAGTACAAGGTAAAGGACAACTAGATGAAGATGAAATACAAATGGAATAATATTAAATACAACTAGAAGAAGATGAAATATGACTAGAATAATACGAAATACAACTAGAAATAGATGAAATACAACCTATAGTAGAATATAAAAGCCAACTAGTAGAACAACAAAGACAACCAGTATAACTGGATGAAGATGAAATACAAGTAAAATAATATGAAATACAATTAGAATAAGATGAAATACAACTAGAATAACATGAAAGACAACTAGAAGAAGATGAAAAACAGCCTGTAGTAGACGAAAGACAAAGTAAACAATGAAAGACAAATAGTAGAAAATGAAAGACAACTACAAGAAGATGATAGACAGTAGTAGATGGTGAAAAACAACTATAAAAAGATGAAAGACAACCAATAAAACTTGAAAGACAACCAGTAAAAGATGAAAGACAACTAGAAGGCGATGAAAAACAATTAGAAGAGGAAGGACAACATGTTGGACATGAAAGACTACAAGTAGAACATGACAAACAACCATAAGAAGATGAAAGTGAACTAGTTGAAGGAGAAAGACAATTTCAACAAGATGAAATACAACCTGTTGTAGACGAAAGACAACCAGTAAAACATGAAAAACAACTAGTAGAAGACAAAAGACCTAATAAAAGGTGAAAGACAATTAGAAGAAGATGAAATAAAACCATTAAAAGATGAAAGATAACTAGAAAACAATAAAAAAACAACCAGTAGACAACTAGTTGAAGATAAAAGATAAATAGTAGAAGGTAAAAAACAACTGGTAGAACATGAAAGACAACCAGTACATAATGAAGGACAAATAGAAGAAGATGAAACACAACTTGTAGTAAACGATAGACAACCGATAGAACATGAAAGACAACCAGTACAACAAGAAAGACAACCAATAAAAGTTGAAAGGCAACTAGAAAAAAATGAAATACAACTAGAATAATATGAAACACAACTAGAAGAATATGAATTACAACCTGTAGTAGAAGATAAAAACTAACTAGTATAACAAGAAAGACAACCAGTACAAGGTGAACGACAACTAGATGAAGATGAAATACAAATAGAATAATATTAAATACAATTAGAAGAAGATGAAATACAACTAGAATAATATGAAATACAACTAGAAGAAGATGAAATACAACCTGTAATAGGAGATAAAAACCAACTAGTAGAACAACAAAGACAACTAGTAAAACAAGAAAGACAACTTGACGAAGATGAAATACAACTAGAATAATATGAAATACAACTAGAAGAAAATGAAATACAACTAGAATAACACGACATACAACTAGAAGAAGATGAAATACAACCTATAGTAGACGAATGACAACCACTAGAACATGAAAGAGAACTAGAAGAAGATGATAGACTATTAGTAGAAGTGATCACTCAAAAGAGAGCGATGTTATCTTTTAAAATTTATAAACTCGGAAATGCTATCGGTTCGGATCGCAAGCGCACAATCCTTATCGAGTAGTATAATCGAGGTCGATCCACAGGGAATATTGGTCTACAGTCTTGAGCGATCAAATCACAATCTTTCGAAAGGCTAAACAAAATCTGAAAATTGAGAGTTTGGAATTGTGATCAATGTAAATTTGACAACAATTAAACGTAATTAAAATAAAGATAGAGATGAGAATTCCTAGGCTTTCGGCACACCATTGCTACTCAAGCCATTTTGATATTCTACTTCTGTCGGGTCTAATTTCTTGTTGTTGTTAATGGAAGACACTACAAAGGACACTGCGAGTCACTTACGCAAATGACGGGACTTTCACCGAGATACTACATAGGACACTACGAGTTATCTTACGCAAATGACAGATCTCTTAAATACACAAGTTATTACATAGGACATTGCGAGTTATCTTACGCAAATGACGGAACTTGGTTTACATTTTGTGGTTCTGATTTATGGTTTCCCCGCTAAGGTTTTCTTCACATAAATCTAATGGCTCCCAACGAGGCTAACTCGTCCATCATAGTTTTTCTACTAATAAAGTACTGTCACTACCCTAGGATTAAACTAGATCATCGAAATCAGGTGAAGGGAGAATAAATTGCAAAAGCATTTCAATCAACAATAATAAATCATAATCAACAGAAAATATATATATCAAAGCATCTTAATAACGCCTTGGTTACGGACCGTATAGGCTGATACGGTCCGTATTCACACCATGTCACTAAGGGGTTTAATGCGTATCACACTATCTCCTGGTCCGTATCCGGCTAGGTCCGTATCAACTAATACGGACCATAACAGGACCTTAGTCGATGAGCGTCGCTTGTCCGATTGACCTGATTCTTGCTCCATTTGATGTGAAATAGTTCCAAAACCTATTTTCTGCAATAAAACATAAAGAAGGGTGACAGTAACCTTTTACTCTAATTAATTAAACATAAGTGTGAGATAATATATAAAACCTAGGCCAAAACCCTATGTAATTCATCATCATTTTGACTCTGATAAAGAAGGTGAAAAACAACTAGAAAAAGATAAAAGACAACTAGTACAAGGTGAAACACAACTAGAAAAAGATGAAATACCAAATAATATGAAATACAACTAGAAGAAGATGAACTACAACATGTAGTAGAAGATAAAAGCCAACTAGTAGAACAAGAAAGACAACCAGTACAAGATGAAAGTCAACTAGATAAAGATGAAATACAACTAGAACAAGATGAAGGACAACCTGTTGAACATGAAAGACAACAATAAGAAGGTGAAAGACAATTAGAAAAAGATGAAATACAATTAGAAAAAGATGATATACAACAACTAAAACTTGATAGACAACTAGAAGAAGATGAAATACGACTAGAAAAAGATGAAATACAACCTGTAGTATACGAAAGACAACAAGTAAAACATGACTAACAATTAGGATAACATGAAATACAACTAGAAAAAGATGATAGACTACTTGTAGAAGGTGAAAAACAACAAGAAGAAGATGATAGACAACCAGTACAAGGTGAAAGACAACTATATGAATATGAAATACAAGTAGAAGTAGATGAAATACAACCTGTAGTAGAATATAAAAGCCAACTTGTAGAACAACAAAGACAACTAATAAAAGGTGAAAGACAACTAGATGGAGATGAAATACAAGTAGAATAATATGAAATGCAACTAGAATCAGATGAAATACAACAGAATAACATGGAAGACAACTAGAAGAAGATGAAAAACAACCTGTAGTAGACGAAAGACAACCAGTAAAACATTAAAGACAAATAGTAGAAAATGAAAGAAAACTAGAAGAAGAGTATAGACTGTAGTAGAAGGTGAAAAACAACTATAAAAAGATGAAAGACAACTAGTAAAACTTGAAAAACAACCAGTACAAGATGAAAGACAACTAAAAGATGATGAAATACAATTAGAAGAAGAAGGACAACATGTTGGACATGAAAGACTACAAGTAGAACATGAAAGACAACCATAAGAAGATGAAAGTGAACTAGTCGAATGTGAAAGACAGTTTCAACAAGATGAAATACAACTTGTTGTAGACGAAAGACAACCAGTAGAAATGAAAAACAACTAGTAGAAGAAAAAAAGACTAATAAAAGGTGAAAGACAATTAGAAGAAAACGAAATACAACCATTAATTGATGAAGGATAACTAGAAAACGATAAAATGGAACCAGTAGACAACTAGTAGAAGATAAAAGATAAATTGTAGAAGATGAAAGACAACCAATAGATCATGAAAGACAACCAGTACATAGTGAAGGACAAATAGAAGAAGATGAAACACAACCTGTAGTAAACGAAAGACAACCGGAAGAACATGAAAGACAACTAGTAGAACAAGAAAGACAACCAATATAAGGTCAAAGACAACTAGAAAAAGGTGAAATACAACTAGAATAATATGAAATACAGCTAGAAGAAGATTAAATGCAACCTTTAGTAGAAGATAAAAGCCAACTATCAGAACAACAAAGACAACCAGTAAAAGCAGAAAGACAACTAGATGAAGATGAAATACAACTAGAATAATATGAAATACAACTAGAATAACACGACATACAACTAGAAGAATATGAAATACAACCTGTAGTAGACGAATGACAACCAATAGAACATGAAAGACAACTAGCAGAACATGAAAGACAATTAGAAGAAGATGACAGACTACTAGTAGAAGTTGAAAAACAACTATAAAAATATGAAAGACAACTAGTACATGGTGAAACACAACTAGAAAAAGATGAAATACTAAATAATATGAGATACAACTAGAAGAAGATGAAATACAACCTGTAGTAGAAGATAAAAGCCAACTAGTAGAACAAGAAAGACAACCAGTACAAGATGAAAGACAACTAGAATAATATGTAATACAACTAGAAGAAGATGAAATTCAACTAGAATAACATGAAATACAACTACAAGAAGATCAAGGACAACCTGTTGAACATAAAAGACAACAATAAGAAGGTCATAGACAACCAGCACAAGATGAAAGACCACTAGAAGGCGATGAAGAACAACTTGATGAACATGAAAGCCAACAACAAGAAGATGCAAGACAACTAATAGAAGGTGAAAGACAATTGGAAGAAGGCAAAAGACAACCACTAAAAGATGAACGGTAACTAGAGAAAGATAAATACAACCAATAGACAACAAGTAGAACATAAAGGATAAATAGTAAAAGATGAAAGACAATCAGTAGAACATGAAAGACAACCAGTACATGCTGAAAGACAACTAGAAGACGATGAAATACAACCTGTAGTAGATGAAAGACAACCGGTAGAACATGAAAGACAACTAGTAATCAAGAAAGCCAACCAGTACAAGGTGAATGACAACAAGAAAAAGATGAATACAACTAGAATAATATGAAATACAACTGGAAGAACATGAAATACAATCTGTAGTAGAAGAAAAGCCAACTATAGAAAAACAAAGACAACCAGTACAAGATGAAAGACAACTAGATGAAGATGAAATACAACTAGAAGAACAAGAAATTCAACTAGAATAACATGAAATACAACTAGAATAAGATGAAATACAATATGTAGTAGATGAAAGACAACTAGAAGAAGATGATAACTAGTAGAAGTTGAAAAACAACTATAAAGAGATGAAAGACAACCAGTAAAACTCCAAAGACAACTAGTACAAGATGAAAGACAATTAGCAGATGATGATACAACTAGAAGAAGAAGAAGAAGGACAACATGTTGGACATGAAAGACACCCAGTAGAACATGAAAGATAACCATAAAAAGATGAAAGTGAAGTAGTTGAAGATGAAAGACAATTAGTACAGGTTGTATTTCATCTTCTTCTAATTGTCTTTCACCTTCGACTAGTTCACTTTTATCTTTTTATGGTTGTCTTTCATGTTCTACTAGCTGTCTTTCATCTTCTTCAAGTTGTATTTCATCGTCTTTTAGGTGTCTGTCATCTTCTTCTAGATGTTCTACTTGTTGTCTTTTATGTTCTATTGGTTGTTATTCGTCTACTACAGGTTGTATTTCATCTTTTTCTAGTTGTATTTCATATTATTCTAGTTGTATTTCATCCTCTTCTAGTTGTCTTTCATCTTGTACTGGTTGTTTACCAAGTTTCATCTTCTTCTAGTTGTTTTTCACCTTGTACTAGTAGTCTACCATCTTTCTCTAGTAGTATTGCATGTTCTACTAGTTGTTTTTCATGTTCTACTGGTTGTTATTCGTCTACTACAGGTTGTATTTCATCTTCTTCTAGTTGTATTTCATATTATTCTAGTTGTATTTCATCTTCTTCTAGTTGTCTTTCACCTTTCATTGGTTGTCTTTCTTGTTCTACTGGTTGTCTTTTAATGTTCTACCGGTTGTCTTTCGTCTACTATAGGTTGTGTTTCATCTTCTTCTAGTTGTCTTTCACTATATATTGTTTGCCATTCATGTTCTACTGGTTGTCATTTATCTTGTACTGGTTGTCTATCAAGTTTTCCATCTTTTTCTTGTTGTATTTCATGTTCTATTAGTTGTTTTTCTTGTTCTACTGGTTGTTGTTCATCTAATACAAGTTGTATTTCATCTCTTCTAATTATCTTTCACCATCGACTAGTTCACTTTCATCTTCTTATGGATGTGTTCCATTTTCTACTTGCTGTCTTTCATGTCCAACATGTTGTCCTTCTTCTTCTTTGAGTAGTATTTCATCATTTTTTAGTTGTCTGTCATATTCTTCTAGTTGTCTTTGAAGTTCTATTGGTTGTTATTCGACTACTACATGTCGTATTTCATCTTCTTCTATTTCTATGTCATGTTATTGTAGTTGTATTTCATCTTCTTCTTGATATATTTCATATTATTGTAGTTGTATTTCATCTTCATCTAGTTGTCTTTCACCTTTGTGTTGGTTGTCTTTGTTGGATCTTATCTTCGACTACAAGTTGTATTTCATCTTCTTCTAGTTGTATTTTATATTATTCAAGCTGTATTTCTTCTTCTTCTAGTTGTATTTAAAATTATTCTATTTGTATTTTATCTTCATCTAGTTGTCTTTCACCTTGTACTGTCTTTCTTGTTCCACTAGTTGGCTTCTACTACAGGTTGTATTTCATCTTCTTCAAGTTGTGTTTCATATTATTCTAGTTGTATTTCATCTTTTTCTAGTTGTCTTTCAACTTTTATTGGTGGTCTTTCTTGTTCTACTGGTTGTCTTTTAGTGTTCTACCGGTTGTCTTTTGTCTACTACAGATTGTGTTTTATCTTCTTCTAGTTGTCTTTCACTATGTATAAGTCGTCATTCATGTTCTACTGGTTGTCTTCCATCTTGTACTGGTTGTCTATCAAGTTATACTGGTATTATTTCATCTTCCTCTAGTTGTTTTTCACCGTCTACTAGTAGTCTATCATCTTTTTCTTGTTGTATTTCACGTTCTACTAGTTGTTTTTCATATTCTACTGGTAGTTTTTTCATCTAATACAGGTTGTATTTCATCTTCTTCTAATTGTCTTTCACCTTTGACTAGTTCACTTTCATTTTCTTATGGTTGTCTTTCATGTTCTACAGGCTGTCTTTCACGTCCAACATGTTGTCCTTCTTCTTTTTCTAGTTGTATTTCATCGTTTTCTAGTTGTTTGTGATCTTCTTCTAGTTCTCTTTCATGCTCTACTAGTTGTATTTCATGTTCTATTGATTGTTATTCGTCTACTACAGGTTGTATTTCATCTTTTTCTAGTTGTATGTCATGTTATTCTAGCTATATTTCATCTTCTTCTAGATGTATTTCTTATTATTGTAGTTGTATTTCATCTTCATCTAGTTGTTTTTCACCTTGTGGTGGTGTCTTTGTTGTTCTACTAGTTGGCTTTTATCTTCTACTACAGGTTGTATTTCATCTTCTTCTAGTTGTGTTTAATATTATTCTAGTTGTATTTCATCTTTTTCTAGTTGTTCTACTGGTTGTCTTTTAATGTTCTACCGTTGTCTTTCGTCTACTACAGGTTGTCTTTTATCTTCTTCTAGTTGTCTTTCACTATGTATAGGTCATCATTCATGTTCTACTGGCTATCTTTCATCTTGTACTGGTTGTCTATCAAGTTTTACTGGTAGTCTCTCATCTTCTTCTAGTTATTTTTCACGTTCCACTAGTAGTCTATTATCTTTTTTCTTTTTGTATTTCATGTTCTACTGGTTGTTTTTCATTTTCTACTGGTTATTTTTCATCTACTATAGGTTGTAATTCATCTTCTTCTAATTGTCTGTCACCTTCGACTAGTTCACTTTCATCTTCTTATGGTTGTCTTTCCTGTTCTACAGGTTGTCTTTCATGTCCAACATGTTGTCCTTATTCTTCTGCAAGTTGTATTTCATTATTTTCTAGATGTCTGTCATCTTCTTCTAGTTCTTTTTTATAATCTATTAGTTGTCTTTCTTGTTCCTTGATTGTTATTCGTCTACCAAGGGTGTATTTCATCTTCTTCTAGTTATATTTCATATTATTCTAGTTGTACTTCATCTTCTTCTAGTTGTTTTTCGTATTATTCTATTTGTATTTCCTCTACATCTAGATGTCTTTCACCTTGTGCTGGTTGTCTTTGTTGTTCTACTAGTTGTGTTTCATATTTTTCTAATTGTATTTCATCTTTTTCTAGTTGTATTTCACCTTTTATTGGTTGTCTTTCTTGTTCTACTGGTTGTCTTCCAGTGTTATACCGGTTGTCTTTCGTCTACGACAAGTTGTGTTTTATCTTCTTCTAGTAGTCTTACACTATGTATAGGTCGTCATTCATGTTCTACTAGTTGTTTTTCATCTTATACTGTTGTTTATCATGTTTCACTCGTAGTTTTTTTATCTTCTTCTTGTTGTTTTTAACTTCTACTAGTAGTCTATCATCTTTTCATGTTGTATTTCATGTTCTACGAGTTGTTTTTATGTTCTACTGGTTGTTTTTCGTCTACTACAGGTTGTATTTCATCTTCTTGTAATTGTCTTTCACCTTCGATTAGTTGTCTTTAATCTTCTTATTGTTGTCTTTCATTTCAACATGTTGTCATTCATCTTCTTCTAATTGTATTTCATCGCCTTCTAGTTGTCTTTCATCATGTACTGGTTGTCTATCAAGTTTTACTGGCAGTCTTTCACCTTCTACTAGTAGTCTATCATCTTTTTCTTGTTGTATTTCATGTTCTACAAGTTATTTTTCATGTTCTACTGGTTGTTTTTCGTCTACTACAGGTTGCATTTCATCTTCTTCTAATTGTCTTTCACCTTAGATTAGGTCACTTTCATCTTCTTATGGTTGTTTTCCATGTTCTACTGGTTGTCTTTCATGTCCAACATGTTGTCCTTCTTCTTCTACTAGTTGTCTTTCATGTTGTATTGGTTGTTATTCGTCTACTACATCTTGTATTTCGTCTTCTTCTAGTTGGATGTCTTGCTATTCTAGTTGTATTTCATCTTCTTCTAGGTGTATTTCATATTATTGTAGTTGTATTTCATCTTCATTTATATGTCTTTCACCTTGTGCTGGGTTGTCTTTGTTGTTCTACTAGTTGGCTTTTATCTTCTACTATAGGTCGTATTTCATCTTCTTTTGGTTGTATTTCATATTATTCTAGTTGTACTTCATCTTTTTCTAATTGTCTTTCCCCTTTTATTGGTTGTATTTCTTGTTCTACTGGTTGTTTTTTAGTGTTCTACCGGTTATCTTTCGTCTACTACATGTTGTGTTTATCTTGTTCTAGTTGTCTTTCACTGCGTATAGGTCGTCATTCGTGTTGTACTGCTTGTCTTTCATCTTGTACTGCTTGTCTATCATATTTTTACTGGTAGTCTTTCATCTTCTTCTAATTGTTTTTAACATCTACTAGTAGTTTATCATCATTTTCATGTTGTATTTCATGTTCTACTAATTGTTTTTCATGTTCTACTGGTTGTTTTTCGTCTACTACAGGATGTATTTCATCTTCTTCTAATTGTCTTTCACCTTCCATTAGTTGTCTTTTCATCATCTTATTGTTGTCTTTCATTTCAACAGGATGTCCTCCATCTTCTTCTAATTGTAATTCATTGCCTTCGAGTTGTCTTTCATCTTGTACTGGTTGTCAATCAAGTTTTACTGGTAGTCTTTAATCTTGTTCTAATTTTTTTTCACCGTCTACTAGTAGTCTATCATCTTTTTCTTGTTGTATTTCATGCTTTACTAGTTGTTTTTCATGTTCTACTGGTGCTTTTTCGTCTACTACAGGTTGTATTTCATCTTCTTCTAATTGTCTTTCACCTTCTATTAGTTGTCTTTCATATTCTTATTGTTGTCGTTCATTTCAACATGATGTCCTTCATCTTCTTCTAATTGTAATTCATCGCCTTCTAGTTGTCTTTCATCTTGTATTGGTTGTCTATCAAATTTTACTGGTAGTCTTTCATCTTCTGCTAGTTGTTTTTCACCGTCTACTAGTAGTCTACCATCTTTTTCTTGTTGTATTTCATGTTCGACTAGTTGTTTTTCATGTTCTACTGGTTGTTTTTCATCTACTACAGGTTGTATTTCATCTTCTTCTAATTGTCTTTCACCTTCTATTAGTTGTCTTTCATATTCTTATTGTTGTCTTTCATTTCAACAGGATGTCCTTCATCTTCTTCTAATTGTAATTCATCGCCTTCTAGTTGTCTTTCATCTTGTACTGGTTGTCTATCAAGTTTTACTGCTAGTCCTTCATCTTCTTCTAGTTATTTTTCACCGTCTACTAGTAGTATATCATCTTTTTCTTGTTGTATTTCATGTTGTATTACTTGTTTTTCATGTTCTACTGGTTGTTTTTCGTCTACAACATGTTGTATTTCATCTTCTTCAAATTGTCTTTCACCTTCTATTACTTGTCTTTCGTCTTCTTATTGTTGTCTTCATTTCGACAGGTTGTCTAAGTGTATTTCCTCGCCTTCTAGTTGTCTGTCATCTTGTACTGGTTGTCTATCAATTCTTACTGGCAGTCTTTTATTTTCTTCTAGTTGTTTTTCACCTTCTACTACCAGTCTATCATCTTTTTCTTGTTGTATTTCATGTTCTACTAGTTGTTTTTCATGTTCTACTAGTTGTTTTTCGTCTACTACAGGTTGTATTTCATATTCTTCTAATTGTCTTTCATCTTCTATTAGTTGTCTTTCATTTTCTTCTAGTTGTCTTTCATGTTCTACTGGTTGTATTTCATGTCCAACATGTTGTCCTTCTTCTTCTTCTAGTTGTATTTCATTATTTTGTAGTTGTTTGTAATCTTCTTCTAGTTCTTTTATATGTGCTACTAGTTCTCTTTCATGTTGTATTTGTTGTTATTCGTCTACTACATGTTGTATTTCGTCTTCTTCTAGTTGTAATTTATCTTCTTCTAAATGTATTTCATATTATTGTAGTTGTATTTCATCTTCATTTGTCTTTCACCCTGTGTTGGTTGTCTTTGTTGTTCTACTAGTTGGATTTTACCTTCTACTATAGGTCGTATTTAATCTACTTTTGGTTGTATTTCATATTATTCTAGTGGTATTTCATATTATTCTAGTTGTATTTCATCTTTTTCTAGTTGTCTTTCACATTTTATTGGTTGTCTTTCTTGTTCTACTAGTTGTCTTTTAGTGTTCTACCGGTTGTCTTTCGTCTACTACAGGTTGTGTTTTATCTTCTTTTAGTAGTCTTTCACTATGTATTGGTCATCATTCATGTTCTACTGGTTGTCTTTGATATTCTACTGGTTGTCTATCATGTTTTACTGGTAGTCTTTGATCTTCTTCTAGTTGTTTTTAACTTCTACTAGTAGTCTATCATCTTTTTCATGTTGTATTTCATGTTCTTCTAATGGTTTTTCATGTTCTACTGGTTGTTTTTCGTATACTATAGGTTGTATTTCATCTTCTTCAAATTGTCTTTCACCTTCTATTAGTTGTCTTTCGTCTTCTTATTGTTGTCTTTCATTTCAACAGGTTGTCTAAGTGTATTTCATCGCCTTCTAGTTGTCTGTCATTTTGTACTATCAATCTTACTGGCAGTGTTTTGTCTTCTTCTAGTTGTCTTTCACCTTCTATTAGTTGTTTTTCATCTTCTTATTGTTGTCTTTCATTTCAACAGGTTGTCCTTCATCTTCATCTAATTGTATTTCATCGCCTTCTAGTTGCCTGTCATCATGTACTGGTTGTCTATCAAGTCATACTGGCAGTCTTTTATCTTCTTCTAGTTGTTCTTCACCTTCTACTAGTAGTCTATCATCTTTTTCTTGTTGTATTTCATGTTCTTCTAGTTGTTTTTCATGTTCTACTGGTTGTTTTTTGTCTACTACAGGTTGAATTTCATATTATTCTAATTGTCTTTCAACTTCTATTAGTTGTCTTTCATCTTCTTCTAGTTGTTTTTTGCCTTCTACTAGTAGTCAATCATCTTTTTCTTGTTTTATCTCATGTTCTACTAGTTGTTTTTCATGTTGTACTGGTTATTTTTCATCTACTACAGGTTGTATTTCATGTTCTTTTAATTGTCTTTCACCTTCTATTAGTTGTCTTTAATCTTCTTCTAGTTGTTTTTCACCTTCTACTAGTAGTCTTTTATCTTCTTCTAGTTGTTTTTCACCTTCTACTCGTAGTCTTTTATCTTCTTCTAGTTGTTTTTCACCTTCTACTCGTAGTCTATCTTTTTTTTCTTCTGTATTTCATGTTCTACTAGTTGTTTTTCATGTTCTACTGGTTGTTTTTCGTCTACTACAGGTTGTATTTCATCTTCTTCTAATTTTCTTTCACCTGCTATTAGTTGTCTCTCATTTTCTTCTAGTTGTCTTTGATGTTCTACTTGTTGTATTTCATGTCCAACATGTTGTCTTTCTTCTTCTTCTAGTTATATTTCATTATTTTGTAGTTGTTTGTAATCTTCTTCTAGTTCTTTTTCATATGCTACTAGTTGTCTTTCATGTTGTATTTTGTCTTCTTCTAGTTGTAATTCATCTTCTTCTAGATGTATTTCATATTATTGTAGTTGTATTTCATCTTCATTTAGTTGTTTTTCACCTTGTGCTGGTTGTCTTTGTTGTTCTACTAGTTGGCTTTTACCTTCTACTATAGGTCGTATTTCATCTACTTTTGGTTGTATTTCATATTATTCTAGTGGTATTTCATATTATTCTAGTTGTATTTCTTCTTTTTCTAGTTGTTTTTCACTTTTTATTGGTTATCTTTCTTGTTCTACTAGTTGCATTTTAGTGTTGTACCGGTTGTCTTTCGTCTAATACAGGTTGTGTTTTATCTTCTTCTAGTAGTCTTTCACTATGTATTGGTCGTCATTCATGTTCTACTGGTTGTCTTTGATCTTGTACTGGTTATCTATCATGTTTTACTGGTAGTCTTTCATCTTCTTCTAGTTTTTTTTTAACTTCTACTAGTAGTCTACCATCTTTCCATGTTGTATTTCTTATTCTACTAGTTGTTTTTCATGTTCCACTGGGTGTTTTTCGTCTACTACAGGTTGTATTTCATCTTCTTCTAATTTTCTTTCACGTTTTATTAGTTGTCTTTCGTCTTCTTATTGTTGTCTTTCATTTCAACAGGTTGTCCTTCATCTTGTTCTAATTGTATTTCATCGCCTTCTAGTTGTCTGTCATCATGTACTGGCAGTCTTTTATCTTCTTCTAGTTCTTCTTCACCTTCTACTAGTAGTCTATCATCTTTTTCTTGTTGTATTTCATGTTCTACTAGTTGTTTTTCTTGTTCTACTGGTTGTTTTTTGTCTACTACAGGTTGTATTTCATCTTCTTCTAATTATCTTTCGCCTTCTATTAGTTGTCTTTCATCTTCTTCTAGTTGTTTTTCGCCTTCTTCTTGTCTTATCTCATGTTCTACTAGTTGTTTTTAATGTTCTACTGGTTATTTTTCGTCTACTACAGGTTGCATTTCATCTTCTTCTAATTGTCTTTCACCTTCTATTAGTTGTCTTTCATCTTCTTCTAGTTGTTTTTCACCTTCTACTAGTAGTCTTTTATCTTCTTCTAGTTGTTTTTCACCTTCTACTAGTAGTCTATCTTTTTTTTCTTGTTGTATTTCATTTTCAACTAGTTGTTTTTCATGTTCTATTGGATGGTTTTCGTCTACTACAATTTTAATTTCATCTTCTTCTAATGGTCCTTCACCTTCAATTAGTTCACTTTCATCGTCCTATGGTTGTCTTTCATGTTCTACTGGTTGTGTTTCATGTCCAACATGTTCTCCTTCTTCTTCTTCTAGTTGTATTTCGTTATTTTGTAGTTGTTTCTAATCTTCTTCTAGTTCTTTTTCATGTACTACGAGTTGTCTTTCATGTTATATTGGTTATTATTCATCTACTACAGGATGTATTTCGTCTTCTACTAGTTGTATGTCATGTTATTGTAGTTGTATTTCATCTTCTTCTAGATGTATTTCATATTATTGTAGTTGTAATTCATCCTTGTGCTAGTTGTCTTTGTTGTTCTACTATTTGGCTTTTAACTTCTACTACAGGTCGTATTTCATCTTCTTCTAGTTTTCATATGATTCTAGTTGTATTTCATCTTTTTATTGTTGTCTTTCTTGTTCTACTGGTTGTCTTTTAGTGTTCTATCGGTTGTCTTTCGTCTACTGCAGATTGTGTTGTATCTTCTTCTAGTTGTCTTTCACAATGTATAGGTCGTCATTCATGTTCTACTGGTTGTCTTTAATCTTGTACTGGTTGGTTATCAAGTTTTACTGGTAGTTTTTCATGTTCTTCTAGTTGCTTTTTATTTCTACTAGAAGTCTATCTTTTTCATGTTGTATTTCATGTTCTACTAGTTGTTTTTAATGTTCTACTGGTTGTTTTTCGTCAACTACAGGTTGTATTTCATCTTCTTCTAATTGTCTTTCGCCTTCTATTAGTTGCCTTTCATCTTCTTATTGTTGTCATTCATTTCAACAGGTTGTCCTTCATCTTCTTCTAATTGTATTTCATCGCCTTCTATTGTCTGTCATCTTGTTCTTGTTGTCTATCAAGTCTTACTGGCAGTCTTTTATCTTCTTCTAGTTGTTTTTCACCATCTACTAGTTGTTCTTCATGTTCTACTTGTTGTTTTTTTACTACTACAATTTTAATTTCATCTTTTTGTAATGGTCTGTCACATTCAAGTAGTTGACTTTCATCGTCTTATGGTTGTCTTTCATGTTGTTGTTCTTCTTCTTCTAGTTTTATTTCGTTGTTTTCTAGTTGTTTGTCATGTTCTTTTAGTTCGTTTTTATGCTCTACTAGTTGTCTTTCATGCTGTGTGGGTTGTTATTCGTCGACTACAGGTTGTATTTCATCTTCTTCCAGTTGCATGTCATGTTATTCAAGTTGTATTTGATCTTCTTCTAGATGTATTTCATATTATTGTAGTTCTATTTCATCTTCCTTTAGTTGTCTTTGACCTTGTGCTCGTTGTCTTTGTTGTTCTACTAGTTGGCATTTATCTTTCACTACAGGTTGTATTTCACCTTCTACTAGTTGTGTTTCATATTTTTCTAATTGTATTTCATCTTTTTCTAGTTCTCTTTCACCTTTTATTGGTTGTCTTTCTTGTTCTACTGGTTGTCTTTCAGAGTTCTACCGGTTGTCTTTCGTCTACTACAGGTTGTGTTTTAACTTCTTCTAGTAGTTTTTCACTATGTATAGGTCATCATTCGTGTTCTACTGGTTGTTTTTAATCTTGTACAGGTTGTCTATCTTGTTTTACTGGTAGTTTTTCATCTTCTTCTAGTTGTTTTTCACCTTCTACTAGTAGTCTATCTTTTTTTTTCTTGTTGTATTTCATGTTCTACTAGTTGTTTTTCATGTTCTACCGGTTGTTGTTCGTCTACTACAGGTTGTATTTCATCTTCTTCTAATTGTATTTCACCGTCTATTAGTTGTCTTTCATTTTCTTCTAGTTGTCTTTAATGTTCTACTGGTTGTATTTCATGTCCAACATGTTCTCCTTCTTCTTCTAGTTGTATTTCATTATTTTGTAGTTGTTTGTAATCTTCTTCTAGTTCTTTTTCATTTACTACTAGTTGTCTTTCATGTTGTATTGTTGTTATTCGTCTACTACAGGTTGTATTTTGAATTCTTCTAGTTCTATGTCACGTTATTCTAGTTGTATTTCATCTTCTTCTATATGTATTTCATCTTCTTCTATATGTATTTCATATTATTGTAGTTGTACTTCATCTTCATTTAGTCGTCTTTCACCTTGCGCTAGGTCTTTGTTGTTCTACTAGTTGGCCTTTATCTTCTACTACATGTCGTATTTCATCTTCTTCTAGTTGTATTTCATCTTTTGCTAGTTGTCTTTCACCTTTTGTTTGTTGTCTTTCTTGTTCTACTGGTTGTCTTTTAGAGCTCTACCGGTTGTCTTTTGTCTACTACAGGTTGTGTTTCATCTTCTTCTAGTTGTCTTTCACAATGTATAGGTCGTCATTCATGTTCTACTAGTTGTCTTTCATCTTGAACTGGTTGCTTATCAAGTTTTACTGGTAGTTTATCATCTTCTTCTCGTTATTTTTTGTTTCTACTAGTAGTCTATCATCTTTTCATGTTGTATTTCATGTTCTACTAGTTGTTTTTAATGTTCTACTGGTTGTTTTTCGTCTACTACAGGTTGTATTTCATCTTCTTCTAATTGTCTGTCGCCTTCTATTAGTTATTTTTCATCTTCTTATTGTTGTCTTTCATTTCGACAGGTTGTCCTTCATCTTCTTCTAATTGTATTTCATCGCCTTCTAGTTGTCTGTCATCTTGTTCTGGTTGTCTATCAAGTCTTACTGGCAGTCTTTTATCTTCTTCAAGTTGTTTTTCACCTTTTACTAGCAGTCTATCATCTTTTTCTTGCTGTATTCGTGTTCTACTAGTTGTTTTTAATGTTCTACTGGTTGTTTTTAGTCTACTACAGGATTAATTTCATCTTCTTCTAATGTCTTTCACCTTCGATTAATTCACTTTCATGGTCTTATGGTTGTCTTTCATGTTCTGCTAGTTGTCTTTCATGTCCAACATGTTGTCCTTCTTCTTCTTCTAGTTGTATTTCATTATTTTTGTAGTTGTTTGTAATCTTCTTCTAATTCCTTTTCATGTGCTACTAGTTGTCTTTCATGTTGTATTGGTTGTTATTCGTCTACTACAGGTTGTATTTCGTCTTCTTCTAGTTGTATGTCATGTTATTCTAATTGTATTTCATCTTCTAGATATATTTCATATTATTGCAGTTGTATTTCATCTTCCTTTAGTTGTCTTTCACCTTGTTCTGGTTGTCTTCGTTGTTCTACTAGTTGGCATTTATCTTCTACTACAGGTTGTATTTCATCTCCTTCAAGTTGTGTTTCATAGTTTTCTAATTGTATTACATCTTTTTCTAGTTGTCTTTCACCTTTTATTGGTTATCTTTCTTGTTCCACTGGTTGCCTTTCTGTTCTCTACCAGTTGTCTTTCGCCTACTACAGGTTGTGTTTTACCTTCTTCTAGTAGCCGTCACTATATATAGGTCGTCATTCGTGTTCTACTGGTTGTCTTTCATCTTGTATTGGTTATCTATCATGTTTTACTGGTAGTTTTTCATCTTCTTCTAGTTGTTTTTAACTTCTACTAGTAGTCTATCATCTTTTTCATGTTGTAATTCATGTTCTACTAGTTGTTTTTCATGTTCTACCGGTTGTTTTTCGTCTACTACAAGTTGTATTTCATCTTCTTCTAATTGTCTTTCACCTTCTATTAGTTGTCTTCCAATTTCTTGTTGTTGTCTTTCATGTTCTACTGGTTGTCTTTCATGCCCAACAAGTTGTCATTCTTCTTCTTCTTATTGTTTTTCACCTTCTACTAGTAGTCTTTCTTCTTTTTCTTGTTGTATTTCATGTTCTACTAGTTGTTTTTCATTTTCTACTGGTTGTTTTTCGTCTACTACAATTTTAATTTCATCTTCTTCTAATGGTCTTTCACATTCAATTAGTTCACTTTCATCGTCAAATGGTTGTATTTCATGCTCTACTGGTTGTCTTTCATGTCCAACATGTTGTCCTTCTTCTTGTTCTAGTTGTATTTCATTGTTTTCTAGTTGTCTGTCATCTTCTTCTAGTTCGTTTTCATGCTCTACTAGTCTTTCAAGTTTTGTGTGTTGTTATTCGTCGACTACAGGTTGTATTTCATCTTATTCTTGTTCTATGTCATGTTATTCTAGTTGTATTTCATCTTCTTCTAGATGTATTTCATATTATTGTAGTTGTACTTCATCTTCATTTAGTTGTCTTTCACCTAGTGCTAGTTGTCTTTGTTGTTCTATTAGTTGGCATTTATCTTCTACTATAGGTTGTATTTCATCTTCTTCTAGTTGTCTTTCACCTTTATTGGTTGTCTTTTTTGTTCTTCTGGTTGTCTTTCAGTGTTCAACTAGTTGTCTTTCGTCTAATACAGGTTGTGTTTTATCTTCTTCTAGTAGTCTTTCACTATGTAAAGGTCGTCATTCGTATTTTTTTGGTCGTCTTTCACCTTATACTGGTTGTTTATCATGTTTTGACAGGTTGTTTTTCATCTTCTTCTAGTTGTTTTTAACTTCTACTAGTTGTCTATCATCTTTTTCATGTTGCTACTAGTTGTTTTTCATAATCTACTGGTTGTTTTTCGTCTACAACATGTTGTATTTCATCTTCTTCTTATGGTCTTTCACTATGTATAGGTCGTCATTCATGTTCTCCAGGTTGTCTTTTATCTTGTACTGGTTGTCTATCAAGTTTTACTGGTAGTTTTTAGTCTTCTTCTAGTTGTTTTTCACCTTCTACTAGAAGTCTATCATCTTTTTCTTGTTGTATTTCATGTTCTACTAGTTGTTTTTCATGTTCAACTGGTTGTTTTTCGTCAACTACAAGTTGTATTTCATCTTCTTCTAATTGTCTTTCATCTTCTCATTGTTATCTTTCATTTCAACCGGTTGTCCTTGATCTTCTTCTAATTGTATTTCATCTTCTTCTAGTTCATGTTTCACTCGTAGTTTTTTATCTTCTTCTAGTTGTTTTCTACTTCTACTAGTAGTCTATCATCTTTTTCATGTTGTATTTCATGTTCTACTGGTTGTTTTTCGTCTATCATAGGTTGTATTTCATCTTCTTCTAATTGTCTTTCACCTTCTATTAGTTGTCTTTAATCTTCTTATTGTGTCTTTGATTTCAATAGGTTGTCCTTCAACTTCTTCTTATTGTATTTCATCGCCTTCTAGTTGTCTGTCATCTTGTACTGGTTGTCTATCAATTTTTATTGGTAGTCTTTCATCTTCTTCTAGTTGTTTTTTTGTCTACTACAGGTTGTCTTTCACCTTCGACTAGTTCACTTTCATCTTCTTATTGTTGTCTTTCATGTTCTACTGGCTGTCTTTTAATGTTCTACCGGTTGTGTTTCGTCTACTACAGGTTGTGTTTTATCTTCTTCTAGTTGTCTTTCACTATGTATAGGTCGTCATTCATGTTCTACTGGTTGTCTTTTATCTTGTACTGGTTGTCTATCAAGTTTTACTGGTAGTCTTTCATCTTCTTCAAGTTGTTTTCAGCTTCTACTAGTAGTCCATCATCTTTTTCTTGTTGTATTTCATGTTCTGCTAGTTGTTTTTCATTTTCAACTGGTTGTTTTTTGTCTACTACCACTACTACAAAAATGGTAATCCTACACTACACATCGTACACGGTTTTGACAATTTTATAGAAAAACCGTGTACCAAATAGGTTATTTCAAAACCTATGAGAAGTCCTACATTACATCTTCTTTTTAATCTATTTGAATTTCGGCCACCCTGTAATTTGGAGTATCCCAGCATACAGCCGCCTATGAGAATTCCCTGTATTGAGCCCCTTTTTCTTTTTCTTGTTTATTTTTGTTCACTCCGTATTTTGATGTATCCCCGCATACAACCGCCTATGAGAAGTCCCAGCGTTACCTCTACTTTTCATTTTTTTTCAATTTCGGTCACCCTGTAATTTGGAGTATCCCAGCATTGCTGCCTATGATAATTCCCTATACTAAGTCCCTTTTTCCTTTTCTTGTTAATTTTTTTCACTCCTATTTTGGTGCATCCCCGCATACTGCCGCCTATGAGAAGTCCCAGCATTACATCTCCTTTTCATTTTTTTTGAATTTTGGCCACATTGTAATTTTGAGTATCCCAGCCTATAAAAATTCCTTTTATTGAGTCTTTTTTTCTTTTTCTTGTTAATATTTTTCACTCCCTATTTTGGTTTATCTCCGCATACAGCCACATATGAGTAGTCCCTGCGTTACATCTCCTTTTCAGTTTTTTGAATTTCGGCCACACTGTAATTTGTAGTTTCCCAGCATAGCCGCCAATGAGAATTTCCTGTATTGAGTCCCTTTTTCTTTTTCTTGTAATTTTTGTTCACTCCGCATTTTGGTGTATCCCCACATACAGCCGCCTTTTCATTTTTTTGAACTTTGGACACTCTGTAATTTGGAGAATTTCAGCATACCTATGAAAATTCCTTGTATTGAGTCCCTTTTTCATTTTCTTGTTTATTTTTGTTCATTCCGCAAATGAAAAGTCTCTGCGATTCATCTCCTTTTCATTTTTTTGAATTTCGGCCACCCTGTAATTTGGAGTGTTTCAGCATACGGCCGCCTATGAGAATTCCCTGTATTGAGTCTCATTTTCTTTTTATTGTTAATTTTCGTTCACTCCGCATTTTGGTGTATCCCCGCATAGAGCCGCCATGAGAAGTCCCTACGTAACATCTCCTTTTCATTTTTTTTGAATTTTGGCCACCCTGTAATTTGGAGTATTTCAGCATACGGTCGCCTATGAGAATTCCTTTTATTGAGTCGCTTTTTCTTTTTCTTGTTAATTTTCATTTAATCCGTATTTTGGTGTAGCATACAGCCGCCCATGAGAAGCCCCTGCGTAACATCTCATTTTTATTTTTTTGAATTTCGGCCACCCTGTAATTTGGAGTATTTCAGCATTCGGCCGAATACAAGAATTTCCTATATTGAGTCCCTTTTTCTTTTTCTTATTTATTTTTGTTCATTCCGCATTTTGGTGTTTCCCCGCATACAGCCGCTCATGAGAAGTCCTTGCGTAACATCTCCTTTTTCATTTTTTTGAATTTCGGCCACCCTGTAATTTGGAGTATTTCAGCATACGGCCGCCTATGACAATTTCCTGTATTGAGTCGCTTTTTCTTTTTCTTGTTAATTTTTGTTCACTCCGCATTTTGGTGTATCCCCGCATACAGCCGCAAATGAAAAGTGCCTGCGTAACATTTCCTTTTCATTTTTTTGAATTTCGGCCGCCCTGTAATTTGGAGTATTTCAGCATACAGCCGCCTACAAGAATTTCCTGTATTGAGTCCCTTTTTCTTTTTCTTGTTTATTTTTGTTAATTCCGCATTTTGGTGTATCCCCTCGCATACAGCCGCTCATGAGAAGTCCCCGCGTAACATCTCCTTTTTCATTTTTTTGTATTTCAGCCACACTGTAATTTGGAGTATTTCAGCATACAGCCGCCTATGATAATTCCCTGTATTGACTCGCTTTTTCTTTCTCTTGTTTATTTTTGTTCATTCCGCATTATGGTGTGTCCCCGCATACAGCCGCAAATGAAAAGTCTCTGCGTAACATCTCCTTTTCATTTTTTTGAATTTCGACCACCCTGTAATTTGAAATATTTCAGCATACGGCCGCCAATGAGAATTCCCTATATTGGGTCGCTTTTTCCTTTTCTTGTTTATTTTTGTTCATTCCGCATTATGATGTATCCCCGCATACAGCCGCAAATGAAAGGACTCTGCGTTTCTTCTCCTTTTCATTTTTTTGAATTTCGGTCACCCTGTAATTTGGAGTATTTCAGCATACGGCCGCCTAGGACAATTCCCTGTATTGAGTCGCTTTTTTTTTCTTGTTAATTTTTGTTCCCTCCGCATTTTGGTGTATCCCCGCATACGGCCCCAAATGAAAAGTCTCTGCGTAACATCTCCTTTTCATTTTTTTGAATTTCGGCCACCCTGTAATTTGGAGTATTTCAGCACACGGCCGCCTATGAGAATTTCCTGAATTGAGTCGCTTTTTTATTTTCTTGTTAATTTTTGTTCAATCCGAATTTTGATGTATCCCCGCATACAGCCGCAAATGAAAAGTCTCTGCGTAACATCTCCTTTTCATTTTTTTGAATTTCGGCCACACTGTAATTTGGAGTATTTCAGCATACGGCCGCCTATTAGAATTCCCTGTATTGAGTCGATTTTATTTCTTGTTAATTTTTGTTTACTCTGCATTTTGGTGTATCCCCGCATACAACCGCAAATGAAAAGTGTCTGCATAAAATCTCCTTTTCATTTTTTTGAATTTCGGCCACACTGTAATTTGGAGTATTTCAGCATACGGCCGCCTTTGAGAATTTCCTGTATTGAGTCGATTTTTCTTTTTCTTGTTAATTTTTGTTCACTCTGTATTTCGGTGTATCCCCGCATACAGCCGCAAATGAAAAGTGCCTGCCTAACATCTCCTTTTCATTTTTTTGAATTTCGGCCACCTTGTAATTTGGAGTATTTCAGCATACGGCCGCCTATGAGAATTCCCTGTATTGAGTCGCTTTTTCTTTTTCTTGTTAATTTTTGTTCACTCCGCATTTTGGTGTATCCCCGCATACAGCCGCAATTGAACATTGACTGCGTAACATCTCCTTTACATTTGTTTGAATTTCGGCCACCTAGTAATTTGGAGTATTTCAGCATACGGCCGTCTATGAGAATTCCCTGTATTGAGTCGGTTTTTCTTTTTCTTGTTTATTTTTGTTCACTCCGCATTATGGTGTATCCCCGCAAACAGCCGCAATTGAACATTGACTGCGTAACATCTCCTTTACATATGTTTGAATTTCGGCCACCTAGTAATTTGGAGTATTTCAGCATACGGCCGTCTATGAGAATTCCCTGTATTGAGTCGGTTTTTCTTTTTCTTGTTTATTTTTGTTCACTCCGCATTATGGTGTATCCCCGCAAACAGCCGCAAATCAAAAGTGCCTGCGTAACATCTTCTTTACATTTTTTTGAATTTCGGGCACCCTGTTAGTTGGAGTCTTCTCATAGGCGGCCGTATGCTGAAATACTCCAAAGTACAGCGTTGCCGAAATTCAAAAAATTGAAAAGAAGATGTTTCGCAGGCACTATTCATTTGCGGCTGTATGCGGGGAAACACCAAAATGCGGAGTGAACAAAAATTAACAAGAAAAAGAAAAATCGACTCAATACAGGAAATTATCATAGGCGCCCGTATGCTGAAATACTCCAAATTACTGCGTATCTGAAATTCAAAAAAATTAAAAGGAGATGTTACGCAGAGACTTTTCATTTGCGGCTGTATTCGGGGATACACCATAATGCGGAAAGAACAAAAATAAACAAGAAAAAGAAAAAGCGACTCAATACAAGTAATTCTAATAGGCGGCCGTATGCTGAAATACTCCAAATTACAGGGTGGCCGAAATTCAAAAAAATGAAAAGGAGATGAAACGCAGTGACTTTCCATTTGCGGCTGTATGCGGGGATACACCAAAATGCGGAGTGAACAAAAATTAACAAGAAAAAGAAAACGCGACTCAATACAGGGAATTCTCATATGCGGCCGTATGCTGAAATACTCCAAATTACAGGGTGGCCGAAATTGAAAAAAATGAAAAGGAGATGAAACGCAGAGACTTTTCATTCGCGGCTGTATGCGGGAATACACCATAATGCGTAGTGAACAAAAATAAACAAGAAATAGAAAAATCGACACAATACAGGGAATTCTCATAGGCGGTCGCATGCTGAAATACTCCAAATTACAGGATGGCCGAAATTCAAAAAAATGAAAATGAGATGTTACGCAGGCACTTTACATTTGCGGCTGTATGCGGGGATATACCATAATGCGGAAGGAGCAAAAGTAAAGAAGAAAAAGAAAAAGCGACTCAATATACAAGGAATTCTCATAGGCGGCCGTATGCTGAAATACTCCAAATTACAGGGTGGCCGAAATTCAAAAAAATGAAAAGGAGATGTTACGCAGGCACTTTTTATTTGCGGCTGTATGCGGTGATACACCAAAATGCGGACTGAGCAAAAATAAACAAGAAAAAGAAAAATCGACTAAATACTGGAAATTCTCATAGGCGGCCGTATGCTGAAATATTCCAAATTACAGGGTGGTCGAAATACAAAAAAATGAAAAGGAGATGAAACGCACAGACTTTTCATTTGCAGCTGTATGCGGGGATACACCATAATGCAGAGTGAACAAAAATTAACATGAAAAGCAAAAAGCGACTCAATAAAAGGAATTCTCAAAGGCGGGCGTATGCGGAAATACCCCAAATTACAGGGTGGCCGAAATTCAAAAAAATGAAAAGGAGATGAAACGCAGAGACTTTTCATTTGCGGCTGTATGCGGGGATACACCATAATGCGGAGTGAACAAAAATTAACAAGAAAAAGAAAAAACGACTCAATACAGGGAATTCTTATAGGCGGCCGTGTGCTGAAATACTCGAAATTACAGGGTGGCCGAAATTCAAAAAAATGAAAAGGAGATGTTACGCAGGCACTTTTCATTTGCGGCTGTATGCGGGGGTACACCAAAATGCGGTGTGAATAAAAATTAACAAGAAAAAAAAGCGACTCAAATACAGGGAATTCTCATAGGCGGCCGTATGCTGAAATACTCCAAATTACAGCGTGGCCGAAATTCAAAAAATGAAAAGGAGATGAAACGCCGAGACATTTCATATGCGGCTGTATTCTGGGATACACCATAATCCGGAGTGAGCAAAAATTAACAAGAAAAAGAAAAAGAGACTAAATACAGGGAATTCTCATAGGCGGCCGAAATTACAGTGTGGCCGAAATTCAAAAAATGAAAAGGAGATGAAACGCAGAGACTTTTCATATGCGGCTGTATGCTGGGATACACCATAATGCAGAGTGAACAAAAATTAACAAGAAAAGCAAAAAGCGACTCAATAAAAGGAATTCTCAAAGGCGGGCGTATGATGTTTACGGTGCATCCCCGCATACTGCCGCCTATGAGAAGTCCCAGCATTACATCTCCTTTTCATTTTTTTTGAATTTTGGCCAAATTGTAATTTTCAGTATCCCAGCCTATAAGAATTCCTTTTATTGAGTTTTTTTTTCTTTTTCTTGTTAATTTTTTTCACTCCGTATTTTGGTTTATCCCCGCATACAGCAACATATGAGTAGTCCCAGCGTTACATCTCCTTTTCAGTTTTTCGAATTTCGGCCACACTGTATTTTGTAGTATCCCAGCATACAGCCTATGTGAATTCCCTGTATTGAGTCCCTTTTTCTTTTTCTTGTAATTTTTGTTTACTCCGCATTTAGGTGTATCACCACATTCAGCCGCCAGAGTAGTCCCTGCGTTACTACTCCTTTTCATTTTTCTGAACTTCGGACACTCTCTAATTTGGAGTATTTCAGCACACGGCCGCCTATGAAAATTCCTTGTATTGAGTCCCTTTTTCTTTTTCTTGTTAATTTTCGTTCACTCCGCATTTTGGTGTATCCCCGCCTAAGCCGCCCACGAAAAGTCCCTGCGTAACATCTCCTTTTAATTTTTTTGAATTTTGACCATCCTATAATTTGGAGTGTTTCAGTGTACGGCCACCTATGAAAATACCCTGTATTGAGTACCATTTTCTTTTTATTGTTAATTTTCGTTCACTCCGTATTTTGGTGTAGCCCCGTATAGAGCCGCCATGAGAAGTCCCTGCATAACATGTCCTTTTCATTGTTTTTGAATTTTGGCCACCCTGTAATTTGGAGTATTTCAGCATACGGCCACCTATGAGAATTCCCTATATTGAGTCGTTTTTTCTTTTTCTTGTTAATTTTCGTTCAATCCGTATTTTGGTGTAGCATACAGCCGCTCATGAGAAGTGCCAGCGTAACATCTCCTTTTCATTTTTTTGAATTTCGGCCACGCTGTAATTTGGAGTATTTCAGTATACGGCCGCCTATGAGAATTCTCTGTATTGAGTCGCTTTTTCTTTTTATTGTTTATTTTTGTTCATTTCGCAATACGGTGTATCCCTGCATACAGCCTGAAATGAAAAGTCTCTGCGTTTCATCTCTTTTCATTTTTTTGAATTTCGGCCACCCTGTAATTTGGAGTATTTCAGCATACGGCCGCCTATGAGAATTCCCTGTATTGAGTCGCTTTTTCTTTTTCTTGTTAATTTTTGTTCACCCCGCATTTTGGTGTATCCCCGCATACAGCCGCCATGAGAAGTCCCTGCGTAACATCTCCATTTCATTTTTGGAATTTCAGCCACCCTGTAATTCGGAGTATTTCAGCATACGGCCGCCTATGAGAATTCCCTGTATTGAGTCGCTTTTTCTTTTTCTTGTTAATTTTTGTTCACTCCGCATTTTGGTGGATCCCATCATACAGCCGCAAATGAAAAGTGCCAGCGTAACATCTCCGTTTCATTTTTTTGAATTTCGGCCACGCTGTAATTTGGAGTATTTCAGCATACGGCCGCCTATGAAAATTCCCTGTATTGAGTCGCTTTTTTTTTCTTGTTAATTTTTGTTCACACCGCATTTTGGTGTATCCTCGCATATAGCCGCAAATGAAAAGTGCCTGCGTAACATCTCCTTTTCATTTTTTTTGAATTTCGGCCACCCTGTAATTTGGAGTATTTCAACATACGGCCGCCTATCACAAATCCCTTTATTGAGTCGCTTTTTTTTTCTTGTTAATTTTAGTTTACTATTCATTTTGGTGTATCCCCGCATACAGCTGCAAATGAAAAGTCTCTGCGTAACATCTCCTTTTTATTTTTTTGAATTTCGGCCACCCTGTAATTTGGAGTATTTCAGCATACGGCCGCCTATGAGAATTCTCTATATTGAGTCGCTTTTTCTTTTTCGTGTTAATTTTTGTTCACTCCGCATTTTGGTGTATCCCCGCATACAGCCGCAAATGAAAAGTCTCTGCGTAACATCTCCTTTCCATTTTTTTGAATTTCGGCCACGCTGTAATTTGGAGTAATTCAGTATACGGCCGCCTATGAGAATTCACTGTATTCAGTCGCTTTTTCTTTTTCTTGATAATTTTGGTTCACTCCACATTTTGGAGTATCCCCGTATACAGCCGCTAATGAAAAGTTCCTGCGTAACATCTCTCTTTTATTTTTTTTGAATTTCGGCCACCCTGTAATTTGGAGTATTTCAGCATACGGCCGCCTATGAGAATTCTCTGAATTGAGTCGCTTTTTCTTTTTCTTGTTAATTTTTGTTCACTCCGCATTATGGTGTATCCCCGCATACAGCCGCAAATGAAAAGTCTCTGCGTTTCATCTCCTTTTCATTTGTTTGAATTTCGGCAACCCTGTAATTTGGAGTATTTCAGCATACGGTTGCCTATGAGAATTCCATGTATTGAGTCGCTTATTCTTTTCTCTTGTTTATTTTTGTTCTTTCCGTATTATGGTGTATCCCCGCATATAGCCGCAAATGAAAAGTACCTGCGTAACATCTTCTTTTCATTTTTTTGAATTTCGGCCACGCTGTAATTTGGAGTATTTCAGCATACGGCCGCCAATGAGAATTCCCTGTATTGAGTCGCTTTTTCTTTTTCTTGTTAATTGTCGTTAAATCCTTATTTTGGTGTAGCATACAGCCGCTCAAGAGAAGTGCCAGCGTAACATCTCCTTTTCTTTTTTTTGAATTTCGGCCACGCTGTAATTTGGAGTATTTCAGTATACGGCCGCCTATGAGAATTCCCTGTATTGAGTCGCTTTTTCTTTTTTTTTGTTAATTTTTGTTCACTCCGCATTTTGGTGTATCCCCGCATACAGTCGTAAATGAAAAGTGCCTGCGTAACATCTCCTTTTTTTTTGAATTTCGGCCACCCTGTAATTTGAAGTATTTCAGTGATAAAGGAGGTGGGAGTGCAAAGACACCCAGGAGGTTTGCCTAGAAGCAGCCACCCTTCAAAGAGTGCGTAGGAGCTCACTGATCGAGCGCTCTAGCGCCGAAGATGAACGGGGCTAAGCGGTCTGTCGAAGCTGTGGGATGTCAAAATACATCGGTAGGGGAGCGTTCCGCCTTAGAGGGAAGCAACCGCGAAAGTGGGGGTCAACGAAGTGGAATCGAGAATGTCGGCTTGAGTAACGCAAACATTGGTGAGAATCCAATGCCCCGAAAACCTAAGGGTTCCTCCGCAAGGTTCGTCCACGGAGGGTGAGTCAGGGCCTAAGATCAGGCCGAAAGGCGTAGTCGATGGACAACAGGTGAATATTCCTGTACTACCCCTTGTTAGTACGGAGGGACGGAGGAGGCTAAGTTAGCCGGAAATATGGTTATCGGTTCAAGGACGCAAGGTGACTAAGAAGGGGTAGAGAAAATGCCTCGAGCCGATGTCCGAGTACCAGGCGCTATGACGCTGAAGTAACCCATGTCATACTCCCAGGAAAAGCTCGAACGACTTTCAACAAAAGGGTACCTGTACCCAAAACCGACACAGGTGGGTAGGTAGAGAATACCTAGGGGCCTACAAGAATTTCCTATATTGAGTCCCTTTTTCTTTTTCTAGTTAATTTTTGTTCATTTCGTATTACGGTGTATCCCCGCATACAGCCGCAAATGAAAAGTCTCTGCGTTTCATCTCCTTTTCAATTTTTTGAATTTCGGCCACGCTGTAATTTGGAGTATTTCAGCATACGGCCGGCTATGAGAATTCGCAGTATTGAGTCACTTTTTCTTTTTCTTGTTAATTTTTGTTCACTCCGCATTTTGGTGTATCCCCGCATACAGCCGCAAATGAAAAGTGCATGCGTAACATCTCCTTTTCATTTTTTTGAATTTCGGTCACCCTGTAATTTGGAGTATTTCAGCATACAGCCGCCTATGAGAATTCCCTGTATTGAGTCGCTTTTTCTTTTTCTTGTTTATTTTTGTTCTTTCCGCATTATGGTGTATCCCCGCATACAGCCGCAAATGAAAAGTGTCTGCGTTTCATCTCCTTTTCATTTTTTGAATTTCGGCCACGCTGTAATTTGGAGTATTTCAGCATACGGCCGCCTATGAGAATTACCTGTATTGAGTCGTTTTTTCTTTTTCATGTTAATTTTTGTTCACTCCGCATTTTGGTGTATCCCCGCATACAGCCGCAAATGAAAAGTCTCTGCGTAACATCTCCTTTTCATTTTTTTGAATTTCGGCCACGCTGTAATTTGGAGTATTTCAGCATACGGCCGCCAATGAGAATTCCCTTTATTGAGTCGCTTTTCTTTTTTCTTGTTAATTTTTGTTCACTCCGCATTTTGGTGTATCCCCGCATACAGCCGCAAATGAAAAGTGCCTGCGTAACATCTTCTTTTCATTTTTTTGAATTTCGGCCACCCTGTAATTTGAAGTATTTCAGCATACGGCCGCCTATGAGAATTCCGTAAAATTCAACAGTTATGTGTTTTGCAAATTTAGTCAAGGAGAGTAAATAGATGATTACTTACAAGAACACAAGTTTCAATTTACTTTCCTAATTTGTGATAAACGTTCCACAAAATTTTACATGTCTACCCCTCTTTTTGTTAATAATTAAATTTGTATACCACGTTATCTATATACTTTCCTAATTTATAATTAACATTGATTTCACATAATTTTTACATGTCTATCCCACGTTTTGTTGAATTAGTAGTCCGAAGTTATAAAACTAAAAATTACTATCCGATTTTTAAAACAATACAGCGGATTTAACAGAAAAATTGAAATTAGAAACAATCGGATGAAGCAAAACAGATGTTAACTCAGTTTTCACAAGTAATGTCCAAACTGGTCCAGAAAGAGAACCTGGCTTGAAACTGGCTCTTCAGATTTGTGAAATTATATAAGACCCACACATCGGCTCTGTTTATGTACAGTTTTTGGGCCGTAAAATTCAGAAGCCAATGTGAATCGCCTTCCATTTCAGAAAATAATCTCCCATGCAGAGAGAGCGCTGATATCTTAACAGGATTCTATGGTTCAGTAATCAGAAAATCTTAAAGAAATTACATTCCAAAATTACATGAGAAAGAGAAGGTGCTAAACCATTAACATTAATCTAAATACAAATATCTCTCTACCGCTAAAAATAGAAAATTGTTAATTATGAAAAAAAATATAGAAAATAATTAATTGTTCTTAAGACTTAAACACAACAAATTCACTAATAATAGTCCACTTATATATGACAATGCATTGAAAGTATACAAACTCAAACTTAAAGCCAGTTAGAGTTAATTCTAAATCACAATAATGAAAAAAAATAAAATATTATGCGCGAAGTTGATAAAAATACGAGTAAGGCTAGTGTATGCTAGGCTCACCAAAGTTTTTCAATCATCGGATCAGCTTAAGATTTGTGTTATCATAAGTTCGAAGATGCATCGAAGATACAGAGAAATTTGAATAAGTTTCTCAGTTACTCTCCATTTTCTCCGTTTACAACCTCCTTCTTTCTCCATACCCAACATTCTTTGATCTCTCCCCTGCGATTCTCGCTCTCTAGAGCTCCCTGCCTCTCGTAGTAGTTGTCACTCCCGATGACTCTTTCTCTGAAATTTCTCGGTCTCTCTCCCACTCCAGTGCGGTCGGCTTGCTACATCACCCCTTGTCACCTATTTTTCAGAGGTTGTAAGTTAATTAGATTGACCTTCTTAATAACAAATAAAATAATAAAAGGAGAGAGTAGCAATTCTGTTCTCTAATAGAATAGTATGTTTTCGTACTCTCTCTAAGCTTAGAGTTCTTTCTAATAATTATGCAACATCTTTTAGCATATTCCATTTCTGTCAAAATAAGTTTTTTTGCATATGAAAGCTCACGGTACCTTGTCATCAATCTCACGTTTTATAATACACAACAGGTCCCCATTATAGTATATAACTTTAAAGAAAGTTATGAATTATACATAGTATTATAGTATATAACTTACCAGGTCCCCATTAACAATTAAAAAATTGAAGCCTATAATCCAATTAAAAAGACCACAGAAAATGCTACATCTCAAAAACTTAAGTTGCCCAGACAAAAGTCAACTCTTTTTGTATCATCTCACAAACCCTTACGTACAGAAGATAATATGATTATAGCAAATTTTCTCGCATAAAATGTATGCACCATACTAATAAAATAAATCAAAAAATAAATAACAAACTTACTACTCCGCAGTTACTGAATTCTCTCTGAAGGTCTTCCTCGCTGATCGATCTGAAATTAACCAATAAATAATTTGCATAACAAATGAAAACTGCATAATTTATACTTCACTTAGTTTCAGCTTGAAATATAAAAATTGAATAATCCCTTCACTTATACAAACTCTCTAGTGAATTAACAAAGGCATACTTTATCAAATCATTTGCAAGTTCCAGGTAACATAACAAAATACATGAAAATACGATTGTTTTCGGGGGCTTGTACGAGATGACTTACCCGAGAGTCACTATGATATCGCCGACGTAAATTGCTCTCATGATTTTCGCTTTCGCATCTTTGTCAGAGCTCTCACTTCCCTAATTTTGATGAAAAAACGATAATAAATCATAAAAGTAAGAATCAACAAGGAGAATTGACTACAATTTCTTATATTATTGGAATAATGGATTTAAATGGGTTGCAACTTACCGCATGACTAGACTCGGGCTGAGCACGAGATCGCTGAGCTTGAGTAAATTGTCGACTCAAAACAGTATTGGGTTGACAGTGAACATGGCTCCGCGGAATGAACTCCGGCGCGGCGGCGGAGAGGCGACGACGCGACGATGGAACGAACTCTGCCGCGGTGGCAGAGAGGTGACGACGCGATGATGGAACAAACTCCTCCGCCCAAGGATTTAGCTTAAACTCATTCTTCATCGTCATCGCCTCTGACAACAGACTTATTCTATGACTTAGAGAGAAGATAGAAATCTAGTTCTACATTGTGTGCTATATATAATAGCTCTGGCAACAGACTTATTTTTTTACTTTCCCAATTTATCTCTTTGTTTATAGTCTCCCTATTATGAATAATTGAATATAGATTTCTTAATTAGCGATCAAGTTTGTTTGAGTTTAATTTACTTTCCTAATTTAGAGCAATAATATTTTTCTTCACAATCCACATACATATATAGTATTTGTATACTAAATTAGAAATTAAAAATTAGTTACGTGGTTTTTTATTTAGCAGAGAAGTGATAACCCGCTCAATTCACAAACATTTATCATGTAAATATCATTTTGTGTTTATTCCATGGCTAATTATATCGCATCAATATTATAAAAATTAGATGCCAAAATCGTTACAATATATAGAATTACTATTATAGAATGATAAAAAAAATCACCTAATTATATCGAATTTATTATCACTATCCTACGTGTAGCTATATATTATTAATGTCCTATAAAAAAATATCATTGATGTTAAAAATACATAATCAAATCATATTAGACCGCAATTATTATAAACTGATTGATATTACTATATCATTTCACATTGTATATGGAATAGATACATATTATGTGATATTTAGCAATGTCCACATGCTTCATTTTCCAAATACATACCCTCCCTCTCATATACTTCTAATATAAAGAATTTATATCATTCAATATAATATTTAGAATTTAAATAATTTTACAGGCTGAAATTGAATTCAAAAGCCCGTATTTAGTTCATTGTAATTTAAATCATAGTGATTAATCAAAATGATATTCATAATGGTACTATGCATACCGCATATTGGCCCGCGGAATGAAAATTTTCAGTTTGAAAGTCCCAACAGCCGATCCGAACCGTTCAACATGGTCTCTATATGAATGTCTTGTAAACTAAATTTTATATTTTTAAAAAAAAATTTACTTCTTTTTTAGATGGGCAGAAAATCACTTGATATGAAACATTGATTTTCTAGCCATCTAAAAAAATAGTAAAAAAAATTCTTAAAAATGTAAAATTTAGTTTACAAATACATATCCATATGGAGACCATATTGAACTGTTTGGATCCACCGTTATAATTTTGGGAAGAAAAATATTGATCCGTAGTACGATCACATTTCTAAGTCTGTGGTTTATATTATTTACGGTACGATCCAATCTGAATAAATTCTTTAGTTATCAATTTCGTCTAACAATTTCTGATAATGTGCATGTTTTGCCGAGATAAAGATGAGAGTAACATTTTGGAAAAAAGAATTATCTCGATAAGAAATTTGTAACATAAGATTTGTACACCTTGTCCAATATATGTTTATTCTTACTAAAAATGTTGAGGGTCCAAACAAATAAAAAGCAAAAAAAAAAGGATCTCTCACAACGCAAAATGAAATACAACAAATCAAGCGTATCAACGGTGGAAGTGTTGATGACAAGATAATCAAAAGGAGATGATCAGAAGGAGGAGATGGGCCAGATTGGGCCATAGAGAGAAACGCTTAGCCCAAGAGAGAATTATTATCTATGAATAAGGATAATTCTTTTAATTTGTGATTAATATCATAATATGTGATTGTGTGTTCTAATTGCATATTTGATAAAATTTTATTTTAAGATATAACACAATGAAAGCATTGATAGGTAAAATGTTTGCACATAGCTAGTTTTTAACTTTATTTTTTAGTAGAACTTATTCATACCATATCCTTCAAAATAGAAAAAACATATTAGCTGCAGGTTTTAATTTTCTTAGAAGAAAATATGTCCCTTCCATTCTGATATTGATCATATATATATATGCGACATAAAATATCCTTCACTAGTCATTTTTCTTGTGCTTAGAGGATCCAAAATAAGAACATATCTAATAGTCTTTCTCTTTTTGGTAATGTCTAAGATGAATTGCCCAACAATTTTTATTTCAACCATTATCATAATATAAGATTTTATATGATCCTCGTTCTTTTATGTTTGTTTTATAAAAAGACCATGAAAAAGACAATAAATTTTCCATTAAGTAAACTGCCTCTCTTGTGGGTAGGGGTGTTTATCGGTTCTGTTCAGTTAAAATCGAAATAAAATAAGCAACCCAAAATATTATTCAGTTTTCAAAAGTACAGCCGAATCAACCGAAATGCACTTATACACCGAATTAAAACCGAACCAAAACAAATTTTGATTTATTCGGTTGAACCGAAATAATAAGATTAATCATGAAAATAAACCTTGTTTGTTTCTCTGTTTTCTCAGCCTGCCTCTGGAGAGAGAGGAGCATATGGAAATGGAGCAGAGTCGGAGGCAGGAGCAATTACCCAATTTTGGATTTCTGATTTCTGGCCTGTGCAGGCCCAACTATAATACCAATCTTGACTTTTGTAACCATGAATATTGAGCTAGTGATGCATGCATTTTCCTTTTTTTTCTTTTTCTTTTTTGTATGTAAATGATTAACTCGGCAATATTTAGTATGATTTAATTAGAGCAGAATCAGAACCGAGTTCATTGGTTCCTCCTAAATTACCAGTATTTAGACTCTGTTGCATCATCTCTACCTTAAACGTTATTGTGTAATCAACCACAATATTTTTTTAATAAAAAATGAGATACAATCATACAATCTAATAGCACCGGATATTGGACCCGGTTGTTGTCAGTATATGTCTACCGACCTTAGAAGGCTAGAAATCAGACACAAAATAATTATTCAGCTCTGACAAAAGAAAAATATTTCATATCATCATGAATGCTTTGGTTCAATTAACTCATAAAAGGAAAAAAGAATGTTTCATATCATCATAAATAAGGGAGACAATATGGAACATCATTATCAAAACAGCATTAAAGCATGTTCAAAATTAAGGTGTCTTCTAATTTAAATAGTTAATAAGATTAACAAATAAAAAAAGGCTTCCACAAATATGACATTTTGCGGCTCTTATAATAACTAATTTTCTTTGAAAAAAAAAAACTGGGTTCAGACTTCAAGGCAAGACTCTGGCGGTCACACATGATCCTCTTTGAAAATTGAGCAACGGACCCTACTCGCGTTCCTCTTCCACCAAATCAGCTCTGACATATCTGATGTCCAGTCATCTGCACTGCACTGGATTTCTCCAGTATACTCACCTGGCGTATCTCACGGTTGAAGTACTTCTTCATCCAGGAACTTTTCTTCTTGAGACTCGAGGATGACTTCACTGTTCTTTCTCTGCGTGGTGGGCCCATGAATCGGCTTCTGACGGTCCTTTTCACCTCCTTAAACATGTCAGATATAGCGCCCTTCACGGAGGCCAGGTTATTTTTCTTTATCTTGGAACCTGATTCCACTTGCACCTCACCAGTTGTCTGAGTTGTCTTGGAGGTGTTGTCCCAGGTGACGGGCATGGAGATAGATGCCCGGTTAGAGCTAGGGTTAGAGGACCCAAGTTTAAGTTTGGTTAAATTAGGGATGATGGGTATTTGTGAAGGGTTGGGCTGGTGATAAACTGTCATAGAGAAACGGGTGCGTCTCAGCCAAGAGTTCGAGTCGTCTTTGTATAGGTCCTCCATTAATCAAGTTTTCTGTCACAGTTTATATGCTGAAATTAAATGGGAATGGGAAAAACAGGTTGAAAAGAAGATTCAAATTCAAATTAAACAGTGCCCTTGCCCCCTTGAAATCTATAAGAAGTATCAAAACAACAATCAGCAGCTTGTAATTTTGTTTTAATTACTCTTTTATACTGAACCAAGAATCTATGCGTTCCTTGGTTTTTGCTAAACAGACAAAATTTTGTGAGCGAGCTACAAAAATTCAACTTCAAAGTCTGTCAAAAACAATCTTTTTCCACCACAGATTCGACAGAGAATGTCATTTATCAGATGCCTGATATAAAGTATCTGAAATTTTGATAAAAATGATGCAAAAGGATGAAGACGGAGCAAACCTGAGAGCCAAGAAAAGGAATTAAGCTGTGGTAGTATGGTGAAGAGAAAAGAGAGACCTAGTTCTTCTCTCTTGTGTGCTATTTATAATAGCTCAGGCAACAGACTTATTCTCTGACTTTCCATATTTACCTCTTTGTTTAATCTCCCAATCCTGAAATAGAAATTTCTTTGCAATGAAGTTTGTTTGAAGTTCAATTTACTTTCCTAATTTATGATTCACGCTCCACAAAATTTTACACGTCTACCCTCTCATTTTGTTAATAATTAAATTTCTATCCCACGTTATAAATAAATAGGCTTTCCTAACTTATAATTAACATTCAACATAATTTTTATATGTATACCCCTCGTTTTGTTAATTATTGAATTAATAATCCCACGTTATAAAAGTAAAAATTACCATGTGATTCTTAAAATAGTACAGGAGATTTGAAGGCAATATTGAAATTAGAAACAATCGGATGAAGCAAAACAGATGTGAACTTAGACATCATTGCTCCTTGATTAAAGTGCTTCTCAGATTTCACAAGTAATGTCCAAACTGGTCCCAGTAAAAGAAACTTTCTTGGAACACAAAGGGGGCAAATGGCTCTTCAGTTTTGTGAAATTATATAAGATCAGCACATCAGCTCTGTTTATGTACAGCTTTTGGGCCGTTAAATTCAGAAGCCAATGTGAATCCCCTTCCATTTCAGAACATAATCTCCCAGGCAGAGAGAGATCATATACGAACAGGATTCTATGGTTCAGTATTCAGAAAATCTTCAAGAAATTACATTCCAAAATTACATGGTTAAAAACGGAGCACTAACATGAGAAAGAGGTGCTAAAACTTTAACATTAATCTAAATACAAATATCTCTCTACCCATAAAAATAGAAAATAGTTAATTATGAAAAAAATATATAAAATATATAATTGTTCTTAAGACTTAAACACAACAAATTCACTAATAATAGTCCACTTATATATTACAATACATTGAAAGTATACAAACTCAAACTTGAAGCCAATTAGAATTAATTCTAAATCACAATAATGAAAAAAAATTAAATATTATGCGCGAAGTTGATAAAAAATACGAGTAAGGCTAGTGTATGCCAAGCTCACTAAGCCTATTTGGAGAGCAAATTTTTTCAAATGTCGGAACAGCTTAAGATTTGTGTTATCATAAGTTCGAAGATGCACCAAAGATTCGATAGATAGAAATTTGAATAAGTTTCTCAGTTAAGACTCTCCATTTTCTCTGTTTACAACCTCCTTTCTCCATACCAAAAATTCTTTGATCTCTCCCCTGCTATTCTCCCTCTCTCGAGCTCCCTGCCTCTCACAGCAGAATCTGTCTCTCCCGACAACCCTTTCCCTGAAATTTGTCGGTCTCTCTCCCACTCCAATGCAACACCCCTTCTCACCTATTTGTTGGAGGTTGTAAGTTAATTAGAGTGACCTTCTTAATAAAAAATAAAATAATAAAAGGAGAGTTTCTATTAAGAGCAACTCTGTTCTCTAATAAAATAGTATGTTCTTGTACTCTCTTTAAGCTTAGAATTTTCTATGTACAATTAGTTTATAATTAAAAAGGCAATACTATAAATTGTTAAACATAAATTGTTCTCACGATTTTCGCTTCTTTATGCGCATCTTTGTCAGAGCTCTCACTTCCCTAATTTTAATTAAAAAAATGATAATAAATCATCAAAATAAAAAATGGACAAGGAGAATTGAGTACAATTTCTTCTATTACTGGAATAAAAATGGATTGCTTGAAACTTACCGCATCACAAGACCCGGGCTGAGCGCGAGATCGCTGAGCTTGAGCAACATCGGAAGCTATCGGAGGGCAGACATGGCCCCATGGGAAGAACTCCGGCGCGGTGGCAGAGAGGTGACGACGGGACGAGGGAACAAACTATTAAGAATTGAACAAATAACTATTAAGAATTCGGTGAAGAACTATATAGAATTTAATAAATAATTAATAAGCACTATTAAGAATTGGATAAATAACTAATAAGCACTATTAATAAGATGGATAAATAACTATAAAAAATTCGGTGAAAACCTATTAAGAACTATTAAGAATTGGAAAAACAACGACATAGATATAACTAAAAAATACTTTATCATGCATCTCATTTGAGAACATCGAGTAGAAGGCATTCATATTTTTAGATTCGCAAAATCCTCACATTCCTCACATATTTTTAGTCCCAATTTTATAAATTTAATCTAACAATTTTTCAATATTGCAAATAGATCTCCAAATTACTTTTTAGAAAGATTATCAAAATTATGAAATGTTGCTTATCTTTTCATTAGCATCCCACATTATGAATTTACTTTCCTAATTTATAATTAACGTCCCACAAAATTTTACATGTCTACCCTCATTTTGTTAAGACTTAAATTGTATTCCACTTTATTAAAACTAATAATAAGCGTAGATTTATTCCAATTTTAATATATGTCAGAAAATTTATACAAATTACGTTTCCTTTATTATAAATATCATAATATCTTTGAAATGCAACAGAAAAAAAGTCAGCATATCATCATAATTATGCAACAACTTTTAGCATATTCCATTTCGGTAAAAAAAAAAAAATTTCGCATAAGGAAACTCACGGTTCCTTCTCATCAATCTCAACTATAAAATGAAGCCTATAATAATCCAACTAAAAAAGGCCCTATAAAATGCCACATCTCAAAAACTTAAATTGTCTAAACAAAAGTCAACTCTATTTGTATCATTTGTTTAAGACCAAAATTGGATAATTATTCTATAATAATTCAGAGATGATAATCCGATTATAGCAAATTTCTCACATAAAATGTTTGCGCGGTACTAGTAAAATAAATAAATAATAAACAAGCTTACTACTCCACAGTTACTGATTTCTCTCATAAGCTCTTCCTCGGAATCTGAAATGAACCTATATATATAGAATTTGCATATTTGTAAGCATAACACACGAGAAAAGCATAATTTATACTTCGCTTGATTTTCCTTCACTTAATTATACAAACTCTAAAGTGAATTCAGAAATGCATAATTTATCAAATCATTTGCAAATTCCAGGTAACATAAAAAAATACATGTAAATACGATTGTTTTTGGGGGCATATATTGTTTTTTTTTTTTTCAGATAACGAGCTTCCCTTATTGGTAGACTCATTACTTCAATTCAATTAAATTATGTTTCGTATCGACCAGTAGCCCGTAATTATTCCTTCCGTCGTTGCTATTTTTCAACATATTTCGGAATTGGTCCCACAAATTTAATTTGTTATTTTTTAATACTATGAAAAAAAATTGGAGTAATACCTGCATTTTATTGAGCAGCTCATATGCTTTGTGTTGGTTCTCTCAAATATCTTACTTAATTGATATATACATACATCTGCTGTGTCATATAATATATATAGCTATTTATAAAAGTTTTGGCAACTAATACTTAAGAAAACATGAGTATATCTTTTCAATGAGATGGTTTCGTACAATTAATCATTTGCTTTCGGAGGTTTATAAACATGTCAGCATAAGATTTTCATTTAATCATATCATTTATGTTTTTCACCTAAGCATATATAAACATGTTATATCTATGAATCATTTTGCGTTTTACTCGAGGAAATTATTTTCTATTACTAAAAATAAAAGACATTATGTAAGGAAATTATGTTGTAAATTTTTAAATCGGCATGTTGCCTATGGAATCAAATTTGAACAAATTCTTAAGAATCAACATACTGAGTTTGAACCAGAAAATCGGATTTCTCTTAAAAAAAATTACTTATATATGCTTAAAAATAGAAAATAGTTAATTAAGAAAAAATATTGAAAATAATTTTTTTTCTTAAGACTTAAACTTAAAGCCACATAAAGTTAATTCTAAATCATAAAAATGAAACAAAATAGAATATTATGCGTGAAGTTGATATAAAAATACAATTAAGTGAGAACATTATACATATTTATGGGCGGTTGAAAAGGGAGACGGCGGAATCCAAAGGCGACACAGGCGAAGGACATACAGCGACAAGGATGGATGCATCGATCAAGACAATGGAGCATATCCACTTGATTCAGACAGAGCTAGGTGCAACCCAAAGGATTCAAGATCTCCTTCGTGTAGGAGCATATCCTGTACTTCGTATAATCAACAAGAGTACTCAAGTGGATTCTTTACCAAAGGTTCTGCAACAATCGCACCAAGGGATATTTCAGGGCAGGAATCAAGTAGATTCTATACAAAAAGAGGTGGACTTACAACTTTTACTCAAAATATAGATCTTTTAAGTATGAAAGGAGGACACCAATCTATCTCATAGAGAATAAGTACGGGAGGAGATAATGACGGATGGACTTTAGTTTCGCGTAAAAAGAAAAGATCGGACTTCAAAGCGTCAAAGACAGAAAAACCAAAAGTCACTTCTACAAATTCATGCATCCAAATTAAGACTTCAACAAAAATGCTTCAGATGCCTTCTGAAAGGTCATGTTCAAGCGATTACATAGAAGCCAAAGGGTCATTTGAAGCCTTTATTATACTAATGAACGACCCTTCTGAAAGGTCATGTTCAGATGCCTTCAGATGCCTTCTGAAAGATCAGCTTTTATAATGCAGGTCCTGGAGGAAATGATCCTTATCGGAAGAGGAGGATAGCAGAGTGCATGGGGAGACAATTTTACTGCGATTCAACAGAATTTGTAGTGTTTACTATTCATCAAGACTTTGGGGATGTGCTGATTATTTTCCCCAATGAAGACATGGCTCAAGCGGCCATTGATCATGTCACCTTCTATATTGGAAACAATATAGAAATTGCCCTCCATCCTTATTCACCTCAACTTCAAATGGCGTTTGATCCCTTAGGAGGAAGGGCAAGAATTCATCTGTATGGTTTGCCACTTCAACATTGGCACAGGTTTGATATGTGTACTCTGGTTTCTGGTTTTGGTTATCCATTGCGTGTAGCCCCCTATTTCACCAATGAAAATTATGAATATCTCACAATGTTTGTGGCATGCAAGAAACCAAAAAAAGTTCCTTTTCATCTCAAGTTAAGGGTCAACCAAAAAAATTAGTATGTACTATTTGTTGGAAAATAGTTTTGGAAATCAACAATAATAGAAATGAGTAATTATAGAAATTCAATGTTAGAGAGTTTAGACAAATTATTTATCAAATACGTAACAAAAAAATACATCATATTCCGTTTTTGAAGTCAGATAAACTATATGATCGCAATTGAATGGAAAAAAAATCAAGAAAACAGTTTCAGAATTTTTAAAACTAACGGAATTATTATAAACTAAGAAAAAAAATCAGATTATAATATAATGAAAGAGATAAATTTTCAGATTATTATTTAAAGAAATACAATCATAAATTCCTACAATCTAAGAACAATACTTGATTCAAATCAACATATCTACTTATCATATCCTAATTGATGAATTTTATGCAATAATTATAATATTTTGAAGAGGAGAATATGTGAGTTGCTGTACATTTAATTGGGTTGAGACTTTATTTGGTCAAAAAAACACAAGTGGTCGATCTAGTGGTAGAGAAGTATGGTACTCAACCTAAAGAATCTGGGTTTACTTTTGCGCAAGAAATATATTTCATTTGTAGCTACTATTTTTAATTAACTAAACTGAAATTTAAATTGGGTCATTTTTCAAATATATTGTTTATGTTTCATGGCTTTATAATGTGCTCCATTAACAATTTAAAAAATGAAGCCTATAATCCAAATTAAAAAGGCCCCAGAAAATGCCACATCTCAAAAACTTAAATTGCCAAGACAAAAGTCAACTCTATTTGCATCATTTGTTCAAAACCAAAATTGGATAGTTATTCTATAAGAATGCACAAACCCTTACGCACAGAATATAATCCGATTATAGCAAATTTCTAGCATAAAATATGTGTGACATAGTAGTAAAATATAAAATATATAAATAACAAGCTCTTCCTCGGTGATCTGAAATTAATAAATAAATAACTTACATATTTGTAAGCATAACAAATAAAAAAAGCATAATTTATACTTCACTTAGTTTCCCCTTGAAATATAAAAAATTAAATAATAACTTCACTTACAAACTCTTTTGTGAATTAACAAAGACATACTTTATCAAATCATTTGCAATTTTTAGGTAATATAACAAAATACATGTAAATACGATTGTTTTCGGGGGCATATATGAGATGACTTACCCGAGAGTCAATATGATATCGCCGACGTTAATTGTTCTCACAATTTTCGTTTCTTTATTTGCATCTTTGTCAGAGCTCTCACTTCCCAAATTTTATTTAAAAAAAGATAATAAATCATCAAAATAAAAATTGACAAGGAGAATTGAGTACAATTTCTTCTATTACTGGAATAATGGATGCAAATGGGTTGCTTCAAACTTACCGCATGACTAAACCCAAGCCGAGCGTGAGATCGCTGAGCTTGAACAACATCGGAAGCTATCGGAGGGCGGACATGGCCAGGTGGGAAGAACTCAGCGCGGTGCGGTAGAGGCGACGACGGGACGAGGGAACAAACTATTAAGAATTCGGTGAAGAACTATTAAGAATTTAATAAATAATTAATAAGCACTATTAAGAAATGGATAAATAACTAATAAGCACTATTAAGGATTGTTAAAAGACCTACTAAGAATTTGATAAATAACTATTAAGAATTCGGTGAACAACTATTAAGAATTGAATAAATTACTATTAAGAATTGGGTAAATAACTAATAAGCACTATTAGATGTTGGAATAGGATATTGAGGATCTAGTAGAGAAAGGTGTTGTAGAACTTTCAGAGATTCGGAGAAAGATATTGAGGATCTAGTAGAACAGGTTCAGACACAATGGAGTTATAGTATGTTAGTTAAGAGGGCATAGAAATGATAAAACCAAAAGAGGTACAGTGAGACAGAAACACGGCAATAAGGCTGAAATTAGATGTTGGAATAGGGGTCTGATGTGTATACAACTGGTACGGACAATTTCTGATCAAAACAGATATGGGGCACATACCATTGGTATGGATAGATGCAGTCCGAAATTGGGACACAATCACAGGTAAAAAGGGAGCGAAGATGGTGAAGCAAGTATAAGCATAACTGATGCTGGACAATCCATAGCACAGCTGTAATTGTGATATTGGTATGATGGGATAGCACAAGAAGGTCAGTGCTATTGGGAGGATGTGCTGCTTCATCAATTGCCAAGGAACTTGAAGAATAATTTTCTGTTTTCTTAGGGACTTCAATGCAATTTTTCAATATTTTCTCTACTTCTCTTTTCATTTTCTCATTTAGTTGCTCAACTGTTTTGAGCTCTTTTTGTTTTTATTTCACTATTACATCACTTATGTAATGGATCATATCATGAATGAAGTACGGGCTAGACCCATATTTTTCTTCAAAAAAAAAAAAGCACTATTAAGAATTGTCAGAAGATGGATAAATAACTATCAAAAATTCGGTGAAAAACTATTAATAACAATTAATAATTGGAAAAACAACGAGAATCCTTCACATATTGTCAGAAAAATAAACAACAATGATTGGAGGAAAAAAAAAGTGGGTGAAAAAAATATTTTCTAAAACAATTATTATCATTAGGACTTGATAGATGAAATATTAAGAAGGGCTAAGACACTATTAAAATTTTTGTAAAACACTATTAAGACTGTAATACTTAAGTGTTGATTTTCTTTAATAAGATCAAAGCTGTCTAACTGTTAAAGTTAGAGGATTGTTGTGGAATTGTAGTTGGACGACTGTTATCTAGTCCTTTTTTCTAATCCAATGAAATCATCGACCCCCTTAAAACCATTTGTATATTCAAAACTCTTTCTTTCTTTTCTTGTTGTTGTACGGTTTGGAGTACCGGAGTGCTCGGCTTAACGGTCAGGCTTCACTATTTTTCAAAGCTTTTTTTTTTATTATTTACATAAATTTGTTGATAGTGTATAATTAGGGCTGCTGAGATATGCTGGGATGTATCTTGTTTCCTTTTTAAAATCAATGATTCGTCAAATATTCCGACATATCATAAGGAAAAAAATAATCCAGAATAAATCTTACGGAGTTAATAAAAAAATTTGGACTAGCAAGTTAACTTAAGACTATTTCAGACATTAAAATTCAAAAGAAAATCGATAATAAATGAAACAGGGACCCAAACACAGTCCGAGGAACGAATCTCTAATATTATATTTAGTTGTCACACCCCGCGACAACCCGCCACGTATTTATACGTAAGGCTTACACACATCATATACATTATCAATAACATATTCATAAATATAACATTAATTTCACAAACAAAAGTCTTACACCGATAATTAAAGTAGTACAACAGCGGTCACGACAGACATGGCTAGAAATACGGTAACAACCATGTTTGTTCAAGTGTACCAATTTATTAGAAAATAAACACACGAATCAAAATAAACATAAGTGACATTTAATGTAGACAAGCTAGGATCCTTCCGCTTCCTTTTATTCACGACTTTGTTCTGGCACCTCTTCCTCATTACCTGGAATCACATAAAAATAGAACGGGTGAGAGATTCAAACATTCTCTCAGTGTGGGATTCATTTCTAGTCCCCAATTTGTAAAATTAACTATATTTTAAAAAGTATGAAATAAATAAATAATAAATGCTCAGGCATTTCTAATGCCATGTAATTGTTTCAAGTTTCCATTAATCCATTTATTTGCTAATTCAATGGGAAGTCGAACTAACATTGGAATGCCGCCAACCCGTTAGTAAGTCCAACCAACAGTGGGAGGCCGATATGCAAACATATTCACCGGACTCAATGCATGGATTCCGATATGCGAACATATTCACTTTAGTTATATGTTCATATCACGTATATTAACTCAACAAAATACATATGCGAACATATGGTTTTGCTTCGGTTAATTACCTTGATCCTTATCATAACCGAATGGTTTGACTAGATATAATCCAATTGAATATATAGTAAGTTTGAAATCTTAATATAGTACTATCATTTAACATAGAATGAATTAGTATATACTATTTGATGGAAAATAGTTTTGAAAATCTACAAGAATAGAAATGAGCAATTATAGAAATTAAATATTAGAGAGTTTAGCCAATTTCTAATTGAAGTTACCAAATACAAACAAAAAATATACATCATATTCCGATTTAGAAGTCAGATCTAGATTACTTGATGGAAGGAACAAATTACATGATAAACTATATGATCGCAATTGGATGAAAAAAAATCAAGATAATAGTTTCAGAATTTTTAAAACTGATGGAATTATTATCAATAAAGAAAATTTCAGATTATTATATCAAAAAAGAGATATAATATCATAAAAGAGATAAATTTTCAGATTATAATTATTTAAAGAAGTACAATAATAAATATCTACAATATAAGAACAATTCTTGATTCAAATCAACATATCTACTTATCATATCCTAATTGATGAATTTTATGCAATAATTATGATATTTTGAAGAGGAGAATATGTGGGTTGCTGTAAATTTAATTGGGTTCAGACCTTATTTGGTCAAAAAAACACAAGTGGTCTAGTGGTAAAAAAAACCTGGGTTTGATTCCCACATAGCGCAAGAAATAATTTTTTTTTGTGGCCTGATGACTTACCCGAGGGTCACTATGATATTGCCAACGTAAATTGGTCTCACGATTTTTGCTTCTTTATTCGCATCTTTGTCAGAGCTCTCACTTCCCTAATTTGATTAAAAAACAATAATGAATCATAAAAGTAAAAATTTACAAGGAGAATTGAGTAGAATTTCTTCGATTACTGGAATAATGGATGCAAATGGGTTGCTTCAAACTTACCGCATGACTAGACTCGGGCTGAGCACGAGATCGCTGAGCTTGAGTAAATTGTCGACTGAAAGAAAAGAGTATATTGTCAAAGAAAACTTACAAAAGAATTGGTTTGAAAGATCCTTTGAAATTAATGCAAAAAAATAAAATAATAGAAATGAGAAATAACAAAAAATGTGTTCTTAAACCAACCCGAGCAAGCTCCGGACGCTTATCAAAAAATTCATAATGCCATACGTGACCCTCTTTCAATAGTATTTCCTGTGTCATAAAATTAAAATTCAATAACTTCTATTTCAGAATACTAATTTTAGATTTAGATTTGTGAAAAATTAAAAATGCAAACTAGTTCGACCAAACATTCCCTATTTATTCACGCTTCAAGTAAATAGGGATACTTTCAATGGACCTTAACCATTTTCACCCCTAATACCCTTGAATGGTTTATACTTAGACCTCTCCTTATCAGTCGCTTGAGGTTACTCCTTTGTTTGCCAGAGAAGAATATCCAAAGCTTCCTTCCACATACAACTACTGGTCTCTTTTAGGGAACAACTATAGCAAACTCCCATGCTTATATAATCCGAGAAATTACACGATGATTAATCAACTAGAGAAGTTAAAGACAATGACTGCATGTTGAACCAGGCTCTACTTTAAAGAGACAAAAAAAAATTAATTTGTTATTTTTTAATACTATGAAAAAAATTTGGTGTAATACCTCCATTTTATTGAGCAGCTCATATGCATTGTGTTGGTTGTCTCAAATATCTTACTTAATTGATAAGTACATACATCTGCTGTGTCATATAATATATAGCTATTTATGAAAGTTTTGGCAACTAATACTTTAAGAAAACATGAGCATATCTTTTCAATTAGATGGTTTCATACAATTAATCATTCGCTTTCAGAGGTTTATAAACATGTCAGCACAAGATTTTCATTTAATCATATCATTTATGTTTTTCACCTAAGCATATATAAACATGTTATATCTATGAATCATTTTGGCGTTTTACTCGAGGCAATTATTTTCTATTACTAAAAATAAAAGACATTATGTAAGCAAATTATGTTGTAAATTTTTAAATCGGCATGTTGCCTAGGGAATCAAATTTGAACAAATTCTTAAGAATCAACATACTGAGTTTTGAACCAGAAAATCGGATTTCTCTTAAAAACAAAAATATTTAAAATAAACAATTTTTCTTAAGACTTAAAGCCAGATAAAGTTAATTCTAGATCATAAAAATGAACAAAAAAGAATATTATGCGTGAAGTTGATATGAAAATGCACATCCAAACATCTGAAAATTGTTAATCATGTCCTAAAGGCCTACGCAGAACTCACGGGACTCAGGATAAACAGGGATAAAAGCGTTTTTATTCCGATTTCTATACCACACCGAATGATCTCAACGGTACAGTCCATTCTTCAATCACCATCGGCACAATTACCAATACGCTACCTTGGGTTACCTCTCTCTATCAAAAAACCAAGAAAGATCAACTACCAACCCATGCTAGCGGCGGTTCAGCGCAAAATGGAGGGATGGACCTCAAAATTATTATCTTATGGTGGGCGGATCACCCTGGTCAAAGCTGTCTTATCAGCAATGCCGCTACACTACATGCATGCTTTCAAGGTACCGGTCGGGGTAATTAAGCATATTGACAAAATGAGAAGGAACTTCTTGTGGAAAGGAAATGATGAATGCAAGGGGATTAATTGCTTGGTGAACTGGGAGAGGGTGTGCGCCCTCAAACGTAATGGGGGATTGGGAATAATCGACCTGTCATGTCAGAATGATGCCTTACTGGCAAAATGGATTTGGAACATGGAAGCAAATCAGGACGGCCTATGGGCAAACACACTAAGATCCTTACAGGGAATGGTCAATCCGGAACACCTCAGGTCGACGAGACCAGACACATCGTTCTTCGTAAGGGAATTGGCAACATTGCTACCGTTCTTTGAATGCTCGGTGGACAGAGCTCATGGGGTAACCAAATGGAAATGGACCGCCACGGATAACTTCTCGTGTTCGTCGGCATACAGGGTAATGCATGACAGGGGAATTTTATTTGTCTGGCTAATGCTGGATAGGAAAATACTGACGCAGAATGTGCTTCTGTACAGGGGTTGTAACATTCAGACAGGCTGTCATCTCTGTCAGTCAGATATTATTGAAACGAGAGATCACATTATGTGGGGCTGTGCCTATGTGCAAGGGTTTTGGCGGGGTTTAATGGCCCATTATAACATCTCACGATAGAGAGGAGACGGCATCCGCAGATTATGGATATCCACTTGCAGGCAAATGACATCTTCCGAGAGAGCGAGGTGGAGTGTAATCTGGGCAGCGGGAACATGGGCTCTCTGGAGAGAGAGAAACAGGAGACTATTCTCCAATAAACAGAGGGTAGTTCACTGCCTAATCAATGACACTGCACTAGAGATAGAGAACTGGTGGCGGAACGGTTGAAGGAATTGGGCCACATTAGGGACGCAGTGTTTTACTTTTTCTTTTGTGTATAGTTACAAGAGTTTGAGGAGCTTTTAGCTCATGTAATTAAAACTTTTTTTAATCAATATATCTGTTGTTGGCAACTTGCCTTCAACCATCAAAAAAAAGAAGTTGATATGAAAATACAATTAAGTGAGGACATTACACATATTTATGGGTGGTTGAAAAGGGAGGCGGCGGAATCCAAAGGCGACACAAGCGAGTGACATCCAACGGCAACGATGGTTGCAACGATCAATACAATGGAGCATATCCACGTGATTCAGACAGAGTTAGGTGGGTTCTAGGTACAAAGTCGCCACAATTAAAAACATATGTTTGTTTAAAATAATTCTGCTATGGTATTTCGATTGTCTTTAATTATACCGTAACAGGTTTATATTATATTTGCTTACCAATATATATTATGATACTTATGGGAAAGTTTTATCATATATTGTGGCTCTGGCCTTATCATTTGTAATGTATGTAAATATGTGATTATGTATGATAATTGAAACGCCTTGTGCTGTTGAGCGTGGCGGGTTGTTGGCCCTGTTGTCGGGGTGTGACAGTAGGATAATTTTTGTAAGAAATTGGAATGTGGTTAATATATAATGGTATTATTGCTTAACTTATATGTCTTAATAAATATACGTGACAGGGTGTTATGTCCATATGTGAGGTGTGACAATTTTTTGTTTAAAATATTCTGACAGTGACAAAATTTTGATACTCAAAGGCATTAATTTATAAAAATACCAAAAATGCTCCAAATCAATATCCGACTATATGTACTGTAGTGCGTCTTTTTATTTCTTCATGCAACTCTAACTACTTTAGTGTTACATCACTCCTGGTAAATTAATGTTACACAAAATATAATATCATGAGTGGCTAAATAATTAGCAGAATAATAAAGCAATAGAAGATTAAAAGATCACATGCCACTTAAGAACTAGTCTTTGGTCAAGTGGCAAAGGCACATGGTCTCTATGTGAGAGGTCATGAGTTCGAAATTCAGATGGGGGAAATCCTTTGATGTAATAGCAAAAGTATTAAATAGTTGAGTGACTTAACCTTCAACCTTTACTCAAAAAAAATTCACATGCCACTTGATAACCATGCAGAAATAAGAAGAAATAATACACATCGACATATGCAAACCTAATACACACCACATATCATCAAAACACAATATATATATTAAGAAGAAATAATATACATCACTATATTAATCAAAATCGTTTGATGCCGCTAAATAAAAAATGCACGCCGTTTATAGATCGGTTAGCTCATATTTCAACATTTGTTTTTCTTTCTCTCCTCTAATTTGTAGTCCCATGGACTTTGTGGGTTGGAATTGGCCCAAAGTCCTTTCCTACCGATTTGAGCCTCCACTTGCCACTGAAAGAAAAGAGTATATTGTCTAAGAAAACTTACAAAAGAATTGGTTTGAAAGATCCTTTGAAATTAATGCAAAAAAAAAAAAAATAATAGAAATGAGAAATAACAAAAAATGTGTTCTTAAACCAACCCGAGCAAGTTCCGGACGCGTATCAAAAAATTCATAATGCCATACGTGACCCTCTTTCAATAGTATTTCCTGTGTCATAAAATTAAAATTAAATAACTTTTATTTCAAAATACTAATTTTAGATTTAGATTTGTGAAAAATTAAAAGTGCAAACTAGTTGGAACAAACATTCCCTATTTATTCACACTTCCAAGTAAATAGGTATACTTTCAATGGGACCTTAACCATTTTGATCCCTTGTCTGAATACCCTTGAATGGTTTATACTAAGACCTCTCCTTATCAGTCGCTTGAGGTTACTTCTTTGTTTGGCAGAGAAGAAAACCCAAAGCTTCCTTCCACATACAACTACTGGTCTCTTTTAGGGAACAACTATAGCAAACTCCCATGCTTATATAATCCGAGAAATTGCATGATGATTAATCAACTAGAGAAGTTAAAGACAATGACTACATGCTGAACCAGGCTCTACTTTAAAGAGACAAACAGAAAGCAATTAACAGTGCCTACTTCTGTCAGCTATTCATTTCCAAGCAGTTCAGCTTGAAAACTCGAAAAGCTGAGATAACCAAACCACTCTTTCTTTCAATTTAAATAATCTAATAAATTACCTGAAGAAAGCATTGTTCAATGTACACATCCGCTAAAAGACGACCATATGGATTGTTGCCATACACAGCTAATTTCAGCGATTTTCCGCCGAATAAATTTATCAGCGCTTCCTTGGCCTCCTCTCCATAGGCCATGCCCATTTCCGGAGCATCAACGCCCCTATAAAAATTCGCAACTTTAGCTTATAACTTGCATGAACTCTATAAAAATTTTATGTGTAGACCGGTTATCAAGTGACACATGAGCTTCTAACATGAATATTATGCTATCATGAGCAATGTAAAAATTGTGTCATAACAAGTTGTAATTGAGAGGACACAAACATCACTATCATCACCATCACCATTACTATCACCGTCATCATCATTATCATTATTGTTACTGTTGTTGGCATGATCATCGTCATTATTTCATTATCTTTCTCTTTTTTTTTGGGTGATTTCATAGACCGTAGGCTGGTCTTTCTCATTGTTATTATTAATTACTATCATTAGATTTACTATTTTTTGTTGTTGTTCTTATCATTATGATTATCATTTGGATTATGATTATGATTACTACTTAAATAATTATTTTTACTTTTTACAATTATTATTGTAATTAGCAAAACTATTCATATTATTATCATTGTCGTACTTTCTGAAAAGGCTTAATTCCAACCAGTATATTAATAATATTGAACTAAGTCAGCAGTTAAATATGGTTTGTAACTAAAGCATCGGACAAAAATAGGAAATGCTTACTTTAAACGGACTCCACATAAAATTCAGAGAAGATAATCCGATTATAGTAAATTTCTCACATAAACTGTTTGCGCGATACTAGTAAAATAAATAAATAAATAATTAACAAGCTTACTACTCCACAGTTACTGATGATCTCTCACAAGCTCTTCCTCAGAATCTGAAATTAACCTGTAAAGAATTTGCATATTTGTAAGCATAACACACGAGAAAAGCATAATTTGTACTTAGCTTGATTTCCCCTTTTAATATGAAAATTGAATAATCCCTTCACTTAATTATACAAACTCTAAAGTGAATTAAGAAATGCATGATTTATCAAATCATTTGCAAATTCCAGGTAACATAAAAAAATACATGTAAATACGATTGTTTTGGGGAGCATATATGATTTTTTTTTCTCAGATAACGAGCTTCCCTTATTGGTAGACTCATTACTTCAATTCAATTAAATTATGTTTCGTGTCGACCAGTAGCCCGTAATTATTTGTTCCGTCGTTGCTATTTTTCAAAATATTTCCGAATTGATCCCACAAATTTAATTTGTTATTTTTAATACCTTCATTTTATTGAGCAGCTCATATGCATTGTGTTGGTTCTCTCAAATATCTTACTTAATTGGTAAGTACATACATCTGCTGTGTCATATAATATATAGCTATTTATAAAAGTTTTGGCAACTAATACTTAAGAAAACATTAGTATATCTTTTCAATGAGATGGTTTCATACAATTAATCATTCGCTTTCGGAGGTTTATAAACATGTCAGCACAAGATTTTCATTTAATCATATCATTTATGTTTTTCACCTAAGCATATATAAACATGTTATATCTATGAATCATTTGGCGTTTTAGTCGAGGCAATTATTTTCTATTACTAAAAATAAAAGACATTATGTAAGGAAATTATGTTGTAAATTTTTAAATCGGCATGTTGCCTATGGAATCAAATTTGAACAAATTCTTAAGAATCAACCTACTGAGTTTGAACCAGAAAATCGGATTTCTCTTAAAAACAATTACTTATATATGCTTAAAAGTAGAAAATAGTTAATTATGAAAAAATATTGAAAAAAAAAAAATTTCTTAAGACTTAAACTTAAAGCCACATAAAGTTAAATCTATATCATAAAAATGAAACAAAATAGAATATTATGCGTGAAGTTGATATAAAAATACAATTAAGTGGGAACATTATACGTATTTATGGGCGGTTGAAAAGGGAGGTGGCGGAATCCAAAGGTGACACAGGCGAACAACATACAACGACAACGATGGATGCAACGATCAAGACAATGGAGCATATCAACGTGATTCAGACAGAGCTAGGTGCAACCCAAAGGATTCAAGATCTCCTTCTTGTAGGCTAATATCCTGACTTCGTATAATCAAAAAGAGTACTCAAGTGGATTCTATGCCAAAAGTTCTGCAACAATCGCATCAAGGGATATTTCAGTACAGGAATCAAGTAGATTCTATACCAAAAGAGGGTGGCGTTACAACTTCTACTCAAAATAGAAATCTTTTAAGTATGAAAGGAGGACATCAATACGTATAATAAATGAAACAGGACCCAAACACAGTCCGAGAAACGAATATCTGATATTATATTTAGTTGTCACACCCCGAGACAACACGCCACGTATTTATATGCAAGGCTTACACACATCATATACATTATCAATAACATATTCATAAATTTAAAATTTATTTCACAAACAAAAGTCTTACAGTACCGATAATTAAAGTAGTTCCACAGCGGTCACAACAAACACAGTTAGAAGTATGGTAACAACCATGCTTGTTCAAGTGTACCAATTTATTAGAAAATAAACACACAAATCAAAATAAACATAAGTGACATTTAATGTAGACATGGATCCTTCCACTTGCTTTTATTCACAACCTTGTTCTAGCACCTCTTCCTCATTACCTGGAACTCACATAAAAATGGAATGAGTGAGGGATTCAAACATTCTCTCAGTGCGGGATTTAATTCTAGTCCCCAATTTGTAAAATTAACTATATTCTAAAAAGTATGAAATAAATAAATAATAAATGCTCAGGCATTTCTAATGCCATGTAATTCTTTCAAGTTTCCATTAATCCATTTATTTGCTAATCTAATGGGAACTCCAACTAACATTAGAATGCCGCCAACCCGTTAGTAAGTCCAACCAACAGTGGAAGGCCGTCAACTCACTGAAAGGTCCAACCAACAATGAGAGGTCGTCTCACTAGACGAGGAGTCCACCCTATGCTAGGTCTTAAATATCCGTGACAGGAAGTCCAACTGACACCACGTTAGCAAGGAGTCCAGTCGAACACCGGACTCAATGCATACATTGCAATATGCGAACATATTCACTTTAGTTATATATTCATATCAGGTATATTAACTCAACAAAATATATATGCGAACATATGGTTTTGCTTCGGTTAATTACCTCTTGATCCTTATCATAACCGAATGGTTTGACTAGATATAATCCAATTAAATATATAGTAAGTTTGAAATCTTAATATAGTACTATCATTTAACATAGAATGAATTAGTATATACTATTTGATAGAAAATAGTGTTGAAAATCTACAATAATAGAAATGAGCAATTGTAGAAATTAAATATTAGAGAGTTTAGACAATTTCTATTTGAAGTTATCGAATACAAACAAAAAAATATACATAATATTCCGATTTAGAAGTCAGATCTAGATTACTTGATGGAAGGAACAAATTACATGATAAACTATATGATCGCAATTGCATGAAAAAAAAAAACTAGAGAATAGTTTCGGAATTTTTAAAACTAATGGAATTATTATCAATAAAGAAAAAATTCAGATTATAATATCATAAAAGATATAAATTTTCAGATTATAATTTAAAGAAGTACAATCATAAATTCCTACAATCTAAGAACAATTCTTGATTCAAATCAACATATCTACTTATCATATCCTAATTGATGAATTTTATGCAATAATTATAATATTTTGACTTACTTATCATATGTGGGTTGCTGTAAAAAAAACCTGGGTTTGATTCCCACATAGCGCAAGAAATAAATTCTTTTTGTGGCCTACGTGATGACTTACCCGAGGGTCAATATGATATCGCCAACGTAAATTGTTCTCACGATTTTCGCTTCTTTATTCGCATCTTTGTCAGAGCTCCCACTTCCCTAATTTTGATGAAAAAACGATAATAAATAATAAATGTAAAAATCGACAAGGAGAATTGAGTACAATTTCTTCAATTACTGGAATAATGGATGCAAATGGGTTGCTTCAAACTTACCGCATGACTAGAGTCGGGCTGAGCACGAGATCGCTGAGCTTGAGTAAATTGTTGACTCAAAACATGGCCCCTCGGAATGAACTCCGGCGCGGTGGCAGAGAGGCGACGACGCGACGATGGAACGAACTCCGGTGCGGTGGCAGAGAGGTGACGGCGCGATGATGGAACAAACTCCTCCGCCCAAGGATTTAGCTTAAACTCATTCTTCATCGTCATCACCTCTGGTAACAGACTTGTTCTGTAACTTAGAGAGAATATAGAAATCTAGTTCTACATTGTGTGCTATTTATAATAGTTCTGACAACATACTTATTCTGTGACTTTCCATATTTATCTCTCTGTTTATAGTCTCCCTATCCTTAATCTAGATTTCTTAGCGATCAAGTTTGTTTGAAGCTCAATTTACTTTCCTAATTTAAAGTAATAATATTTTTATTCAAAATCCACATACATATATAGTATTTGCTGCCTATAGTGTCAGCTTCCAGTACCCATTAATACTAAATTGGAAACTAAAAATTACTTGCGTGGTTTTTTATTTCGCACAGAAGTCATAACTCGTTCAATTTATCATGTAAATATCATTTCGTGTCTATTGCATGGCTAATTATATCGCATCAATATTGTACAAATTAAATGCACAAATTGTTACAATATATAGAATTACTATTATTGAATGATAAAAAAAATCACCTAACTATATCGAATTTATTATCTGTATCCTACGAGTACCTATATATTATTAATGTCCTATCAAAAAATAAAAATATCATTGATGTTAAAAATACATAATCAAGTCACAGCCGCCTATGAGAATTCCCTGTATTCAGTCCTTTTTTCTTTTTGCTGTTAATTTTTGTTCACTATGCATTTTGGAGTATCCCCGCATACAGCCGCATATGAGAAGCCCCTGTGTGACAGCTCGTTTTCATTTTTTTGAATTTCGGACACCCTGTAATTTGGAGTATTTCAGCATACAGCCGCCTATGAGAATTCCCTGTATTCAGTACCTTTTTCTTTTTCCTGTTAATTTTTGTTCACTATTCATTTTGGTGTATCCCCGCATACAGCGGCAATTGAGAAGCCCCTGTGTGACAGCTCGTTTTCATTTTTTTGAATTTCGGGCACCCTGTAATTTGGAGTATTTCAGCATACAGCCGCCTATGAGAATTCCCTGTATTCAGTCCCTTTTTCTTTTTCCTATTAATTTTTATTCACTATTCATTTTGGTGTATCCCCGCATACAGCGGCAAATGAGAAGCCCCTGTGTGACAGCTCGTTTTCATTTTTTTGAATTTCAGGCACCATGTAATTTGGAGTATTTCAGCATACAGCCGCCTATGAGAATTCCCTGTATTCAGTCCCTTTTTCTTTTTCCTGTTAATTTTTGTTCACTATGCATTTTGGTGTATCCCCGCATACAGCGGCAAATGAGAAGCCCCTGTGTGACAGCTCGTTTTCATTTTTTTGAATTTCGGGCACCCTGTAATTTGGAGTATTTCAGCATACAGCCGCCTATGAGAATTCCATGTATTCAGTCCCTTTTTCTTTTTGCTGTTAATTTTTGTTCACTATGCATTTTGGTGTATCCCCGCATACAGCCGCATATGAGAAGCCCCTGTGTGACAGCTCGTTTTCATTTTTTTGAATTTCGGGCACCATGTAATTTAGAGTATTTCAGCATACAGCCGCCTATGAGAATTCCCTGTATTCAGTCCCTTTTTCTTTTTCCTGTTAATTTTTGTTCACTATGAATTTTGGTATATCCCCGCATACAGCCACATATCAGAAGCCCCTGTGTGACAGCTCGTTTTCATTTTTTTGAATTTCGGGCACCCTGTAATTTGGAGTATTTCAGCATACAGCCGCCTATGAGAATTCCCTGTATTCAGTCCCTTTTTCTTTTTGCAGTTAATTTTTGTTCACTATCCATTTTGGTGTATCCCCGCATACAGCCGCATATGAGAAGCCCCTGTGTGACAGTGCGTTTTCATTTTTTTGAATTTCGTGCACCCTGTAATTTGGAGTATTTCAGCATACAGCCGCCTATGAGAATTCTCTGTATTCAGTCCCTTTTTCTTTTTGCTGTTAATTTTTGTTCACTATGCATTTTGGTGTAACCCCGCATACAGCCGCATATGAGAAGCCCCTGTGTGACAGCTCGTTTTCATTTTTTTGAATTTCGTGCACCCTGTAATTTGGAGTATTTCAGCATACAGCCGCCTATGAGAATTCTCTGTATTCAGTCCCTTTTTCTTTTTGCTGTTAATTTTTGTTCACTATGCATTTTGGTGTAACCCCGCATACAGCCGCATATGAGAAGCCCCTGTGTGACAGTTCGTTTTCATTTTTTTGAATTTCGGGCACCCTGTAATTTGGAGTATTTCAGCATACAGCCGCCTATGAGAATTCCCTGTATTCAGTTCCTTTTTCTTTTTGCTGTTAATTTTTGTTCACTATGCATTTTGGTGTATCCCCGCATACAGCCACATATGAGAAGCCCCTGTGTGAAAGCTCGTTTTCATTTTTTTGATTTTCAGACACCCTGTAATTTGGAGTATTTCACCATACAGCCGCCTATGAGAATTCCCTGTATTCAGTCCCTTTTTCTTTTTGCTGTTAATTTTTGTTCACTATGCATCTTGGTGTATCACCGCATACAGCCGCATATGAGAAGCCCCTGTGTGACAGCTCGTTTTCATTTTTTTGAATTTCGGGCACCCTGTAATTTGGAGTATTTCACAATACAGCCGCCTATGAGAATTCCCTGTATTTAGTTCCTTTTTCTTTTTGCTGTTAATTTTTGTTCACTATGCATTTTGGTGTATCCCCGCATACAGCCGCATATGAGAAGCCCCTGTGTGACAGCTCGTTTTCATTTTTTTGAATTTCGGACACCCTGTAATTTGGAGTATTTCAGCATACAGCCGCCTATGAGAATTCCCTGTATTCAGTCCCTTTTTCTTTTTGCTGTTAATTTTTGTTCACTATGCATTTTGGTGTAACCCCGCATACAGCCGCATATGAGAAGCCCCTGTGTGACAGCTCGTTTTCATTTTTTTGAATTTCGTGCACCCTGTAATTAGGAGTATTTCAGCATACAGCCGCCTATGAGAATTCTCTGTATTCAGTCCCTTTTTCTTTTTGTTGTTAATTTTTGTTCACTATGCATTTTGGTGTAACCCCGCATACAGCCGCATATGAGAAGCCCCTGTGTGACAGTTTGTTTTCATTTTTTTGATTTTCAGACACCCTGTAATTTGGAGTATTTCAGCATACAGCCGCCTATGAGAATTCCCTGTATTCAGTCCCTTTTTCTTTTTGCTGTTAATTTTTGTTCACTATGCATTTTGGTGTATCACCGCATACAGCCGCATATGAGAAGCCCCTGTGTGACAGCTCGTTTTCATTTTTTTGAATTTCGGGCACCCTGTAATTTGGAGTATTTCAGCATACAGCCGCCTATGAGAATTCCCTGTATTCAGTCCCTTTTTCTTTTTGCTGTTAATTTTTGTTCACAATGCATTTTGGTGTATCCCCGCATACAGCCGCATATGAGAAGCCCCTGTGTGACAGCTCGTTTTCATTTTTTTGAATTTCGGACACCCTGTAATTTGGAGTATTTCAGCATACAGCCGCCTATGAGAATTCCCTGTATTCAGTCCCTTTTTCTTTTTGCTGTTAATTTTTGTTCACTATGCATTTTGGTGTAACCCCGCATACAGCCGCATATGAGAAGCCCCTGTGTGACAGTTCGTTTTCATTTTTTTGAATTTCGGGCACCCTGTAATTTGGAGTATTTCAGCATACAGCCGCCTATGAGAATTCTCTGTATTCAGTCCCTTTTTCTTTTTGATGTTAATTTTTGTTCACTATGCATTTTGGTGTATCCCCGCATACAGCCGCATATGAGAAGCCCCTGTGTGACAGTTTGTTTTCATTTTTTTGAATTTCGGGCACCCTGTAATTTGGAGTATTTCAGCATACAGCCGCCTATGAGAATTCCCTGTATTAAGTTCCTTTTTCTTTTTGCTGTTAATTTTTGTTCACTATGCATTTTGGTGTATCCCCGCATACAGCCGCATATGAGAAGCCCCTGTGTGACAGCTCGTTTTCATTTTTTTGATTTTCAGACACCCTGTAATTTGGAGTATTTCAGCATACAGCCGCCTATGAGAATTCCCTGTATTCAGTCCCTTTTTCTTTTTGCTGTTAATTTTTGTTCACTATGCATTTTGGTGTATCACCGCATACAGCCGCATATGAGAAGCCCCTGTGTGACAGCTCGTTTTCATTTTTTTGAATTTCGGGCACCCTGTAATTTGGAGTATTTCAGCATACAGCCGCCTATGAGAATTCCCTGTATTCAGTCCCTTTTTCTTTTTGCTGTTAATTTTTGTTCACGATACATTTTGGTGTACCCCCGCATACAGCCGCATATGAGAAGCCCCTGTGTGACAGTTCATTTTCATTTTTTTTGAATTTCGGGCACCCTGAAATTTAGGGTATTTCAGCATACAGCCGCCTATGAGAATTCCCTGTATTCAGTCCCTTTTTCTTTTTCCTGTTAATTTTTGTTCACTATGCATTTTGGTATATCCCCGCATACAGCCGCATATGAGAAGCCCCTGTGTGACAGCTCGTTTTCATTTTTTTGAATTTCGGGCACCATGTAATTTGGAGTATTTCAGCATACAGCCGCCTATGAGAATTCCATGTATTCAGTCCCTTTTTCTTTTTGCTGTTAATTTTTGTTCAGTATGCATTTTGGTGTATCCCCGCATACAGCCGCATATGAGAAGCCCCTGTGTGACAGCTCGTTTTCATTTTTTTGAATTTCGGGCACCCTGTAATTTGGAGTATTTCAGCATACAGCCGCCTATGAGAATTCCCTGTATTCAGTTCCTTTTTCTTTTTGCTGTTAATTTTTGTTCACTATGCATTTTGGTGTATCCCCGCATACAGCCGCATATGAGAAGCCCCTGTGTGACAGCTCGTTTTCATTTTTTTGAATTTCGGGAACCCTGTAATTTGGAGTATTTCAGCATACAGCCGCCTATGAGAATTCCCTGTATTCAGTCCCTTTTTCTTTTTGCTGTTAATTTTTGTTCACTATGCATTTTGGTGTAACCCCGCATACAGCCGCATATGAGAAGCCCCTGTGTGAGAGCTCGTTTTCATTTTTTTGAATTTCGTGCACCCTGTAATTAGGAGTATTTCAGCATACAGCCGCCTATGAGAATTCTCTGTATTCAGTCCCTTTTTCTTTTTGTTGTTAATTTTTGTTCACTATGCATTTTGGTGTAACCCCGCATACAGCCGCATATGAGAAGCCCCTGTGTGAGAGCTTGTTTTCATTTTTTTGAATTTCGGGCACCCTGTAATTTGGAGTATTTCAGCATACAGCCGCCTATGAGAATTCCCTGTATTAAGTTCCTTTTTCTTTTTGCTGTTAATTTTTGTTCACTATGCATTTTGGTGTATCCCCGCATACAGCCGCATATGAGAAGCCCCTGTGTGACAGCTCGTTTTCATTTTTTTGATTTTCAGACACCCTGTAATTTGGAGTATTTCAGCATACAGCCGCCTATGAGAATTCCCTGTATTCAGTCCCTTTTTCTTTTTGCTGTTAATTTTTGTTCACTATGCATTTTGGTGTATCACCGCATACAGCCGCATATGAGAAGCCCCTGTGTGACAGCTCGTTTTCATTTTTTTGAATTTCGGGCACCCTGTAATTTGGAGTATTTCAGCATACAGCCGCCTATGAGAATTCCCTGTATTCAGTCCCTTTTTCTTTTTGCTGTTAATTTTTGTTCACAATGCATTTTGGTGTATCCCCGCATACAGCCGCATATGAGAAGCCCCTGTGTGACAGCTCGTTTTCATTTTTTTGATTTTCGGACACCCTGTAATTTGGAGTATTTCAGCATACAGCCGCCTATGAGAATTCCCTGTATTCAGTCCCTTTTTCTTTTTGCTGTTAATTTTTGTTCACTATGCATTTTGGTGTAACCCCGCATACAGCCGCATATGAGAAGCCCCTGTGTGACAGTTCGTTTTCATTTTTTTGAATTTCGGCCACCATGTAATTTGGAGTATTTCAGCATACAACCGCCTATGAGAATCCTCTGTATTTAGTCCCTTTTTCTTCTTCTTGTTAATTTTTGTTCACTCCGTATTTTGTTGTGTCCCAGCATATAGCCGCATATGAGAAGACCTTGTGTTACATCTTTTTTTCATTTTTTTGAATTTCGGCCACCCTGTAATTTAGAGTATTTCAGCATACGCCTATCAGAATTTCCAGTATTGAGTCCCTTTCTCTTTCTCTTGTTAATTTTTGTTCAGTCCCAATTTTGCTGTGTCCCAGCATACAGCGGCATATTAGAATTCCCTCTGTTACATCTCCTTTTCATTTTTTTGAATTTTGGCTACCCTGTAATTTGGAGTATTTCAGCATCCAACTGCCTATGAGAACTACCTCTATTGAGTCCCTTTTTTTTCTTGTTAATTTTTGTTCACTCCGTAATTTGTTGTGTCCCAGCATACAGCGGCATATGAGAAGTTCCTGTGTTACATCTACTTTTCATTTTTCTGAATTTTGGCCGCCCAGTAATTTGGAGTATTTTAGCATACAACCGCCTATGAGAATTATCTGTATTGAGTCCCTTTTTATTCTTCTTGTTAATTTTTGTTCACTCCGCATTTTGTTGTGTCCCAGCATACAGCTGCATATGAGAAGTCCTTGTGTTACATCTCTTTTTCATATTTTTTAATTTCGGCCACCCTGTAATTCGGAGTATTTCAGCATACAGCCGCCTATGAGAATTCTCAGTATTGAGTCCCTTTTTCTTTCTTTTTAAAATTTTTGTTCAGTCCTAATTTTGCTGTGTCCCAGCATACAGCGGCATACTAGAAGTCCCTCTGTTACATTTCCTTTTCATTTTTTTTAATTTCGGCCACCATTTAATTAGGAGTATTTCAGCTTTAGGCCTATGAGAATTACCTGTATTGAGTCCCTTTTTCTTTTTCTTGTTAATTTTTGTTCACTCTGGAATTTGTTGTATCCCAGCATACAGCGGCATAGGCTGAAATACATCTACTTTTCATTTTTCTGAATTTCGGCCACCCATTAATTTGGAGTATTTCACCTATGAGAATTTCCTGTATTGAGTCACTTTTTCTTCATCTTGTTAATTTTTGTTCACACTGCATTTTGCTGTAGCCCAGCATACAGCGGCATATGAGAAGTCCCGGTGTTACATCTCCTTTTCATTTTTTTGAATTTCGGCCACCCTGTAATTTGGGGTATTTCAGCATACAGCCGCCTATGAGAATTTCCTGTATTGATTCCATTTTTTTCTTGTTAATTTTGTTAACTCCGCATTTTAGCCTATCTTCGCATAAAGCCGCATATGAGAAGTCCCTCTGTTACCTTTTCATTTTTTGAATTTCGACAACCGTGTAATTTGGAGTATTTCAACATACAGCAACCAATGAGAATTTCCTGTATTGAGTCCCTTTTTCTTTTTCTTTTTAATTTTTGTTCACTCCGCAATTTGGTGTATCCCCGCATACTGCCGCCTTTGAGAAATCACTGTGTTACATCTACTTTTCATTTTTCTGAATTTCGGCCACCCTGTAATTTGGAGTATTTCAGCATACAGCCGCCTATGAGAATTTCCTGAATTGAGTTTCATTTTTTTTTCTTGTTAATTTTTGTTCACTCCGCATTTTGCTGTGTTCCAGCATACAGTGGCATATGACAATTCCTTGTGTTACATCTCCTTTTCATTGTTTTGAATTTCGGCCACCCGGTAATTTGGAGTATTTCAGCTTCCAGCCGCCTATGAGAATTACCTCTATTGAGTCCCTTTTTCTTTGTCTTGTTAATTTTTATTCACTCTGCATTTTGCTGTATCCAAGCTTTCAGCGGCACATGAGAAGTCCCTATGTTACATCTCCTTTTCATTTTTTTGAATTTCGGCCACCCGCTAATTTGGAGTATTTCAGCATACAGCCGTCTATGAGAATTCCCAGTATTGAGTCCCTTTTTCTTGCACTTGTTAATTTTTTTTTAGTCCCAATTTTGCTGTTTCCCAACATATAGCGGCATATTAGAAGTCCCTCTATTATATCTCCTTTTAATTTTTTTGAAAATTTTGGCCACCCAGTAATTTGGAGTATTTCAGCTTACAGCTGCTTATGAGAATTACTAGTATTGAGTCCCTTTTTCTTTTTCTTATTAATTTTTGTTCACTCCGCATTTTGCTGTGTCCCAGCATACAGCGACATGTGAGAAGTCCCTGTGTTACATCTACTTTTAATTTTTCTGAATTTCGGCCACCTAGTAATTTGGAGTATTTCACCATACAGCCGCCTATGAAAATTCTCTGTATTGAGTCCCTTCTTATTCTTCTTGTTAATTTTTGTTCACTCCACATTTTGTTGTGTCCCAGCATATAGCCGCATATGAGAAGTCCTTGTGTTACATCTCTTTTTCATTTTTTTGAATTTCGGCCACCCTGTAATTCGGAGTATTTCAGCAAAGAGCCGCCTATGAGAATCCATTTATTGAGTCCCTTTTTCTTTTTATTGTTAATTTTTGTTCACTCCCAATTTTGCTATGTCCCAGCATACAGTGGCATATTAGAAGTCCCTCTGTTATATCTCCTTTTCATTTTTTTGAAAATTTCGGCCACCCAGTAATTTGGAGTATTTCAGCATACAGCTACCTATAAGAATTACCTTTGTTGAGTCTCGTTTTCTTTTTCTTGTTAATTTTTGTTCACTCCGCATTTTGCTGTGTCCCAGCATACATCGGCATGTGAGAAGTTCCTTTGTTACATCTCTGTTTCATTTTTTTGAATTTCGGCCACCCCGTAATTTGGAGTACTTCAGCATACAGCCGCCTATGAGAATTCCAGGTATTGAGTCCCATTTTCTTTTTATTGTTAATTTTTGTTCACTCCGCATTTTGCTGTGTCCCAGCATACAGCGGGAAACGAGAAGTCTTTGTGTAACATCTCCATTTCATTTTTTTGAATTTGGGCCACCTTGTAATTTGGAGTATTTCAGCATACAGCCGCCTATGAGAATTCCCTGTATTGAGTCCATTTTTCTTTTTCTTGTTAATTTTTGTTCACTCCGCATTTTGCTGTGTCCCAGCATATAACGGCATATGAGAAGTCCTCGTGTTACATCTCTTTTTCATTTTTGTTTAATTTCGGCCACCCTGTAATTTAGAGTATTTCAACATACAGCCGCTTATGACAATTCCCTGTATTGAGTCCCTTTTTCTTTCTCTTGTTAATTTTTGTTCACTTCGGATTTTGCTATATCGCAGCATTCAGCAGCATGTGAGAAATCCCTGTGTTACATCTCCTTTTCATTTTTTCAAATTTCGGCCACCTGGTAATTTGGAGTACTTCAGCATACAGCCGCCTATGAGAATTACCTTTATTGAGTCCCTTTTTCTTTCTCTTCTTAATTTTTGTTCACACCGCATTTTGCTGTATCCCAATGTACAGCGGCATATGAGAAGTCCCTGTGTTACAACTCCTTTTCATTTTTTTGAATTTCGGCCAACCAGTAATTTGGAGTATTTCGGCATACAGCCGCCTATGAGAATTCCCTGTATTGAGTCACTTGTTCTTCTTCTTGTTAATTTTTGTTCACACTTCATTTTGCCGTAGCCCAGCATACAACGGCATATGAGAAGTCCCGGTGTTACATCTCCTTTTCATTTTTTTGAATTTCGGCCACCTTGTAATTTGGAGTATTTCAGTATACAGCCGCACATGAGAATTCTCTGTATTCAGTCCCTTTTTATTCTTCTTATTAATTTTTGTTCACTACGCATTTTCTTGTGTCCCAACATACAGCCGCAATATGAGAAGTCCCTTTGTTACATCTCTTTTTCATTTTTTTGAATTTCGGTCAACCTGTAATTTTGAGTATTTCAGCATATAGCCGCCTATGAGAATTTTCTGTATTGAGTCCATTTTTTTTCTTGTTAATTTTTGTTAACTCCGCATTTGAGCCTATCTCCGCATACAGCCGCATATGAGAAGTCCCTGTGTTACATCTCATTTTCATTTTTTGAATTTCGGCAACCTTGTAATTTGGAGTATTTGAACATACAGCCGCTTATGAGAATTTCCTGTATTGAGTCCTTTATTCTTTTTCTTGTTAATTTTTGTTCACTCCGCATTTTGGTGTTTCCTCGCATACAGCCACCTATGAGAAGTCCCGGTGTTACATATCTTTTTCATTTTTTTGAATTTCGGCCACCTTGTAATTTGGAGTATTTCAGCATACAGCCGCCTATGAGAATTCCCTGTATTGAGTCTCATTTTCTTTTTCTTGTAAATTTTTGTTCACTCCGCATTTTGCTGTGTTCCAGCATACAGCGGCATATGACAAGTCCCTATGTTACATCTCCTTTTCATTGTTTTGAATTTCGGCCACCCGGTAATTTAGAGTATTTCAGCGTCCAGCCAACTATGAGAATTACCTCTATTGAGTACCTTTTTCTTTGTCTTGTTAATTATTGTTCACTCCGCATTTTGTTGTGTCCCAACATACAGCGGCATATGAGAAGTTCCTGTGTTACATCTCTTTTTTCTTTTTCTGAATATCGACCACCCTGTAATTTGGAGTATTTCAGCATACGGTTGCATATGAGAATTACCTATATTGAGTCCCTTTTTCTTTTTTCTTGTTAATTTTTGTTGACTCTGCATTTTGTTGTGTCCCAACATACAACGGCATATGAGAAGTCCCTATGTTACATCTCCTTTTCATTTTTTTGAATTTCGGCCACCCTTTAATTTGGAGTATTTCAGCATACAACCGCCTATGAGAATTCCCTGTATTAAGTCCCTTTTTATTTCTGTTGTTAATTTTTGTTCACTTCGCATTTTGCTGTAGCCCAGTATTCAGCGGTATATGAGAAGTCTCTATGTTAAATCTCCTTTTCATTTTTTTAAATTTTGGCCACCCGGTAATTTAGAGTATTTCAGCATACAACCGCCTATGTGAATTCCCTGTATTGAGTCCCTTTTTATTTCTCTTGTCAATTTTTGTTCACTCCGCATTTTGACGTTTCCCAGCATTCAGCGGCATATGAGAAGTCCATATGTTACATCTCCTTTTCATTTTTTTGAATTACGGCCACCCGGTAATTTGAAGTATTTGAGCATACTGCCGGCTATGAGAATTCCTTGTATTCAGTTCCATTTTCTTTCTCTTGTTAATTTTTTTCAGTCCCAATTTTGCTATGTCCCAGCATACAGCGACATATTATAAGTCTCTCTGTTATATCTGCTTTTCATTTTTTTGAAAATTTCGGCGACCCAGTAATTTGGAGTATTTCAGCATACAGCTGCCTATGAGAATTACCTGTATTGAGTCCCTTTTTCTTTTTCCTGTTAATTTTTGTTCACTCTGCATTTTGCTGTGTCCCAGCATACATCGGCATGTGAGAAGTCCTTGTGTTACATCTCCGTTTCATTTTTTTGAATTTCGGCCACCCTGTAATTTGGAGTACTTCAGCATACAGCCGCCTATGAGAATTCCATGTATTGAGTCTCTTTTTCTTTTTATTGTTAATTTTTGTTCACTCCGCATTTTACTGTGTCCCAGCATACAGCGGCATATGAGAAGACCCTGTCTAACATCTCCGTTTGATTTTTTTGAATTTGGGCCACCCTGTAATTTGGAGTATTTCAGCATACATCCGCTTGTGAGAATTCCCTGTATTGAGTCCATTTTTCTTTTTATTGTTAATTTTTGTTCACTCCGCATTTTGCTGTGTCCCAACATACAACGGCATATGAGAAGTTCTTGTGTTACATCTCTTTTTCATTTTTGTTTAATTTCGGCCACCATGTAATTTGGAGTATTTCAGCATACAGCCGTCTATGACAATTCCCTACATTGAGTCCTTTTTGTTTCTCTTGTTAATTTTTGTTCACTTCGGATTTTGCTGTATCCCAGCATTCAGCAGCATGTGAGAAGTCCCTGTGTTACATCTCCTTTTCATTTTTTCGAATTTCAGCCACCCGGTAATTTGGAGTACTTCAACATACAGCTGCCTATGACAATTACCTTTATTGAGTCCCTTTTTCTTTCTCTTGTTAATTTTTGTTCACATCGCATTTTGCTGTATCCCAGCATACAGCGGCATATGAGAAGTCCCTGTGTTACATCTCCTTTTCATTTTTTTGAATTTCGGCCACCCTGTAATTCGGAGTATTTCAGCATACAGCCGCCTATGAGAATACCCAATATTGAGTCCATTTTTCTTATTCTTGTTAATTTTTGTTCTCTCTGAATTTTGCTGTGTTCCAGCATACAGCGGCATATGAGAAGTCCAGATGTTACATCTCCTTTTCATTTTTTTGAATTTTGTCCACCCTGTAATTTGGAGTATTTCAGCATACAGCCGCCTATGAGAATTCTCTGTAAGGAGTCCCTTTTTCTTCTTCTTATTATTTTTTGTTCACTCCGCATTTTGTAGTGTCTCCGCATACAACTGCATATGAGAAGTCCCTGTGTTACATCTCTTGTTCATTTTGTTGAATTTCGGTCATCTTGTAATTTTTAGTATTTCAGCATACGGCTGATAAGTCCCTGTGTTACGTCTCATTTTCATTTTTTTTGAATTTGGGCAACCCTGTAATTTCGAGTATTTCAACATACAGCCGCCTATGAGAATTCTCTGTATTGAGTACCTTTTTCTTTTTCTTGTTAACTTTTGTTCACTCCACATTTTAGTGTATCCCCGCATACAGCCGCCTATGAGAAGTCACTGTGTTACATCTACTTTTTATTTTTCTGAAATTTGGCTACCCTGTAATTTGGAGTATTTCAGCATACAGCCGCCTATGAGAATACCCAATATTGAGTCCCTTTTTCTTATTCTTGTTAATTTTTGTTCTCTCTGAATTTTGCTGTGTTCCAGCATACAGCGGCATATGAGAAGTCCAGATGTTACATCTCCTTTTCATTTTTTTGAATTTTGTCCACCCTGTAATTTGGAGTATTTCAGCATACAGCCGCCTATGAGAATTCTCTGTAAGGAGTCCCTTTTTCTTCTTCTTATTATTTTTTGTTCACTCCGCATTTTGTAGTGTCTCCGCATACAACTGCATATGAGAAGTCCCTGTGTTACATCTCTTGTTCATTTTGTTGAATTTCGGTCATCTTGTAATTTTAGTATTTCAGCATACAGCCGCCTATGGAAATTTCCTGTATTGAGTCCATTTTTTTTCTTATTAATTTTTGTTAACTCCGCATTTTATCTTATCTCCACATACAGCCGCATATGATAAGTCCCTGTGTTACGTCTCATTTTCATTTTTTTTGAATTTGGGCAACCCTGTAATTTTGAGTATTTCAACATACAGCCGCCTATGAGAATTCTCTGTATTGAGTACCTTTTTCTTTTTCTTGTTAACTTTTGTTCACTCCACATTTTAGTGTATCCCCGCATACAGCCGCCTATGAGAAGTCACTGTGTTACATCTACTTTTTATTTTTCTGAATTTTGGCTACCCTGTAATTTGGAGTATTTCAGCATACAGCCGCCTATGAGAATTCCCTATATTGAGTCTCATTTTCTTTTTCTTGTTAATTTTTGTTCACTCCGTATTTTGCTGTGTTCCAGCATACAGCGGCATATGACAAGTCCCTGTGTTACATCTCCTTTTCAATGTTTTGAATTTCGGCCAGCTGGTAATTTGGAGTATTTCAGCATCCAGCCGCCTATGAGAATTACCTCTATTGAGTCCATTTTTCTTTGTCTTGTTAATTTTTGTTCACTCCGCATTTTGCTGTGTTCCAGCATACAGCGACATATGACAAGTCCCTGTGTTACATCTCCTTTTCATTCTTTTGAATTTCGGCCAGCCGGTAATTTGGAGTATTTCAGCATCCAGCCGCCTATGAGAATTACCTCTATTGATTCCCTTTTTCTTTTTCTTGTTAATTTTTTTTCACTCCGTATTTTGTTGTGTGCCAGCATACAGCGGCATATGAGAAGTCCTTGTGTTACATCTGCTTGTCATTTTTTTGAATTTCGGCCACCCAGTAATTTGGATTATTTCAGCATACGGCCGCCAATAAGAATTCCCTGTGTTGAGTCACTTTTTCTTATTCTTGTTAATTTTTGCGGCATATGAGAAGTCCCTATGTTACATCTCCTTTATATTTTTTTGAATTTCGGCCACCCTGTAATTTGGAGTATTTCAGCATACAGCCGCCAATGAGAATTCCCTGTATTGAGTCCCTTTTTATTTCTCTTGTTAATTTTTGTTCACTCCGCATTTTGCTGCATCCCAGCATTCAGCGGCATATGAGAAGTCCCTATGTTACATCTCCTTTTCATTTTTTTGAATTTCGGCCACCCGGTAATTTGGAGTATTTCAGCATAAAGCCGCCTATGACAATTCCCTGTATTGATTACCATTTTCTTTCTCTTGTTAAATTTTTTTCACTTCGAATTTTGCTGTATCCCAGCATTCAGCGGCATGTGAGAAGTCCCTCTGTTATATCTCCTTTTCATTTTTTCGAATTTCGGCCACCCGGTAATTTGGAGTACTTCAGCATACAGCCGCCTATGAGAATTACCTTTATTGAGTCACTTTTTCTTTCTCTTGTTAATTTTTGTTCACACCGCATTTTGCAGTGTCCCAGCATACAGCAGCAATGGTAAGTCCCTGTGTTACAATTCATTTTCATTTTTTCGAATTTCGGCCACCCTGTAATTTGGAGTATTTCAGCATACAGCCGTCTACGAGAATTTCCCATATTGAGCCCATTTTTTTTTCTTGTTAATTTTTGTTCACTCCGCATTTCGTAGTGTCCCAACATACAGCGGCATACGAGAAGTCCTTGTGTTACAACTCTTTTTCATTTTTTTAATGTCTGCCACCCTGTAATTTGGAGTATTTCAGCATACAGCGGCCTATGAGAATTTCCTGTATTGAGTCCCTTTTTCTTTCTCTTCTTAATTTTTGTTCACTCTGGATTTTGCTGTATCCCAGCATTCAGTGGCATGTGAGAAGTCCCTGTGTTACATCTCCTTTTCATTTTTTTGAATTTCGATCACCCGGTAATTTGGAGTACTTCAGCTTACAGCCGCCTATGAGAATTCCCTGTATTGAGTCCCTTTTTATTTCTCTTATTAAATTTTTGTTGACTTCGCATTTTGCTGTGTCCTAGCATACAACGGCATATGAGAAGTCCTTGTGTTATATCTCTTTTTAATTTTTTTCAAATTTCGGCCACCCTGTAATTTGGAGTATTTCAGCATACAGCCGCCTATGAGAATTCCCTGTATTGAGTCCCTTTTTCTTTCTCTTGTTAATTTTTGTTCACTCCGCATTTTGCTGTGTCCCAGCATACAGCGGCATATGAGAAGTCTCTGTATTACATCTCCTTTTCATTTTTGTGAATTTCGGCCACCTTGTAATTTGGAGTATTTCACTATACAGCCGCCTACGAGAATTTCCTGTATTGAGTCCCTTTTTCTTTTTCTTGTTAATTTTTGTTCACTCTACATTTTATTGTATCCGAACATACAGCGGCATATTAGAAGTCCCTGTGTTACATCTCCTTTTCATTTTTTTGAATTTCAGCCACCTTTTAATTTGGAGTATTTCAGCATACATCCGCTTATGAGTATTTCCTGTATTGAGTCCCGTTTTCTTTGTCTTGTTAATTTTTGTGCACTCCTCATTTTGTTGTATCCCAGCATACAGCGGCAGATAAGAAGTCCCTGTGTTAAATCAAGTTTTCATTTTTTTGAATTTTGGCCACCCTTTAATTTGGAGTATTTCAGCATACAGCCGCATATGAGAATTACCTGTATTGAGTCCCTTTTTCTTTTTCTTGTTAATTTTTGTTCACTCCGCATTTTGTTTTATCTCACCATATAGCGACCTATGAGAAGTCCCGGTGTTACATCTCCTTTTCATTTTTTTGAATTTCGGTCCCCTGTAATTTGGAGTATTTCAGTAAACAACCACTAATGATAATTGCTTGTATTGAGTCCCTTTTTATTTTTCTTGTTAATTGTTGTTCACTCTGCATTTTGGTGTATTCCCACATACAGCCGCATATGAGAAGTCCTTGTGTTACATCTCCTTTTTATTTTTTTGAATTTTGACCACCCTGTAATTTGGAGTATTTCCGCATACAGCCGCTTATGAGAATACCCTTTATTGATTCCCTTTTTTTTTTCTTGTTAATTTTGGTTCACTCTGCATTTTTGCTGTATCCCAGAATATAGCTGCCTATGAAAAGTTTATGTGTTAAATCTCCTTTTCATTTTTTTGAATTTCAGCCACCCTATAATTTGGAGTATTTCAGCATACAACCGCCTATGAGAATTGCCTGTGTTGAGTCCCTTTTTTTCCTTGTTAATTTTTGTTCACTCTGCATTTTGTTGTATCCCAGCATGCAGCGGCATATGAGAAGTCCCTGTGTTACATCTCCTTTTCATTTTTTGAATTTCGGCCACCTTGAAATTTGGAGTATTTCAGTATACAGCCGCCTGTGAAAATTTCCTATATTGAGTCCCTTTTTTTTGTTAATTTTTGTTCATTTCGCATTTTGGTGTATCCCAGCATAAAGTGGCATATAAGAAGTCCATGTGTTACATCTCCTTTTCATTTTTTTTGAATTTCGGCCAACCTGTAATTTGGAGTATTTCAACATACAGCCACCTATGAGAATTTCCAGTATTGACTCCCTTTTTTTTCTTGTTAATTTTTATTCACTCCGCATTTTGTTGTATTCCAGCATACAGCGGCATATGAGAAGTCCATGTGTTACATCTTCTTTTCATTTTTTTTGAATTTCGGCCACCCTGTAATTTGGAGTATTTCAGCATACAACCGTCCATGAGAATTCCCTGTATTGAGTCCCTTTTTTTCTTGTGAATTTTTGTTCATTCCGCATTTTGTTGTACCCAGTATACAGCGGCCTATGAGAAGTTCCGGTGTTACATCTCCTTTTTATTTTTTTGAATTTCGGCCACCCTATAATTTGGAGTATTTAAGCATACAGCCACCCATGAGAATTCCCTGTATGTTGTCCTTTTTTTTTCTTATTAATTTTTGTTCAATTCGCATTTTGTTGTATCCCAGTATACAGTGGCATATGAGAAGTCCATGTGTTACATCTCATTTTCATTTTTTTTAATTTCGGCCACCTTGTAATTTGGAGTATTTCAACATACAGCCGCCTATGAGAATTTCCTGTATTGAGTACCTTTTTTTCTTGTTAATTTTTGTTCTCTCCGCATTCTGTTGTATCCCAGCGTACAGCGGCATATGAGAAGTCCCAGTGTTACATCTTTATTTCATTTTTTTTAATTTCGACCACCCTGTAATTAGGAGTATTTCAGCATACAGCCGCCTATGAGAATTCCCTGTATTGAGTCTTTTTTTCTTTTTCTTGTTAATTTTTGTTCACTCCGCAGTTTGTTGTATCCCAGCATATAGCGGCATACGAGAAGTCACAACCGCCTATGAGAATGCCCTATATTGAGTCCCTTTTTAGTTTTCTTGTGAATTTTTGTTCACTTCGTATTTTGTTGTATCCCAGGATACAACGGCATATGAGAAGTCCCTATGTTACATCTCCTTTTTATTTTTTTGAATTTCGGCCACCCTGTAATTTGGAGTATTTTAGCATACAGCCGCCTATGAGAATTACCTGTATTGAGTCACTTTTTCTTTTTCTTGTTAATTTTTGTTCACTCCGCATTTTGTTGTATCCCACCATATAACGTCTTACGAGAAGTCCCTGTGTTACATCTCCTTTTCATTTTTTTGAATTTCGGGCACCCTGTAATTTGGAGTATTTCAGCATACAGCCGCCAATGAGAATTACCTGTATTGAGTCCTTTTTTCTTTTTCTTGTTTATTGTCTTTCTTGTTGTATTGGTGGTCTTTCATCTTTCTTCTTTTAATTTTTCTTCATCTTGTACTAGTTGTGTTTCATCTTCTTCTAGTTGTCTTTTATCTTGTACTGGTTGTTTTCCACTTCTACTAGTCGTTTTTAATCTTTTCTAGTTATCTTTCGTGTTCTACTAGTTATCTTTCATCTTTTTCTAGTTGTCTTTCATCTTATAATAGTTGTGTTTCATTTTCTTCTAGTTGTCTTTCATCTTGTACAAGTTGTATTTCATTTTCTTCTAGTTGTATTTCCTCTTCTACTAGTTTTTCATTTCTTCTAGTTGTCTTTCATTCTTTTCAAGTTGTCTTTCTTCTTCTTCCAGTTGTATTTTTTCTTCTACTAGTTGTTTTTCACTTCTTCTAGTTGTCTTTCATCTTGTACTGGTTGTCTTTCATATTTATCAAGTTGTTTTTCATCTTGTACTGGTTGTCTTACATGTTCTTCTATTTGTCTTCATCTTGTACTTGTTGTCTTTCATGTTCTTCTACTTATCGTTCACCTTCTACTTCCTGTTTTTCATCTTATGCGTGTTGTGTTTCATCTTCTTCTAGTTTTCTTTCATATTGTACTAGTTGCGTTTTAATTTTCTTCTAGTTGTCTTTCATCTTCTTCTAGTTGGCTTTCATATTGTACTAGTTGTTTTTCATGTTCATCTAGTTGTCTTTCATCTTCCACTTGTTGTCTTTCATCTTCTTCTAGTTGTCATTCACCTTCTACTGGTTGTCATTCATATTCTACAACAAGATGAAAGACAATCTTGTACAAACTGTCTTTTATATTGTACAAGTTGTATTTCATGTTCTTCTAGTTGTCTTTCTTATTCTTTTAGCTATCTTCACCTTCTATTTCTGGTTTTTCATCTTGTGCGTGTTGTTTTTCATCTTCTTCTAGTTGTCTTTCATATTGTACTAGTTGTTTTTCATGTTCTTCTAGTTGTCTTTCATCTTCTACTGGTTATCTTTCATAGTCTACTGGTTGTCTTTCCTTTTCTACTGATCATCTTTCATCTTGTTCTAATTGTCTTCATCTGTACTGGTTGTCTTTCATGTTCTTCTAGTTGTCTTTCATCTTCTATTAGTTGTTTTTCATCTTTTTCTAATTGTCTTTCATGTTGTACATGTTGTCCTTACTGTCCTGTTGGTTATTTTTCATGTTCTTCTAGTTGTTTTTCATGTTCTACTAGTTGTCTTTCATCTTCTTCTAGTTGTCATTCATCTTCTTATGGTTGTATTTCGACTTCTTCTAGTTGTTTTTCATGTTCTTCTCGTTGTTTTTCATGTTTTTCCTGTTGATTTTCATATTGTACTGGTTGTATTTCATGTTCTACTAGTTGCCTTTCATGTTTTTTTCCCTGGTTGTCTTGATGTTCTTCTAGTTATCTTTTGAATTCTTCTAGGTGTCTTTCATCTTGTACAGATTGTCTTTCCTGTTGTACTTTTTGTCTTGCACCTCGTACAAGTTGTCTTTCATCTTCTTCTAGTTGTCTTTCATTTTCCACAAGTTGTGTTTCATCTTTCTTCTAGTTGTACTCTTCTACTTGTTGTGTTTCATTTTCTTCTAGTTGTCTTTCATCTTCTACAAGTTGTCTTTCATCTTCTTCTAGTTGTATTTCCTCTTCTACTAGTTGTGTTTCCACTTCACCTAGTTGTGTTTCATTTTCTTCTAGTTATCTTTCATCTTAAAATGTTTATTTTTCTCTTCAACTAGTTGATTTTAATATTCTTCTAGTTTTCTTTCGTATTCATCTAGTGGTCTCTCATCTTCTTCTAGTTGTCTTTCAACTTCTACTTATTGTCTTTCATATTCTACAAGTTGACGAAAGACAATCTTGTACAAGTTGTCTTTCATGTTCTTCTAGTTGTCTTTCGTATTCTTTTAGTTGTCTTTCGCCTTATACTTCTTGTTTTTCATCTTGTGCGTGTTATTTTTCATCTTATTCTAGTTGTCTTTCATATTGTGCTAGTTGTTTTTCATGTTCTTTAAGTTGTCTTTAATCTTGTATTGGTTGTTTTTCTTCTTCTTCTAGTTGTCTTTCTTATTGTATTGGTTGTCTTTCATCTTTTTTTCTTTTAGTTGTCCTTCCTCTTATACTGATTGTGTTTCATCATCTGCTAGTTATCTTTCATCTTGTATTGGTTGTCTTTCATATTTATCAAATTGTTTTTCATCTTGTACTGGTTGTCTTACATATTCTTCTATTTGTCTTCATCTTGTACTGGTTGTCTTTCATGTTCTTCTAGTTGTATTTCCTCTTCTACTAGTTTTTTATTTCTTCTAGTTGTCTTTCATTATTTTCTAGTGGTCTTTCATCTTTTTCTAGTTGTATTTTTCCTCTTCTACTAGTTATTTTTCACTTCTTATAGTTGTCTTTCATCTTGTACTGGCTGTCTTTCATATTTATCAAGTTGTTTTTCATCTTGTACTGGTTGTCTTACATGTTCTTCTATTTGTTTTCATCTTGTCCTAGTTGTCTTTCATGTTCTATTTGTTATCTTTCATCTTTTTTATTTGTTTTACCACTTCTACTGGTTGTCTTTCAACTTCTTCTTGTTGTCTTTTCACTTGTACTGGTTGTGATTTATCTTTCTCTAATTGTCTTTCATCTTCTTCTAGTTGTTTTTCATATTGTACTAGTTGTTTTTCACGTTCTTCTAGTTGTCTTTCATCTTCTACTAGTTGTTTTTCATCTTCATCTAGTTGTCATTCATCTTCTTCTTGTTGTATTTCCACTTCTTTTAGTTGTTTTTCATGTTCTTCTCGTTGTTTTTCATGTTCTTCTTGTTGACTTTCATGTTATACAGGTTGTATTTCTTGTTTTACTAGTTGTCTTTCATGTTTTTTCCCTAGTTGTCTTGATGTTCTTCTAGTTGTCTTTTTAATTCTTCTAGTTGTACTGGTTGTGATTCATCTTCTTCTAATTGTCTTTCATCTTGTACGTGTGTCGTCTTTCCTGTTCTGCTGGTCATTTTTCATGTTTATCTAATTGTCTTTCATCTTCTACTAGTTGTCTTTAATCTTCTTCTAGTTGTCATTCATCTTTTTTTTGTTGTATTTCCACTTCTAGTTGTTTTTCATGTTCTTCTCATTGTTTTTCGGGTTCTTCTAGTTGTTTTTCATATTGTACTAGTTGTATTTCATGTTCTACTAGTTGTCTTTCATGTTTTTTCCCCTGGTTGTCTTGATGTTCTTCTAGTTGTCTTTTTAATTCATCTAGTTGTCTTTCATCCTGTACAGGTTGTCTTTCCTGTTCTACTAGTTGTCTTTGACCTTCAACTAGTTGTCTTTTGAATTCTTCTAGTTCTCTTTTAGCTTGTACAAACTATCTTTCTTGTTCTAATGGTTGTCTTGCACCTCCTACAAGAAGTCTTTCATCTTCTACAAGTTATCTTTCATCTTTTTCTAGTTATATTTTCTCTTCTAGTTATCTTTCATCTTGTATTGGTTGTTTTTATCTTCTACTAGTTAATTTTAATCTTTTTCTAGTTTTCATTTGTGTTTTTCTAGTTGTCTTTGATATTGTACAAGTTGTTTTTCATGTTCTTCCAGTTGTCCTTCGTCTTCTTTTAGATGTACTGGTAAGTGGTACTGGTATTACACAAGTACTGAAGTACACTGTAATACAAACCGGGTCACCCTCAAACATGCCTGTAGAAAGCTCCTAAGAATACCACACAAAGTATCCAATAGGGCGTGAAGAACAGGATGTAATTTCAGTAGGGAGCCACGCAGTACAGATCAACTTGGACTTGTACCGTCCTAGCCTGGTACGGATGAAAACTCGGTACATAGGTTTTTTGCCACTAAAAAAAGAGCACAGGTCACAAAAATGCATGCAATAGCTTATGGTGTTTTCATATCAATCCACCTTTGATTAGTTTAATTTAGGATTCGGGATCAGATAATCCACAATTTAGATTTCCCTCTTTTTGTATTTTTGCAAGAGTTGTTTTTCTTAAATTAGGTTCTAGATTAGATACTCCACAGTTTGGAGTTTATGTTGGAATTTTGTAAGAGATGTTTAATCAATAATAAGCCTTTAAAGCTTTCAAACTTTAAAACTACAGTAAGCTTTAAAGCTTTAAAACTACACAATACTATTAGTTTATTACCATTTACCAATATCCATTCTCAACAAATCAATAAATTAGAAGACTAACCAAACAGTAGAGAAGAGCAGCAGGGGCGGAGGTCGGCAGCCGGCCGAGGCGGAGGCGGAAGCGAGAGAGAAGGCGGGTTAGGGTTAGCGATTGAGGCGCGCACGGTGAGAAAAGGAATCGCCAAGGAAGGTAGGAGAGACTAGAGAGGAAGTTTGAGTACGGTTGGAGTGGGCTGTCAAAAGAAACTTAGTGGGCCGTAACAATCAATTTTGGGCTGAAATAGAACCGTACCCAAAATGATGCAATTGTTGTGTTTTTGGACTTGACAAGGCGATTATTTAGATACTACACAAATCCTTCCGAGTCTGAACTTTAAAAATAATATTCAGATACTTTGTTTTCAACATTAAGAGGTAGAGCCTCTGCTCTGCCTTTGGATAAGGTCGGTTTTAAATTGGGAAGCTGATATGAGTAGCCACGCTACAGTACCCACACTGTACCCACACCTAAACTGCCATAACTGCTTGTGGGGACCGCAACTATTCCAAAACTGTAATTTTGTTTCCCAAATTTAATAGTAATACTGTGAAGTATATATCTCAAACAGGTCAAATATTTATACCTATACAATCAACTACTTCTGATATATGAATTTTCCTAAAATAACTGTACCCGCACTTTTTTTGTAAAATTTTCATGTTGTACCCGCATTAGGGGACCACTCAAACTGCCATAACTGCTTGTGGGGACCGCAACTATTCCAAAACTGTAATTTTGTTTCCCAAATTTAATAGTAATACTGTGAAGTATATATCTCAAACAGGTCAAGTATTTATACCTATACAATCAACTACTTCTGATATATGAATTTTCCTAAAATAACTGTATCCGCACTTTTTTGTAAAATTTTCATGTTGTACCCGCATTAGGGGACCACTCAAACTGCCATAACTGCTTGTGGGGACCGCAACTATTCCAAAACTGTAATTTTGTTTCCCAAATTTAATAGTAATACTGTGAAGTATATATCTCAAACAGGTCAAGTATTTATACCTATACAATCAACTACTTCTGATATATGAATTTTCCTAAAATAACTGTACCCGCACCTTTTTTGTAAAATTTTCATGTTGTACCCGCAATAGGGGACCCCTCAAACTGCCATAACTGCTTGTGGGGACCACAACTATTCCAAAACTGTAATTTTGTTTCCCAAATTTAATAGTAATACTGTGAAGTATATATCTCAAATAGGTCAAGTATTTATACCTATACAATCAACTACTTCTGATATATGAATTTTCCTAAAATAACTGTAACCGCACCTTTTTTGTAAAATTTTCATGTTGTACCCGCATTAGGGGACCACTCAAACTGCCATAACTGCTTGTGGGGACCGCAACTGTTCCAAAACTGTAATTTTGTTTTACAAATTTTAATAGTAACACTGTGAAGTATATAGCTCAAACAGGGCAAATATTTATACCTATACAATGAACTACATATGATACATGAATTTTCCTAAAATAACAGTGTGGGTACTGTAGCGCGTACAGTGCGCATACAGTGCGGGTACTGTAGCGTGGGTACTGAAATAATTATTCTTTAAATTGAACGAATGATGCAATTTTCATTGTGTGTATTGTTTCAAATTTGGATAATTTATACAGCCTGCTTGGCCGTATCATTTTTTTTCTGCACGGCTTCTGTTTTTGGGCTGGTATATATTTGTTTTCATGTGACTCAGAAGATTGGATATGTTTGTTTGTTTTTTTTTCTTTTTACTTGATTTGTGCGGTTTTTTAAAATATGAACAAAAATACACAAATACATTGTTATTAAATTTATTCTAGCAGAATTTTATTTTTAATACTCAATGTATTTTTTTTTATTCAACACAAATGAACTTAGGTATAAAACAACACAAGTTAATTAGATGTCATATGTAAGATTTTTTTTTTTTAAATGTGGTATTAATTGTAATAAAACATAAATGCAAACACATAACACAATGTAAATGCATTTTAGCAGAATTTTTATGCGCAACATTTAACATATCTAGTTGATTTAGCACATATGAACTTATGCAGAAGTAAATAACATAAATTAAATATTATTGTCAATTTTGATAAGTTTAAAATCTTAAGTCCAGTCCGAATTGATAAAACTTGTACAGAGATAAACAACATAAATTAGATATGAGTGAGGCTACCGTACTATGCATAGCACACATCGGTCCATACTATGGATTCAAATCTTTATTTGCATATATAAATGTATTAGGAGGCCAATATTTACATTTTGTAAATAAAAAGTTATTATCTTTTAGATATGTAGAATATCACTTGATCTAAAGATTCCGGAGCATTCAAAAGTAGTTATTTTCTAACTGCCCAAAAAAATAGGAGGCCGAGTAAAGTTGATATTTCAGCCTTGGGAGCATTTTACACTGTTGAATTTTGAAACAGCTAGTTCAACCATTTTTCAGTCCATACACTGATCATATTATACTCAGCATTGTACGTCATTTTGTTGGGATAAATTCAGTTTGTCATCTCTATTTAAATAAAAAGATAGTATGTTTAATTTTTTTAATGAATTGAGAAATTACAACTCAATACTGACCAAAATTTTGAAGAGAAAAACGGTGTATATTGGAAGATACAATATGAGCATGAATTTGACTTCACATGCCTAGGGATTGAATACTGGTACAAAACAAATAACTTGTGCAACTCAGAAATTCACCAAAACTAATTCCATAATGGTACAAGTGGTACCATCACCATAGCATACTGCTTAGGTGAAATGCAAGCTTAAATCACCAAAAATTCAATTTTTAAATTTTACCCCAGATTTAAGCAGAATTACACCAAAAACTCAGTTATTCAGTTCAGCTTTTATAATAGAAATTGGTGCAAACTGGTACAGACCAACCTTTTCTAAATTACACGTGTTCAGTTCCCTTCCAATACAAAAATCGTCTTACAAAATCAATGATTAAGGAATATCTTGTTAACCGATGAAGGAGAGAAAGCAGAGATTGCAAAGAGAAGCCACCTGCTCTGCCTATCCTCCCCTTTTCCTCCCCTCCGTTAACCTTTTCTAGAGCACAGTACTAAAAGGGATTTTTCAATTTGATTTTTTAGGGAAGTAAATAAATAAATAAATAAATAAATAATTGAATATTTAATTTCCTTTTTTCAAGGGAAGATACATACATACTGGAAGAGGAATTCTGATTTGGGCCTGTTTGATTTCAAGAAAACGGTATAATGATATATGAATTCTTATTTGGGCTTTTTGAGAAGTGAGAAGCCTATAATGGGTCTCAAATATTCGATTGTGGTTTCAGCAGACTACACATTTGCTCCGACTAAGTGGCACAGGAGAACAGGAATTCGCATCCTCTGAGATATCTCAAACTTTGGGTTACAGTACATGTTATTTTGTAATTTTCCATAATTCAATAATAGTAAATGAAAAGAATTCCAACCTAAACCTGACAGTAGACCCTACACCAAAAATTGTATCAGTAAACCAAAAATGCAGTGAATCCCCAATTTATAACTCAAAACATTGCATGTCATACTGAAAACCTTGAACAATACCTACTAAGGCACAATTGCATTACTGATCTTAACCTAAATTCAACCAATAAACAAGTATTTTAGTTCAACATAAAGAAAATAGTTCATACATGCGAAAAATGAACAATATAGGTGTCCAAGAAAGCACAATCCGAGAAGATAAAGGTTCTCAGCAACCAAAGAATGAAGTTCAACAAAGAAAGACACATACCACATTTGAGAAAGATAAATACCACAACTATAACCTAATTCTATCCCTATTCAACCAAATTAAAAATCCAAGCAGAAAATAAGGTTCTCAGCAACTAAAGAACATCACTTAACACATTTAAAACACCTGGTTCTTCTCCTATGCTCCCAATTAAAAAGTCCAAACAGTGTAGAGGGTGGAGCATTTTTCCTAATATTCAACCGACTTTGGTAGGGTTTCTATTGTAGACGAAGATTGGTCGAAGCTGCCATTCAGTTTTATCTCTACCCAAATTGAACATGGCTTTTTGTACAAACCCCTAACCGGTATCCAGTCCAGAATCCTCTCGGTTTTGAAGAATGGTTTTTGAATCGGTTCAAAGAAATTGGAGTTTTTGGCATTTTTGGTTTGGTCGTTTTCCTCCAATTCTGAGGTCACTGCTGCCAGTATCAGAGAATTCATGAGGCAATTTACATATATCTGTTCTATATCGAAATGTGCTGCTAGAATGGGTCAACTCTTCAGTTCTTCGACATATAAATGTGCCAAATCAGGATATGGGAAATCAGTACTGTTACTGGTACAAAAACTGTTTCAAGGCAGAAAATGTTGCCAGTCTAGGTTTATACCTAATACTAAAATTTGGTCTCCAAGCACAATTTAGTATGGAGATCAACTTGAACGGTTCGGATCAACGTTTTGAACTTTGAAATTGAATATATAGATGTGAAGTAAAATACTCGTATTACTTCGCGAAATACCGTAGCCCAACTCTATATATATGTATGTATATATATATATATATATATTTATAGGAGATGGACTTAGCTAGGCCATGGAGTAAAATGCTTTGTACTCCATGCCATATTTTCATTTTGAAAATCCAAACTACCGATCCGAACCGCTCAAGTTGTTCTCCATATTGAAATGTGCTTGGAGACCAAATTTTACATTTTTTGGAATTTTTTTACTATTTATTAAGCCACTTTGAAAATCGCTGATCCGGATGAACAGTAGCAAAACAGTAAAAAATTCTGGACCAATAGATCAGCAATTTTCAAAGTGGCTTAATAAATAGTAAAAAAATTCCAAAAAATGTAAAATTTGGTCTCCAAGCACATTTCAATATGGAGATCATGTTGAGCGGTTCGGATCGGTAGTTTGGATTTTCAAAATGGAAATAATGAGGCGTGGAGCACCAAGTCGTTTTACTCCATGGCTTAGCTAAGCCCAGCTCTATTTATAGATATGTACATATATATATAGAGATAGACTAATATGCTTTCGATAGCACTTCGGCCGAAGTGCTACCGATTCAAAATCAGATTTTCAAAATCCAAACAGTCGATCCAAACTGTTCAAGTTGTTCTCCATATTAAAATCTGCTTGGAGACCAAATTTTACATTTTTTGGAATTTTTTTACTATTTATTAAGCCACTTTGAAAATTGCTGATCCGGGTGAACAGTAAAAATAGTGCAACCAAATTCTAGACCATGTGATCAGTAATTTTCAAAGTGGCTTAATAAATAGTAAAAAAATTCCAAAAAATATAAAATTTGGTCTCCAAGCAAATTTTAATATGGAGAACAACTTGAACGGTTTGGATCGACTGTTTGGATTTTGATAATCTGATTTTGAATCGATAGCACTTCAGCCGAAGTGCTACCGAAAGCATATTAGTCTATCTCTCTCTCTATACATATATATATGTGTATATATACATATATATATACATATGTACATATACATATACATATGTATATACATATACATATACATATGTACATCTACATATGTATATGTATATGTATATCTACATATGTACGTACATATGTACATGTATATACATATGTACATATCTATATGTACGTACATATGTACATATGTACATATATATGTACATATATACCTACATATGTACCGAGTACGGCTAACGCGCTTCCTCTAGCATTTCGGCCGAGGTGCTTCCGGGGGCATATCTTGCAATTTGATGTTCAAATAACAAATTGAAACCGTTAGATGTTCAATCTATATTAAAATCTACTTGGAGACCAAATTTTACATTTTTTGGAATTTTTTTACTATTTATCAAGCCACTTTGAAAACCGCTGTTTTTCAATGCTTCAGAAATTTAATAAAAACAGCGGTTTTCAAAGTGGCTTAATAAATAGTAAAAAAATTCCAAAAAATATAAAATTTGGTCTCCAAGTAGATTTTAATATAGATTGAACATCTAACGGTTTGAATTTGTTGTTTGAACATCAAATTGCAAGATATGCCCCCGGAAGCACCTCGGCCGAAATGCTAGAGGAAGCGCGTTAGCCGTACTCCATATGTACCTATATATATATAGAGATAGACTAATATGCTTTCGGTAGCACTTCGGCCGAAGTGCTACTAATTTAAAATTGGATTTTCAAAGTTCAAATGGTCGATCCGAACCGTTCAAGTTGTTCTCCATATTGAAATCTGCTTGGAGACCAAATTTTACATTTTTTGGAATTTTTTTACTATTTATTAAGTCACTTTGAAAATTGCTGATCCGGGTGAACAGTAAAAACAGTGCAACCAAATTCTGGACCATGTGATCAGCAATTTTCAAAGTGGCTTAATAAATAGTAAAAAAATTACAAAAAATGTAAAATTTGGTCTCCAAGCAGATTTCAATATGGAGAACAACTTGAACGGTTCGGATCAACCATTTGGACTTTGAAAATCCGATTTTGAATCGGTAGCACTTCGGCCGAAGTGCTACCGAAAGCATATTAGTCTATCTATATATATATATATATATATATATATGTACATATATATATATATATTTATATGTATATATATATAGAGAGAGAGATCGACTATGGTGAGTTGTGAAGTAAAACGTTATTTTACTTCATGCTCATATTTCATTTTGAAAATCTAAACAACCAATTCGAACCACTCAACATGTTCTCCATATTGAAATGTGCTTGGAGACCAAATTTTACATTTTTTGGAAATTTTTTACTATTTATTAAGGCACTTTGAAAATCGTAGATCCGGGTGAACAATAAAAAATTATGGATCATTCGATCAGCAATTTTCAAAGTGGCTTAATAAATAGTAAACAAATTCCAAAAAATGTAAAATTTGGTCTCCAAGCACATTTCAATATGGAGAACATGTTGAGCGGTTCGGATCGGTTGTTTAGATGTTCAAAATAAAAATATGAGCGTGAAGTAAAAATGACATCTTACTTCGCAACTCACCATAGCCCAGCTCTATATATATATATAGAGAGAGAGAGAGAGAGAGAGGAGGGATCTAATTACACCACTTTTGAGTTACCACAAAGTTACCCTCCTCATTTTCTATATTCTCAAAGTCCAAATCATTGATCCAAATTGTTCAACATGATTATCTAAATAAAATGTGCTTGCAAATCAAATTTTACATTTTTTTGAATTTTTTTCTATTTATTAAGATGGGCACAAAATTCAATGGTCTGAATTTGACTAGTTTTTGTAAAATGCTTAATAAATAGTAGAAAAATTCAAAAAAAATATAAAATTTGATCTGCAAGCACATTTTATTTAGATAATCATGTTGAACGGTTTGGATCGACGATTTGGACTTTGAAAATGTAGAAAATGAGCAGGATACCTTTGTAGTAACTCATAAGTGGTGTAATCTGATCGGTCAATGGAAATTAATTTCCTGATTCTGACGGTTCATTGTTCACCGATATATATATATATGAGGAGAGATCCGATTACACCACTTTTGAGTTAATACAAAGTTACCACAACCATTTTCTACATTTTCAAAGTCCAAATCGTCGATCCAAACCGTTCAACATAATCTCCACAATAGAATGTGCTTGCAGATCAAATTTTAAATTTTTTGGATTTTTTTACTATTTAGTAAGATAGGTACAAAATTTAATGGTCTCAATTTGACTAGTTTTTGTAAAATACTTAATAAATAGTAAAAAAATTCAAAAAAATGTAAAATTTGATCTGCAAACACTTTTTATTTTGGAGATCATGTTGAAAGGTTTGGATCGACGATTTGGACTTTGAAAATGTAAAAAATGATTGTGGTAACTTTATGGTAACTCAAAAGTGTTGTAATCGAATCCCTCCTCTATATATATATATACATATATCGGTGTACAATGAACCGTCAGAATCAGAAAATTAATTTCCATTGACCGATCAGATTAGTAGCTATTCCTGTAAGTTTCGGAAGTAATTTGAATATTGTTCTTGTACACAGCCTAGGACTTAAAAGTGTAAGTTTTGATAATATGTAGCAACTTGTAAAAAAAACATGTGAGCGAGCAGGATTTAAGTATGAAAATATTATTTCTACGTGTAATGTTTCAAGATAAATAATTCTAAAGCACAGGAACCATCGTAATAGCCACCTATTAATAAATAAAGCTACCATTAGTGGATTATATCTTAGAAATATAAGCATACCTACCGCTCCACGTTGTTCTGTCTGCAAGTACACCTACCGAAGGGAATATTCCCAATTAATTGTAAATATGGTCAAGCAAAACAGCAAAAAAAGTGGATTCATTCATTTTTAGTGTTATTCATCTATATATGGTCACTGCATTCGGATTTTATTTCTCCCTAACCGAATAAATTGATCCTGATTAATATATAATCACTTCTTATTTGTAAGAGCAATCATTCCTATGAATTTGTACTTGGAATAAAAATACTACTCATCTGTGTACCATCTAATAATAGTCACTACTGCTAGCGAAGTTGATATTGACCTCTCTCCAAATAGGTGTAGTGATTTGGAACTACCAATTTGGTTTTTACATTTTCTAAGTCCAAACACTCGATTCAAAACATCCAACATGATATCTATATTGAACGGTTTGGATCGACTATTTAGACTTTGAAAATGTAAAAACCGAATTGGTGGTTCCAAGTCCGTGGAACTACCAATTTGGTTTTTATATTTTTCAAAGGCTAAATAGTCGATCCAAACCGTTCAATATAGATATCATGTTGGATCTTTTGAATTGACTGTTTGGACTTAGAAAATGTAAAAACCGAATTGGTAGTTCTACGAGCTTGGAACTAGCACTTTGGTGGAATACGGTGCATGAATTATTGCTCCTGTTAGGTTCGAGAGTCTCTTTGGTCTCTACTTTTCCCAAATTGAACTTCCCCAAATACTTAAAAGTTGATGAGTAGGCCAGTGGCAAACAACCCAACACGGTTTGCAGAAATATTAATTCTTAACTACCTCCCTTTATTCCAAACATCTCAATCACTTTGTTGATTGAACAATTAAATTTGTTTGTGAACAATCAAATTGAATCAAATTGTTTGCATGTGTACTGGGATGCATCCACTCAGCTTCCGTCAATATGTATTGCTACACTCTCCTATTATATAATTTTGTTATAATGGTTACAAATTAGATACCACAGGGAATCAAGATACATTACTGTACCCATTGACTACAAGTCCACGCCACCAGAGAGATCCATCGACTTTAAGTGTTTCCACTTCTGAGTATAATAATAGTGTATTGAGTTATAAACCTGCTGTCATTCACTGCTGATATAAGCTGAACTTGTAATACAACGCAAGTCCTAGTTAACTACAGGACCCGCTTCACAAGAAATAGTAACAGAAAACCCGTAGCAATAGTTTATTATTTATTTTTTATTTTTTATTGAAGCACTAGTTTGCTCTTATCTCTTTGCAGAGTGAACCTGAACCAAGTGTTATCTTTCTCTTGAAACCTCGATCTCATCTCCCCCAATTGAAATTTTTCATACTTGTGTTCTCCTGTTTGATACCCGAGAAGAATGGATCCTGTGTCAATGACCATTACGGCAGTCGGGTGGCTGATGAGTTCTCTTGTAAAAAAGGCTGTAACTGCGTTGTTGGAAGCATGGGCAAAGCGAATCGGCCTTGGAAACGAGTTTGAAACCCTCAAGGACCAGCTGCTGCAGCTTAGTGCCTTGCTTACAAGTGCCCATGGCCTTCGTACGAACAATAGCTTGCTCGAAGAGTTGGTTCAGAACCTTCAGCAACTGGCGTATCGAGCTGAAAACTTGCTTGACGAATTGGACTACTACCGGCTGGAGGACGAGATTCAGCATAGAGGTACCTGAGAAAAGTTATTGTTCTCTCATATTTAATCATAATTTAAAAGATGCACACTTTCACGATTGAAACGAAATATATAAAATTAATCCAAAATCTACATGCCTTTGACTTCTCATAATTTGTGAAGTCCCATGTCAAAACTCCACAATTAACAATCAATACTTACTAACGTATTAAACCAAAAAATTAGACAAATCAACTATGGATCTAGTGTTATGTCTTATTCCGTCTTATTAATTTATTATGCCATAATCTAGTGTTGCGTTTTCTAATTGTCTTATTGTACCATAAGCAAACTTCATTAATACTGAGTGAATGCATGAGCAGCTCATGTCTATTGAGAAAGTTGGAGAAGAAGTGATGTACGGTCCATTTATTGTAGAAATGGACGTCTCCATTACATCCTTAACATGTCTCATTAAGTTATTACCCCATATTTAGTATATTACATCTCGGAAGTTATGGTAGATGATCATTCCTTTATTTTAATGATTTAGTGTATTGAAAAGAACCGTTTGGTCCACGACCGGACCGGACCACCTGTGGTTCGGCCCCAGACAGCCCCGGACAATCCCGGACTATGCCCCAAACCCGGACCGAACCGTGAAGAACCGGACTAGGACCGGACTAAAGCCGTACTAACCCCACAAATCCAGACCCGGACCGGACCAAACCCCACATACCTGGACCGGAATCGGGCTAACCCCCTCTAACCCGAACCGGACCTGCCCAAACCATGTTTTGATTTGGTCCGTTCCATTTTTTTTTCCTATGAGGAGTCCCAGTTTTTCACCAAATTCAAAATTCGATTTAGAGAAAATGACTACATGGAATTTTGTGTTCTTTATATCAAATTAAATGTATGAAAGTCTAGTTTTCTGATAATATAAATTATCTATATAAAATGTTACAGATTTGTACAGTTTTAATGATTAATTGACAGAGGTCAGAATAGCTTGAAATTCCAGTGATCGAGCAGTCTCAGTTTTTGACCATATTCAAAATTCGATTTAGAGATAATGGCTACATGTATTTTTTTGTTCTTTATATACAATTAAAGGTATGGAAGTCTAGTTTTCAAATAATATAATTTCTCTATAAAAAATATTACAGATTTGTACAGTTTTAATGATTAATTGACATATGTCAGAATAGCTTTAAAGGAGGCATTAGTCAATTAATAAAAATAAATCTAACATTCAATTTGAATTTAAAAATCTGAATTTAAACATAAATCTAGCATAAATGAAATCTAACATAAAATTAATCTAACATTCAATTTGAATTTTAAATTACTCTACAAATATAACTTTAAAATAAATCTAACATAACACATTAAAATCTAACATATTAAAATCTAACAAATCTAACATATTTGAAAATAAATATAACATATAAAAAAGAATTCTAACATATTAAAATCAAAATAAATCAGAATTTCATATTTAAATTACTATAAATCTGAATTAACACAAACGGTCGATCTAACATATTTACGTAATGCATCAAGCATGTACCACAAAACAATATGAAAAAAATTCAAAAACATATTTTCTAATTTTTTACTACTTCTATGGCCAAATAAATCTTATAAATGTCAATTTTATATAATTTCATCGTTATTTGTCTCTTAAAATTGAGCCAATAATTTCGGACATTAATTTTTATGTTATCAATCAATGGTCAATCTGTAATGAAATGATTCCAAATTTGTTTTAAAATGATCAGGAGTAAATTGTGAACATAAAAAACACAAAATTTCTCGAGTTTTGTTATGTCTAAACTTCGATCCAACGTGAAGTGTTTCTAGCCCTTTCAATGTTTCAATATTCCGGCAACTGCATGGATAGTTAAATGACAATAATATTTCATCAAACTTTCTTACAATAAAATAATTGCAATGTTCATTAACTTCAACTGTTCTGATCGACCAACGGGCAATATATTCCCGTTCATCTTCATCAACTCACAAAACAAGAGTTTATGTTTCATGTTAGTGCATGTAGGATATGAGTCATTAACTCTAGTTCTATGTGTCGGTGAAGGCAAACGTAAATATGTCTTTAGTTGGTTAATCAGAACCGTTCAAATTAAATAACATTATATTTATTTTATTGTAGAAATTTTTGATCAAATTTTATATTCATTTACCTATCCATCCGGTTGCCGGAATATTGAAACATCGAAAGGCTATTAATACTTCACGTTGGATCGAAGTTTAGGCATAACCAAACTCGGGAAATTTTGTGTTGTTTATGTTCGGAGTTTTCTCTTGATCATTTTAAAACAAATTTGGAATCATTTCATTGTAGATCGACCGTTGGTTGATAACGTAAAAATGAACGGCCCGAAATTATTGGCTCCATTTTAAGAGGAAAATTACGATGAAATTATATAAAATTCACATTTATAAGTATTATTTGGCCATATAAGATGTAAAATAGTAGAAAATATTTATTTCGAAATTTTTTCATATTAATTGTTGTACAATTCGTGTCGGTATAAATTTCTAAATGCTTTTAATCTTTTCGGCTATTTTTTAAGCATTTCAATTACTCTTTTAAATTATTCATTTCAAACGAACAGTACTACAAAAAAATCCATGTAATCATTTTCTCTAAAATAAGTTTTGAATCTAGTAAAAAACTGGGACTGCTCACTAGAATTTCCAGCTATTATGATCTCTGCCAATTAATCGTTAAAACTATACAAATTTGTAATATTTTTGTATAGAGAAATTATGTTATCTGGAAAGTAGAGTTCAAGACCTTCAATTTGATATAAAGAACACAAAAATCCATGTAGTCATTTTCTCTAAATCGAATTTTGAATTTGGTAAAAGATTGGGACTGTTCACTGGAATTTCAAACTATACTGACCTCTGTCAATTAATCGTTAAAATGTTATAAATCTGTAATATTGTTTTATAGAGAAATTATGTTATGTGGAAACTAGACTTCAATATATTTAATTTTATATAAAGAACACAATAATCCATGTAGCCACTTTCTCTAAAGCGAATTTTCAATATGGTAAAAAATTGGTACTCCTCACTTGAATTTCAAACTATTCTAACCTTTGTTAATTAATCGTTAAAATGTTACAAATCTGTAATATTTTTGTTGAGAGAAGTTATATTATATGGCAACTAGACTTCCATACCTTTAAATTGATATAAATAACACAAATATCTATGTAGCCATTTCCCTAAATCGAATTTTGAATCTGGTCAAAATTGGGACTGCTCACTGGAATTTCAAGCTATTCTAACCTCTGTCAATTAATCGTTAAAACTATACAAATATGTTATATTTTTGTATAGAGAAATTATGTTATCTGGAACTAGACTTCCATACCTTTAATTTTATATAAATAACACAAAAATATATGTAGCCATTTTCTATAAATTGAATTTTGAATCTGGTAAAAAATTGAGATTGTTCACTGGGAAAAAAATGAACCGAACAAACCCGTACGGACCAACCCATGTGGTTCTGGACCATGGTCCGTGGCATGGATTTGGGCCAATCCCTCCAAATTGGACCTGCTGGACCCGGACCGTGCCAACCCGTTGACCAGGGCAACCCGTGGACTGGTCCGGCCCAGACTGGCCCATTTGCAAATCACTACATGGATTACGATTCAATTAATTTCTGTAATTGGTATATTTTTTCTGACAGGTACCCAGGAGAAACTAAACTGCAGCAATAAATCATTAGCTGCATCCTCTCCTTCAGGCTTTCGGCTCGCAATGAATTCTATCCATTCACATTTGAAGGGGATGTCTTGTCGCTCTGGCCGAGATGTGCTAGTATCACTACCCAACACCTTCTCTTCCAGATTTAATCTGTCCCGAAGGATGAATGAGTTAACCAAACAGTTGCAGAAATCTGAGGAGAAAGTTCGCAATGCTGTGCAAACAGAATCACTAGTTATAGCTGCCGGTAAAACTGAAATAATTCAAACTGAAACAACAAACTTACCACAAACATCATCATTTCAAACTGAAACTAGAGAAGTTGTTGGGAGAAACCAAGAGCGTGACGAGCTACTGAACCTATTGATAAATGAAGAAACTGCAATAGTTGGTAAGGTCATTGTTCTAGCACTAGTTGGTTGTGGTGGTGTGGGGAAGACTACCCTTGCTGGACTCGTTTTCAATGATCCAAAAGTTCATAGTTCCTTTGATGTTAGATCCTGGGTTTGTGTGTCTACTTGTTTTGATATTGGCAGGCTTACACGTGAAATATTAGAAGGTGTATGTGGCAACAGATATGGCGAACTCCATAACCTCAACGAGCTCCAAAATAAACTTAAGGACAAATTGGAGTCCAAGAGATTCCTAATTGTTTTGGATGACATGTGGGAAGATAAAGATAAGAGCCAATGGGATTCAATGGTAGCTCTATTAAATAATTGCATGGTGAAAAGGGGCATAATCTTAATGACTACTAGAAACCAATCTGTTGCCAAAATGGTCGATGCAAGAGATAATATTTATTTGCAGGGTCTAGATGATAATGCATATTTATCATTCTTTAGTACATGTATATTCAATGATCCAAACTTTGGGGGAAATTGGAGGTTAGGAAAAATTGGACAAGAAATTGCCAATAAGTTAAAGGGTAACCCACTAGCAGCAAAAACTGTAAGTGCTCTGTTAAAAGAAAAGCTTGATGAGGGATATTGGATGAAAATCAGGGATAGTGAAGAGTGGAAATCTCAGAGTGGTCCAAATGATATTATGCCCGCACTCCGGTTAAGTTATGAGCATATGTCCTTTCATCTCCAAAGGTGTTTCTCATATTGTGCTATTTTTCCAGAGGATCACCCTATTACACGTAAGGAGTTGGTATATCTCTGGATGGCTCAAGGTTTTCTCGATGTAAGATCTGAGGGCAAAAGTATGGAGGATATTGGGAGTGCTTTCTTCAATGATCTGTTCAACCGTGGTTTCTTCCAAACCATACAACGAACATATGATGAAGAAGCATATTATACATTTCATGACTTGCTTCATGATTTGGCATGTATGGTTTCCTTCAAAGAATGTTTAACCATTAACGGTACCGAACCTAAGAAAATTCCACCAACCATACGTCATGTGTCGATTTTTAATAGTACAGAAAGGGGTGAAGAAGCAGTACTCAGGGCATTGGCATGTTTGAAAGGAGAGAATCTGAGCACAATAATTAATTGGGACGAGTTGTCTGCTGATACTTCAGGCAATATTTCAGAGCTGCTAAAAAAAACAAAATTTCTACGTTCAATGCGATTAAAACTAGGTTCCGTGGTACCCCACGATTGTTTCATTCAGAATTTTGTTAGCCTCCGGTATCTAAAATTAAGTTTTGGTCGTGACACCACTCATTGTACTCTTCCAAGAGAAATATGTAAGCTATATCACCTAGAAGTGTTTGAAATTAAAGATCGTTATAGTTATACTATGGTTGAGTTGCCAAATAATTTTAGTGACCTTGTTAACCTGCGGCATTTTATTGTTAAAGGGGAGTCGTTTATTAAAAACTCTTTGCATTCAAAGATATGGGGTGTAGGGAAACTAACCTCTCTACAAGAGCTGAATCATTTTGTTGTTCAACAAAAGACAGGCTTTGAGATAGAACAATTAGGCTCTCTTAAGGAGATTGGAGGATTACTCCACATCAGGAATCTTGAGAATGTAAAATATAAGGCAGAGGCAAGCAAGGCTAGACTAGAGGAGAAAGAGAAGCTTGATGCCTTGTATTTAAAATGGAATCGTGGTGAACTAGAGAACCAAAGTGTTGTGGAGGGCCTTAAACCAAACACCAACCTCAAATTGCTTGAGATAGATGGATATGGTGGTGTGGGGTCTCCCACATGGTTGGATCCCTCTCTCATTTTTCTTGAGTCTCTAACTCTGGAGAATTGTAAAGCATGGGAGCTTCTTCCACCTATAGGGGACTTGGAGTTTCTCAAGAGTTTGAAGCTGTGTAGATTGCCTTTGAGGGAAATTGGACCTCAGTGCTATGGTACTCGTCAAAGCATGAAATTTCCATGTTTGGAAAAGTTGAAGATAGAAAAGATGCCAGATCTCAAAAAATGGGTGTGGAGTGACCAACTTCAACAATTTCTTTGCTTTAAAAAACTCAAGGAACTCACAATTCGAGGTTGCCGTAAATTAGTGGATCTTCCTCTCTCAGGATCTGCTACATCTGAGGTGTTGGAGAGGTTTCCTTCCCTAGAGAGTCTGAAAATTGAAGATTGTCCACTAATTTTTCAACTACCACCTCTTCCATACAGTTCTCTACTTTCTTTTATATCAATTAAAAAAACTGGAGTTATTAGATCAATGCTTTATGCGGGGATGCTACAAAAGTTAAGATTGAACCTGAATCAGAGTTGCAGCCATAAGGGGGCTGAAGTATTGGCTTTCCATGAGCTTAGCTCTCTGTGTTCTCTACAGATATCCAACATCTCCAGTTTGAAATCTTTGGACTTGCATTCTTTTGTGGCCTTAGAGAATTTGGTTATAACAGGGTGCCAATCACTCACTTCTCTTACATTTGGGGAGCATTTGGTCCGTTTGAAGTTCCTAACAATTGAATCTTGTAAAACACTGAGCTCAATCAAAGGTCTAAAGTCCTGGGTAAACCTGGCATATTTGAATTTTTGGGAATGCCCGAGTTTCATTGCAGCTTGGGACTCTGCATCAGAAGAAATAGAGAGGACTGAACCAGACTTCTCCTTGTCTCTAACAAAAATCATTAGCGACTCTGCTGCCCTTTTAACCTTGCCTATCTGCAAGCAGCTCAGTTCCCTTAAATATTTCGAATTGGAATTTTCTTCTTTTACTGAAGAACGAGAAGTTTCTCCACAGTTCATTACCTCTCTCGACTTGGTCGATATCAGGGGCTGTAAAAAGAATCTTCAGTCATTTCCTTTTGATGGTTTCCCTTCCCTCAAGATACTAACGATCAGTTTCGCTCACATTGAATCACTATCACTAGACAATCATACTGAGATAACTGAAGAATGTTTGAAACTAAGAAACATCGAAGAAGTACATATCTGGAGTTCTCCTGTTAAGGTAATACTTTAAATATTCCAGTATAGTTTAATGCTGACACTTCTAATAAAAGTATTTGCCATCATGAGGTTGGCTTGCAAGCCCAGCATATTCAACCCACTTCAATCATTTTTGCTTGAAACAGATCAATAAATTGAAAATGGGCTTTACTGTCCAATTTGATATGTTCTGGCACTGGGCAATTTGATATATTCCGTACTGTACAATTTTTTTTGTTTGTTTATTTTGTCAATGGTCATTCTTTCCTTCTTTTGTTGCTTGTACAATTGTAGTGCATTACGAAAGCCAAAGCCCTTTGCTAGGTATCTAACAATTACCTTTTCTTTTAATATTGAAAACTAGATTCGTTTGCATGTGAGTTCCAGAGGAAATGATGTGCCAGCAGTTGGATGTAGTTAATTAGCAGCTCAAATTTCAAGGTTAAGGAATGAGGTTAGCATCATTTCATAGACAGATACAATTAATAATTAGTAATCTTAATTTGATTATAACATGAGCTGGTCATATGCAATTTTACTGCAGAATTGCAGGAGGATAGATCAAAGCATCTCACCATGCATATTGTACAAAAATGTACTTGTCACTGGTGGAACATTCTTTTTTTTCTTTTTTATTTCTCTCGTACAAATTCATTCTTCTTTAGAGTTTTTTTTCAATATCATATTTCGTATTCCTCATTTTTCTTCAAATAAAAATCATTAGTATAAAAGATTATGTTATACCAGAGTGCACTTTTCTTGAGACGATAAACAAAGCTCCGGAGTGGTTTATATATTTATTTATTTTTTTGCTTTTTTTGCAAGACTAAAAAAAAGTCTGTTTTGGCTGTAATGCTTGTATAATACTATATAAGTATTATAATGCTTGTATTATATTATATAAGTGAATTATTTGTGGGCAATCTTTTAGTCATAACATAATTTTTTTCATAAATTATTTTTTTGCCAAATGGTTTCCTATTTTTTTTTTTTTGAAAAAACTTCTTCCAAAAATATTCACCTGATTTCGATTCAATGATCAAGTGACCGATTCATATTCCATTTCTGATTTTCAGAGCCTTGGTCAAAACAGATATAATTTGCGTTACTTTATTGTTTAGATCTTCAAGTTTATTTCAAGATGGAAATTTATATAGAATGAAATCTGTTGGAGATGACAAACTTGGGTACATGTAGCATAACCCATTTGTTTTTTCTCTCCGCCATATTTCTTCTTTCTTTGCTTCTTCCGTTTCTAATTACCAGTAATAGGAAGAAAGGCAATACGTGCATTATTTGGTTTTCCTCTCTAAAGGATCGGTCTTCTTCTATGTGACAAAAATCATGCAAACAGAGAACAACACACTCTCGAGAACTCCCTTCCCACCCAGATTTATTTATCAATTGAGTAAAGCATTACAATCGTTTTTTTTTTCTTTTCTATCTCTCTTACTGTTATAGCACTTGATAGCCTTCTTATAGAATTACAAATAGATCTTCTTCCTTTTTATTTTTTATCTTTTCTATATTTAACATATATCTCTATCTATACAAAATAAGAAATAACTTCAGACATTTACGTAAAGAAATCAAGAAGCATCGCCTCTTCCATGAGTCATGACCGAATCCTCCATGAGTCATGACCGAATCCTCCATGGGTCATGACTGAATCCTTCATGGGTCATGAGCTAGCCAAATTCACCTCCACGAGTTGCCTTCTTTGTTTTATCATTCCTTCTTTGATTAGATCTATTCTGATTCTATGACGTGTCAGAGTGCTAATTTTAACACTCCCCTCACTTGGACACGTAAATATCTTCCATCCCGATCTTTATTAGAGGATTGTCAAATTCCTTGCTTCCTACGGCCTTGGTGAGAATGTCTGCCACTTGTTCCTTGGATCTTACAAACAGCAGGGAAATAATTTTTGAATCTAATTTTTCTTTAATAAAATGTCGATCTACCTCAATGTGTTTAGTTCTATCGTGTTGCACCAGGTTGTGTGAGATATGAATCGCAGCTTTATTGTCACAAAATAATTGCATCTCCTTTTCTGGTTTAAACCCCAGCTCGATAACTAATTTTTTTAACTAGAGTAACTCACAAAAACCTTTGACCAATGCTCTGAATTCGGCTTCTGCACTTGAAAGAGCCACAACATTTTGTTTTTTACTCCTCCAGGTTACGAGATTTCCCCCAACAAATGTGAAATACCCAGCGGTTGATTTTCGATCTACGATATTACCTGCCCAATCTGCATCAGTGTACCCTACAATTTATGTGTGTCCATGTTTTACGAATTTGATACCTCATCTAGGAGTGACCTTGAGGTACCTAATAATTCTCATAATTGCCTACATGTGTTATTCTGCTGGGTTATGCATGAATTGGCTAACTATGCTAACTGCATAAGCTATATCAGGATGAGTGTGTGACAAATATATTAACTTTCCTACCAGCCGTTGGTACCTTTCTTTGTTAACAGAATTATTTGATCTGTTTGCATCAAGTTTGATATTTTTCACGCTTGGTGTATCAGTAGGTCTACATTCAAGCATACCAACTTCAGTCACAAGATCTAGTACATATTTTCTTTGGGACAAGAATATACCTTTTTTGTTCCGGGACACTTCTATCCCAAGGAAATATTTTAAGCCCCCCAAATTTTTCATTTCAAAGTCTCCAGACAACCTTTGTTCAAGTCTCTTGGTTTCCTCTAAATTATCTCCCGTGATAATCATGTCATCCACATAAATAATAAAAATAGTTATTTTACCTTCAACTCTTTTAAAGAAGAGGGTATGATATAAGTCTCCTTGCATATATCCATAGCTTCTCATAGCATTACAGAATCTCCCGAACCATGCTCTGGGTGACTACTTGAGTCCATAAAGAGCCTTTTTTAGTTTGCACACTTTGTTTCTTGTTTCAGGCACGAGGTAACCTGGTGGAATCTCCATGTAAATTTCTTCCTCCAAGTCACCATGCAAAAATGCGTTTTTTACATCAAATTGATGCAAAGGCCAATCAAAGTTAGTTGCAAGAGACAAAATAACTTGGATCGTGTTTAGTTTGGCCACAGGTGAAAAAGTTTCTTGGAAGTCAATCCCATATGTTTGAGTATAACCCTTAGCCACAAGATGTGCTTTGTATCTTTCTACTTCCCCTTTTTCGTTGTACTTAATTGAATAGACCCATTTACAACCTACGACATGCTTGTCTTCTGGTAACTCAACTAATTCCCAAGTTGAATTTTTTTCAAGTGCATTCATCTCAGTTTCCATTGCCTTGATCCATTTTTCTTTCTTTCATAGCATCTTCAACTTTTTCAGGTACAGTAATGGAAGAGAGTTGGTTTACAAAGGCCTTTAAAGGTTCTGGTAGCAATTCAGTGCAAGTATAATTCAAAATTGGGTAATTCACATTACGATTATTACCATCTTTTGGCACATATCGAGCTGGAGGTATTCCACGATTTATTCGGGGAGGAAGAGTGTACCTTTGTTCAGAAATACTTACTTGAGGTTCATTCTGGGGAGAGACTGGCGGTGTACAAGTAGACTGTATTATTTCTTCTTCATTCTCCTCTCGTTCTTCCCATTGGTTTGTTTCATTCTCCTCCCGTTCCAGGTTAGTTTGTGTATTGCGCCGAGTATAAACTTGAAGTTGAGCAGGGGCATTCTGGACCGAATTAGGAGCAGCTCGCTCATCTGAATCGAACTCCTGTGGACATGATGCAGGCCGAGTCTGGTCCTGATTTGACTCAGTATTTTAGGGTTGAGAAATGTGCTCAGTATTTTTGGGCTGAGAAATGTCACAACCTAAGTCTGAATTTGTTGCTTGAATAGGCTGGTTGAGTTGCAGAAAACCGAGATCTTGGTCATTCTCACTCTCCCCCTGAGCATGATCCTGGTTTTGTCTAAAATATGCCTCATCTTCTAAAAAGGTCACATCCATAGTCACATAAAACTTTCTAGTAGAAGTATTGTAACATTTATACCCTTTCTGGAATTGCCCACACCCTAGAAATACACATTTCTCTGCACGTGATTCAAGTTTGTTGCGGTTATGATTCTGGATGTGTACATACACACTACAACCAAATATTCTAGGAGGTAAATTCAGGATAGAGGGTATACGAATGTGTGATGACAGACTTTGTAAGGGAGTTTAGAAATTGTTGGATGTAGTAGGCATTCTATTCATGAGGTAAACAACAAAAGAAATAGCATTATCCCAAAAACTAGCAAGTACCTTATTCTCAAATAATAGAGATCTAGTTATTTCCAGTAGATGTCTTTTCTTCCTCTTTGCCACACCATTTTGCTGCGGAGTTCCTACACATGAGGTCTCATGGAGGATTCCATTTTTTGAAAAAAAAAACTTTGCAGATCTTTGTTTATATATTTCGTGCCATTATCACTTCTTACCATTTTAATCTTTTTCCCAAACTGTATTGTGATCAATTTATGAAAATTTTGAAAGATTTTAGAAACCTCATCCTTTTTTTTTTAGTATGTATAGCTAGGTCATTCGTGTGCAATCATCAACAAAAATAACGTACCATTTTCCACCAGATTTAGAGATAACTGGGGAGGGTCCCCAAACATCAGTATGAATAAGCTCAAAAGGTTCAACACATTTATTCAAACTATTACCAAAACTGGTTCTATGGCTCTTGGCCTTAATACAAGTTTCACAAATAATATCTTCATTATTCAAACCTAGAAAAAAATGTGGAGAAATCTTTTTCATATACCCAAAAGACAGGTAACCTAGCCTTTTATGCCACAAAAGCACTTTATTTCTTTGAACCTTTCCAATTTATGAGGTTAGACAAGCTCTCCCAGTCTTCAACTCTTCCAAATAATACAGTCCATTTCGTTTAGTACCACGGCCAATCGTCTCTCCCGAGAGTATATCCTGAAACTCGCAATGATTTGGATACATGATGACAACACAATTTAAGTCCTCTGTTAATTGACTAATTGACATCAACTTTGTAAAGAGAGATGGGACTAAGAGTACATTATTGAGAGTGAACCTTGGGGAGATATGAATATCACCTGACCCTGTTGCTGGATACATCTCTCCATTAGCATTAATAATACCAGTTTTATGAGGTTTTCTTATTTCTCTAAATTCACCATCCTCATATCTCATATGGTCTGTTGCCCCAGAGTCAATTACCCAATTCATATTTTTACTGCCCTGTCCAATATTTTGGTTTTCATCATAGAAACCACTGTTTTTTAATCATAAACTTTGCACAAGATTTACCTTTGTCTTGCTCCCCTTGATCAGTACCTGTTGCATAGTATGTTTGCGCTGAGTCAGGAGCTTGAGCATGGGCAGTTTTGTCCCCTCGGACATGAGTAGTGGCTGTTACACACCTGATGTCAACAAGAGAAAGGTTGTCTGTCTCTTTGGCACCTGTTTGCTGAGGTTCACTGGAAACTGCTAAGCTTGCTCGACCTCGGCTGCTATCTCCTTGTTTCCTTTTTCTTGGGTCTTTCCACCAGCCCGGATAACCGATTAGCTCAAAACAGCCTTCTCTCGTATGTCTCGTGCCACCACAGTTTGAGCATTTCAACATAGACTTGTCAGTAAACCCAGATTTTTTAGTTGAGTTTGGATTTACCTCATATGATCTGTATCTCTTTGTTGCCATGGCGAGCGAGTTTGTTGTGGCATCCTTGTATTCTTTCATCATCACACTTTGTCGAGTTGCTTCATGTCTCACATGGCCGAAGGCCTGTTCTACTGTTGGGAATGGTTTTAATCAAGGTGCTAAATAGCGTTTATAGCGTCATAGCTGGAAGGCTACAAAAAAAGCTATAGCGAATAGCGTCGCTATAGCGGAAGCTATTCCAAATAGCGTTTTTTTTTTACATTCCGTATATTCAATAATTGTACTAAATATCAACATTATCTAAAGTCTCATAGAACAATAAATAACACCAAAGTAATTAAGAAATTATACTATTAATATTGAACCCGTACAAAGTCCAAATTGCGGTTCAAAATATCCATAGTAATATCATAAACTATCGATTTTTCCTATTAAAAATATCTTAAGCATCATGATTCATGACATAATCTATTTTTTATCTATTCAAATTTTAATTTCGGTTTGGACTTTTTTTCTATTCAAATTTCTATTTCTATTCCCAATTTCAAATTGATTTATCTTTAGCAAGTAGCAACAAATTCAATTTCGGTTTGAGCTTTTTTTTATCTTTATTTAAAACCCATATAAATTGCTTAAAAAAAAACCATATTGTATAGCACAAATAGCGCAAATAGCGGACCGCTATAGCGCTATAGCGGCCGTAGCGCAAATAACGCATTTTGATGTCATAACGTAGCGTTTGGGGTCCAAAAACGTTGTAACGCGCTATTTAGAACACTGGGATTAACAAACAATTAGAGTAGTTTGCATCTGTAAATATTTAGTCTGTATCTGTGTCCTCTGTGTAAAAGAGGATCTTTAGTCAATTAATATTAGACAATTATTATAAACATTGTTTCTTCGTCCTAATAATTCACTGGTTCTGGGTAACAAACAATCACACATAGAAATAATTCCATTTTATATCCAAAATATTTTTTCAAAATATTCAATTTTTAGGGGTTTAAAAAGAAAACATAAAAATAGTATGTACATAGATGGGCATGAAATATAAAATTCTAAAACTTTGATTAGTCAAATATAAAATTCGAACAAAAAGATATGCACAATCAAATAATTTTGAACTACCATTTGCCCGTACTTTATATACAAAAAATAAATCTTTGTAGGATTTTTTAAGCAAACGTACAGTTGATAAAATGAAAGTTCCAGGAATTGAAAAATCTTTGTTGGGTTTCATTTTTTCTAAATGAAGTCAAGAAGCATTTAATTTGATGGCCGTCAGGATAATGAAATTAATATAAAATTAATATATACATTGACCGATCAAATGCCACCATTAATTAGTAGCAATTTTTAAGTTTCGGAACTAATTTGAGTATTATTTTTGTACAAAGCGTAGGAATTAGAAGTGTAAGTTTCCATAGACAGAATCATTTTGCAATCAGTGAAGGTAATAATATTTGAATCGCAAGATTCTAACAATTCAATTATTTAATTTAATGATTACAAAATAGATTCCACAAGGAATCAAGATCCATTACTGTACCATTGACTACAAGTCTGCGCCACAAGAGACATCCATAGACTGTGTTTGCACTTCTGTGTATAACAATAGTGTAGTGAGTTATAATCAGCTGTCATGTTTGTTCAAACTCTTTGTTGAGATAAATTTTCATAACAATTCGGATAGTTAAATAAATTAATAGAAATAAAATAAATCAAGTTCAAACAGTAGTACTTGAATTGTGCGAAGCACTGTCCTTAAGCGTATTATGTCTCATCGTACAAGATGGAACAACAACAAGGATAATCCAGGGTTGTTGCTTCTTAGACACGCCATGAAAGCAACTGACGATAACTCCGCAATATCCAGCATAAATTAGAATTTAATAATGGAAATAAAATGAAAAAGTTATGTAGGAGAGTAAAAGAAATATATATTTTTCCTTTTTCTTTTCTCGGATACAAAACAGAGACAGGAGATCCAATCAGACAGTGAAATCGGTCCATCCAAAATAAACTATAATGAGAATTGAATTAGAAAACAAACGTATCTTTTGGACTTATTTCCTGTCCCAAAGAGTGCTACCGTTTCTAAACAATGAAAAGGTTTTTAAGGAATTAATGAAAGTCATTAATTACAAAATAAATGGAATGATTTAATACAAAAAGAGAACAAAGAGTGCCCAGGCGTCTCTCTAATTTTCAATTTAAGTTGATATGGATATATTCGGTTTAGTCCTCAAGATTACAAAATATTACAAAACTGATATTTTAATAATTTTGAGTTTTTAGAACTCAAGTTTCAACACTCTTGCCCGAGTGAAATTAAGTCACTGTAATACCGGTACCCATTAGAGGAAGAGAGGAGCAACTTTTTATGTGTAATTATATTTAAAAAATTTGATACTTGGTCCTTCCTATTAAACTAAAATTTGGTCCTTCCTATTAAATTTGATACAAAAATGTTTTATAGTAAACTAAAATTTGATAGAAAGTTCATCTTTTTAATAAATATTTAATACTTGGTCTTATTAAATTTTAAATTTGATACAAAAATGCTTATTCGATAAAATATTTTACCCACTTTATACTTATTTTTTTTCTCTATCTTATTGTAAAAATTCGGTCCCTTCTATTGCATTTTTTTTGCTCCGACCCAAAGTGTGTTATCAATAGTTTGAGTAGGAGTGCTTGTTTTGGTTTTTTTTTTCCATCATATTTTTTGTAGTTTTTAAATTCAATTAAGCTATAAAAAGTGTATTGTTTTCTAATAATTCTGACTTGCTCATACACATTTTGCCGAAATTTTTAAAAATAACATAATCAGAAAAAAAAAATGAAAAACCACAAAATATGGTTTTTTCTGAATCTACCCAGGCTGCAGAACACCGGTGCGGCCCCAAATATTTCCTTTTTTTATTTGGGTCTAGTCAAAGTTTGAGATATCTCTGTGGACACGAATTCCAAGAGGAAAAAAACAGGGCGCCCTATTTGTTTGAGATATCCCACGTGGTCCCTTTTTTTATTAAAAAAAAAAATATATATGGGGCCGCACCTGTATTCTTCAGTCCCCTGGCTGGGGCCGCATTGGCATTGTGCGGACCCCTGTTTTTGGGGCCGTAGAATGCCGGTGCGGTGTGGATAGAATTCGAATTTCTCAGAAATATGATTGTTTTGGTTTATTTTTTTAGGAAATGGTATAATTAAAAATTTCGGCACATTTTGAAATTTAGTAATAAAAAAGAGTCATTTATTTTTAATTGCTTTTATAAAAGAAAAATTAGATGGCTATGTACAACTTTATTTATCAAGAAGAATAAATCAAATATCTTTAAAAAAGAATCACTCAATTCGTTCAAACTGTCCTTACATAAGCTGAACTACACGACCCGCTTCACAAGAACTATTTACAGCAAACCCGTAGCACTAGTTTGCACATTTAATCTCTTCCCAGAGTAAACTAGCACTCATCGTTCTCTTGAAACCTCCATCTCATATCTTCCTATTGCTCATCTTATCATACTCCTCTTTCATAACCGAGTAGCATGGATCCTGTGTCAATGACCTTTGTGGCAGTCGGCTGGCTGATGAGTGCTCTGGTCGGCAAGGCTGTAACTGAATTGTTGGAAGCATGGGCAAAGTGCATCGGCCTTGGAAACGAGTTCAAAATTCTCATGGACCAGCTGCAACAGCTTGGTGCCCTGCTTAAAAGCGCCTGCCGCCTTCAAACCGACAATAGTTTCCTGGATGAGTTGTTTCAGGACCTTCAGCAATTCGCATATCGAGCTGAAAACTTACTTGACGAATTGGACTATTACCGGCTTGAAGACGAGATTCAGCAGAGAGGTACCTGAGAAAAGTTATTCTTCTCTCATATTTATGCAATCATAATTTAAGATGTATTCTTTTTATGATTAAAACAAAATATATAAAATTAAAACAAAATCTACATGTGGCTTAGACTTCATGATTTGTGAAGTCCCATGTAAAAAATTTACATTAATAATAAATAATTTCTACCGTAAATCAAACATGGATCCACATACCACCCAGTACATAAAAGAGAGGAAAATAAAAGGTCGCACGTATTGCTTTTCTTTAAGGCCCTGTAAATTGGAATCGGTCATTTGATGGTGGAACCGGAATCAGGTGAATCGGTCAGAATTGTCTGTATCGGATAAAAAAACTCAGATTTTGTTTGGCATAAGCTTTTTTGTACTAAAAAAATTGGTAATAATTAATAAGCATTATTTGCTGTGAAAATGCAAAAAAGTATGTTCTGTACAATAATCCACTTATAATCAATTTATATAATATAATACAAGTACTTGATAGGTACTAAATAGGAAAAAAAAAGTGTTCTGTAAATGCCTATGCGCGGGCGTTTCCAAAAAATGAAAAATCTGATCAGGAGCTCAAGAAAGTTAATCCCACAAGGAAATACATTGGTAGATACGTCATTTATATACTAGGAACATCATCTCTAGTGGATTGTAGTTTGTCACCTTGGTCCACATAAAATACTATGAGATATTCAGCCCAAATTTTCAGAATCGGGCTGATTCAACCCAAATTTTGTCTGAATCGAACTCATTCTACCTGATCAGAATCAAATCAACCGATTTTCGACGAAAAAATCGCATATTTTTCCATACCCGATCCTAATTAGACGATACTATTTGTACATTCTCCACTAGTGGACATTTCTATACTAGGAACATCATCTCTAGTGCATTGTAGTTTGTCACCTTGGTCCAGATAACATACTATGAGATATTCGGCCCAAATTTTCGGAATTGGGCTGATTCAACCCAAATTTTGTCCGAATCGAACTGATTCTACCCGATCAGCATCAATTCGAGCGATTTTCGACATCAAATCGGCATCGCCCGATTCCGGTCCAAAATTTTTGGAGTAATGCTTTCTTTATGTTACTGCTAAGTATTGGAATAAGCAAAGAGAAAGACATATGGCAGAGAGAAACACCACGGTATTATTTGTAAAAGTACCAAATTGGTTATGCATCGGTATTATTGGCGGAGAGAAACACCCATGTTTGTCATCTCAACAGATTCCATTCTAATTAAATTTCCATCTTCAAATAAAACTTGAAAAACCTAAACAATAAGGTAAAGAAAATTATATTTGCTTTGACTTCTTCATAGAGTAAGCATACTAAGTCACAACAGATATGGTCTTCTTGAAAGTGTTAGTTTTATTTTATTATGTTATGGCCTATGTTATTAATATGCACCAGGTTCATTCAAAGAAATGAACGAAAGGGCTTCAGCATTTTTGATGGAAAAATCTGTTGCTATTAATATATACTGGTCCCAATTGATTGCCTGATAAGTCACAGAAAAACAACTTAGAAAAAGGTCTCTCTGTCTCTCTCTACTGAATTTTGAGAGAATTTACGAAAAACGCCATTAAGAGAAAACGCTGTGTCCATCATCAGTTATCAAGAAAATCATTGAAGATCTCAGTATTAACGCTTCCGCAAAATGTCATCAATTCAGAATTATAAGTTTTAAATACGTTTGCTATTTTATTTTGAATTTACGGATTCTGGATTAATATTAAAGTTTTCAGTATTTCTAACATTTGGTATCAGAGCCAAATCGTAAATTCATATAAGATGCAATATTTTTTTTTTCTTTCGAAATTTGTTTTATTTGGTTCGTATAAATATTATGAACGACGAATTTAAACTGAGAAATTCATTTTGGACGAATTTTGGATTAATCCGAGAGTAAATTTTTTTTTGGGATTAATTACTAATTATTATCGGAGAATTAATTAATTTTTTTTTAATTCTTTGGTTCGTATAAATTTTGAGAATTATTATTCTTGAATCAATTCATAATTATTCTCTATTATTAAAATTCATGGGAGATGCAAAAGTTGGAGACCTTTAACCTCCCAAGAGGCCTCACATGCACATCTCTATTTTGCTATATTGGATCTAATACAACTTATGATGAACAAAAATTCGGTCCAACCTAGATGACAGCCATGCGTTTTGGCAAAATGGGCCGAACTTGCTGAATTTCGGCCAAAAGTCGATTGCATGGCTAATAAAGGGGAAGGACCGAACTATGTGTTATATGTGTTGTATTGGATCTTGACTATATGTTATATGATAGGATAAGATGGGATTGCATGTACAAAAAACTATATGTGTATATATGTTGCACAAATTGTATTATGTTGGTATTTTCTATGATTTTATATGAATTCATATATGATTTTCGGCCTAATTAATTTTCTGTTGCAGAAATTTATTATATATATTTCATATAAATAATTTTAGATGGAATGATTATTATTATTATTTTTTTTATAATTGGATGTTATCTTTATTAAAATTAATTTTGTGATTTAAGTCACAATTATGTTTCACATTTAATAAATTATGACGGTAATTTTACCAACTTTAATTGCCATTATGATTTATTAAATGAATTTATTTGTTTCTGCCCAACGGTGATACAAATTAATTTTTTTTTTTAATAAAATTACGTTTTCTTCATGTAATAAATTATAAAGGTTAATTTTACCAACTTTAATTGCCATTATGATTTATTAAATGAATTTCTTTATTTTAACAATTCAATTTATTTCTGCCCAACGGTGATATAAATCGAATTTATGCAACAACTGTTATGATAGAACTGAAATATAATTTGGCGTTTTATTATATATATTTTAGTATAATTACAGTTGATTTAATATTATTATTATTTTTTTTTATTTGTGAATTTATAATTTGATAACAGTAAGCATTTTTTTTTTTCTGAATCTAATGCAGCATTGAATAATGTTCATGCTCAAATCTCTAGAATAGTACCATTGAACGGAACTAATTTTTCCACTTGGAAAGAGCAAATTGAGATTTGTCTTGGTGTTCTGGATATTGACCAGGCATTACGAATGGACAAACCTACTATTGTAGATACAAGTACTGATGTTGAAAAGAAAAATTCTGAAAAATGGGAGCGGTCAAACCGCATGTCTCTCATGATTATAAAAAGTACTATTACAACTGCTATAAGAGGAGGTATTCCTGAGAAGGATGATGCAAATAATGTCTTCACTGCTAGACAGTATATGACTTCTGTTGAAGAGCAGTTTAAAAGTACTTCTAAGGCTAATGCAAGTACTCTCATAATGAAAATGCTCACCACCAAGTATAACGGGACAAGCGGTGTACGTGAACATATCATGAAGATGAATGATATGGCCGCAAAATTGAACGGTATGGATATGGCAATTTCTGAAGGCTTTTTAGTTCATTTCATTATGACTTCTCTTCCTGCACAATTTGGTCCTTTCAAGATCAATTATAATACGCAGAAAGAAAAGTGGAAAATGAGCGAATTAATTGCCATGTGTGTTGAAGAAGAAGAAAGGATTAAAGCTGAAAAACCTGACTATGTACACATTGCTGTTCAAAGTCCAAAACCGAAAAATAAGGAAAATGGTAAAGGTAAAAGCAAAATGAATATGGCTACTGGTATTAACAAGGCAAGTACATCTAGTACAAAACCCGTGCATGCTCCTAAGTGTCATCACTGTAAGAAGCGTGGACACATGAGGAAGGACTGTGTGAAGTTTAAAGATTGGCTCGTTAAAAAGGGTAATGATTTAAATTTCATGATTTGTGAAACCTTTTTAATTGATGTTCCCTTAAATACGTGGTGGGTTGACACTGGTGCCTCTGTGCACATTACGAACTCATTGCAGGGATTCCATTCCGTAAGGATGCTTCAAAGGGGAGAAAGGAAACTTAAAGTTGCTAACGGATTAGAGACTGAAGTCGAGGCTGTTGGAACTCTTCGTTTAGTTTTGAAGAGTGGCTTTATTCTTGATTTGCATGATGTAGTTTATATTCCTAGTGTGATTAGGAATTTAATTTCTGTTTCTAGAGTTGATGCGTGTGGTTTTATGTTTCAGTTTGGAAATAATGAGTTGAAACTATATCATAACTCTAAGTTTGTTGGTTCTGGATTATTATGTGATAATCTATATAAATAATGTTTGGATTCTTCCTTTTGTGAATCTCTGTTATCTATGAATATTACTAGTGTTAATCATAAACGTGGAGTCAAGAGAAATCGTGATGTTGGAAATTCTTCCAAATTATGGCATCGCAGATTGGGTCATATTTCAAGAGATAGAATGCAACGTCTCATTAGAAATGAAATTCTCCCTGCATTAGATTTTTCTGATTTTGACAACTGCGTAGAATGTGTAAAAGGAAAATTTGTCAAGGGAAATAAGAAAGGAGCCACTCGAAGTGGGGGACTATTAGAAATTATACATACTGATATTTGTGGTCCTTTTCCTACTCCGGGTATTAACGGGCATAAATCGTTTATTATTTTCATTGATGATTATTCTCGCTATGGTTATGTGTACTTGATTAATGAAAAATCTGAAGCACTAGATAAATTCAAGATTTTTAAGGCTGAAGTTGAAAATCAACATAACCTTAAAATTAAAATAGTGCGATCAGATAGAGGCGGTGAATATTATGGAAGACACACCGACCTTGGTCAAAGTCCAGGCCCGTTTGCTTTATTTCTTCAAGAAAATGGTATTGTACATCAGTACTCTATGCCGGGAGATCCTCGACAAAATGGAGTTGCTGAAAGACGTAATCGTACACTAATGGATATGGTACGAAGTATGATCTGCAATACCACATTGCCGGATTTTTTGTGGACAGAAGCTTTAAAAACAGCCACACATATCCTAAATCGGGTTCCTAGTAAATCTGTTCCAAAAACACCTTATGAACTGTGGACTGGCAGAAATTCACAACTAGGATACTTACGTGTATGGGGCTGTCCTGCTGAAGCAAAAGTCTATAATCCGCAACTTAAGAAACTTGATTCCAGAACCATTAGTTGTTATTTTATTGGTTATCCAGAGAGATCCAAAGGTTTCAGATTTTATTGCCCGTCACATACCACTAGAATAGTTGAGACGAGACATGCTGTATTTTTTGAAAATGGCAACATCAGCGGGAGTAATGCAAATAGAACAGTAAATCTCGAAGAAAATCGTATTTATGTTCCAATTCCGATAATTCGAGAAATTACAAATTCTATACCTATTGTTGTTCAAGAGGCTAATGAAGAAACTCATGTTCATGATGTACCTATTGTTGATGAAGCTCCTATGCTGCCACAAGAACCCTTACGTAGATCACAAAGGGAGAGAAGATATGCCATACCTGATGATTATATCGTATACCTTACTGAGGAGGGTTGTGATATAGGTAATGGAGATGATCCTATCTCATTCAAGCAAGCTATTATGAGTGATAAATCATCTCAATGGTTGGAAGCCATGAATGATGAGATGAAATCTATGGAAATTAATGAAGTTTGGGATCTTATTGACTTACCTGTCGGGGTTAAACCTGTAGGATGTAAATGGGTCTATAAGACTAAAACTGACTCCAAAGGTAACATTGAAAGATTTAAGGCCAGACTAGTCGCTAAAGGGTTTACACAACAAGAAGGTGTACATTTTGACAATACATTTTCTCCTGTCTCAAAGAAAGATTCATTAAGAATTGTTTTAGCCCTTGTAGCTCATTATGATTTAGAACTACATCAAATGGACGTAAAAACTGCATTTCTCAATGGTAACTTGCATGAAGAAATTTTTATGAAACAACCTGAAGGATTTGTTGTAGAAGGCAAGGAACATATGGCATGTAGGTTAAAACGTTCAATATATGGATTAAAACAAGCTTCACGACAGTGGTATCTCAAGTTTGATGAGATTATAACCGAATTTGGATTTACAGAAAATATAATAGATCAATGCATATACCTCAAGGTTAGTGGGAGTAAATTTATCTTTCTCGTTTTGTACGTGGATGATATTTTATTGGCAAGTAGTGATTTAGACATGTTATACGAGACAAAACGTTTTCTATCAACTAAGTTTGAAATGAAGGATCTTGGTGAAGCCTCTTATGTTATAGGAATTGAAATTTACCGAGATCGGTCTCGTGGGATCTTAGGTTTATCCCAAAGAACATATATTGAGAAAGTGCTTAAAAGATATAACATGCACAATTGCTCCCCTAGTGTTGCTCCTATTGTCAAGGGTGACAAATTCAGCAAGTTTCAATGTCCTAAAAATGAAATAGAACGTGCTCAAATGCAGCAAATTCCTTATGCTTCGGTAGTAGGGAGTCTTATGTATGCTCAAGTTTGTACACGTCCTGATATTGCATTTGCAGTTGGTATGCTTGGCCGATATCAAACTGATCCAGGAATGGAACATTGGAAAGCTGCCAAGAAAGTTTTACGGTATTTGCAAGGGACAAAAGATTATATGCTTACTTACAAGAGGTCAAATAACCTTGAAGTTATTGGTTATTCTGATTCAGATTTTTCTGGATGTGTTGACAGTAAGAAATCCACATCAGGTTACATATTTATGCTTGCAGGGGGACCAATTTCATGGAAGAGTGCTAAGCAGTCTTTAAGGGCATCTTCCACTATGCAAGCAGAATTTGTGGCGTGTTATCATGCTACTAGTCAAGCAGTTTGGTTAAAGAATTTTATACCAGGACTTCAAGTAATTGACAGTATTGCGAGGCCGCTCACCTTATTTTGTGATAACGAGGCTGCTGTTTTCTTCTCTAAGAATAACAAATCAAGTGGTGCATCCAAGTGGATTGACATAAAATATCTTGTTGTTAGAGACAAAGTCAAAGATGGTACTATTATGATACAACATATTAATACAAGAGCTATGTTAGCTGATTCTCTAACAAAAGCGCTACCACCCACTCTTTACAAAGAGCATGTTGCCGGCATGGGTTTAGTTAATGTATTATAATTTTGTTGTTGTAAACTATATATATATATTATGTTATGTACTGAATATTTAATTATGTATTGACTTTGAATTTATAAGTTTGCTTATTACGATGCGCATAATTTTATTTAATCTAAGCAAATTACTTATGAGGACCGAATGAAAATTACTAACCATTGTTGGAAAGAGTACCATTGTTATAATTAATGGGGATCAAATAACGACATTTGTTATTCTGATTACATTAGTTTGGTTTGGTATTTCTAACTGAACAGGTTCATGATTAATGAAAATTATATTGGCCAATTTTTTAATATGTGCTTTATTATGTTATAACATTACGGCCAAGTGGGAGAATGTTAGTTTTATTTTATTATGTTATGGCCTATGTTATTAATATGCACCAGGTTCATTCAAAGAAATGAACGAAAGGGCTTCAGCATTTTTGATGGAAAAATCTGTTGCTATTAATATATACTGGTCCCAATTGATTGCCTGATAAGTCACAGAAAAACAACTTAGAAAAAGGTCTCTCTGTCTCTCTCTACTGAATTTTGAGAGAATTTACGAAAAACGCCATTAAGAGAAAACGCTGTGTCCATCATCAGTTATCAGGAAAATCATTGAAGATCTCAGTATTAACGCTTCCGCAAAAATGTCATCAATTCAGAATTGTAAGTTTTAAATACGTTTGCTATTTTATTTTGAATTTACGGATTCTGGATTAATATTAAAGTTTTCAGTATTTATAACAGAAAGTACTAACCTTCCTTACTGATACTGATACTATTACAGTTTTATGTACTTTTGTTATTGTAGCAGTTCAGGCATAATTAGTATATTACGTCTCAGAAGTTTTGGTAGATGACCATTCCTTTATTTTATGATCACAAATTACAATTAAATTAATTCCTGTATTTGATATAATTTTTCTAACAGGTACCCAGGAGAAAGTAAGCTGCATCAATAAACCATCAGCTGCATCCTCTTCTTCTGGCTTTCGGCTCGCAAGCCGTTCCATCCTTTCAACTTTGAAGGGGCTGTCTTGTCGCTCAGAACGAGATGCGCAAATATCACTCCCCGAAACATTATCTTCCAGAATTAACCTGTCCCGAAGGATGAATGAGTTAGCCGAGCAGTTGCAGAAATCGGAGGAGAAAGTCCACAATGCTGTGCAAACAGAAGCACTAGTTATAACTGTCCAGAATACTAAAATAAGTCAAACTGAAGCAACAAACTTACCCCAAACATCATCATTTCAAACTGAAACTAGAGAAGTTGTTGGGAGAAACCAAGAGCGTGACCAACTACTGAACCTATTGAAAAATGAAGAAACTGCAATAGTTGGTTGTGGTGGTGTCGGGAAGACTACCCTTGCTGGACTAGTTTGCAATGATCCAAAAGTTCAAAGTTGCTTTGATGTTAGATCCTGGATTTGTGTGTCTGCTCGTTTTGATATTGTCAGGCTTACACGTGAGATGTTAGAAGGTGTATGTGGCAACAGATATGGCGAACTCCGTAACCTCAACGAGCTCCAAAATAAACTTAAGGACAAATTGGTGTCCAAGAGATTCCTACTTGTTTTGGATGACATGTGGGAAGATGAAGATAAGAGCCAATGGGATTCGATGGTAGCTCTACTAAATAATTGCATGGTGAAAAGGGGAATAATCTTATTGACTACTAGAAACCAATCTGTTGCCAAAATGGTAGACGCAAAGGAAAATATTAATTTGCAGGGTCTAGATTATAATGCATTTTTATCATTCTTTAGTACATGAATATTCAATGATCCAAACTTTGGAGGAAATTGGAGGTTAGGCAAAATTGGACAAGAAATTGCCAATAAGTTAAAGGGTAACCCACTAGCAGCAAAAACTGTGAGTTATCTGTTAAAAGAAAAGGTTGATGCGAGATATTGGATGAATATTAGGGATAGCGAAGAGTGGAAATCTCAGAGTGGTCCAAATGATATTATGCCGGCACTCCGCTTAAGTTATGAGCATATGCCTTTTGATCTCCAAAGGTGTTTCTCATATTGTGCTATTTTTCCCGAGGATCATCCTTTTACACGTATGGGGTTGGTATATCAATGGATGGCTCAAGGTTTTCTCGATGTAAGATCTGAGGGCAAAAGTATGGAGGATATTGGGGGTGCTTACTTCAAAGATCTGTTCAACCGTGGTTTCTTCCAAACCATACAACGAACATACGATGATGAAGCGTATTATACATTTCATGACTTGCTTCATGATTTGGCACGTGTGGTTTCCTTCAAAGAATGTTTTACCATTAATGGTACTGAACCTAAAAAAATTCCACGAACCATTCGTCATTTGTCGGTTTTGAAAAATACAGAAAGGGGCGAAGAAGCATTAGACAGTGCATTGGCATGCTTGGATGGAGATAATCTAAGCACTATAATTAGTTGGGATGAGTTGCCTTCAGGTACTTTCAGAAGTATTTCGAACCATCTAAAAAAAACAAAATTTGTCCGTGCAGTGAGATTAACTCTACGTTCCCAGGTACCACCACACAATTTCAACTTTCAGAATTTTATTAGCCTCCGGTATCTAAGATTAAATCTCAGAGGTTCTCTGTCAGATGATTTGTACAGCCATGATTACTGTACTCTTCCAAGTGAAATATGTAGGTTATATCATCTAGAAGTGTTTGAAATTGAAGCTGCCTGGGATCTGCATGAGTTGCCAAATAATTTTAGTGACCTTGTTAGCTTGCGGCATTTTATTGTTCAAGGGAATATCAATCTGCACTCTAAGATTTGGGGTGTAGGGAAACTAACCTCACTGCAAGACCTTAATCATTTTGATGTTCAACAAAAAATAGGCTTTGCGATAGAACAATTAGGCTCTCTTAAGGAGATTGGAGGATCACTTGAAATCTCATATCTTGAGAACGTAAAATCTAAGACAGAGGCAAGCATGGCTAGACTAGCAGAGAAAGAGAAGCTTGATGCCTTGTGTTTGAAATGGAATCATGGTGAACAAGAGAATGAAAGTGTCCTGGAGGGCCTTAAACCAAACACCAACCTCAAATGGCTTGAGATACATGGATATGGTGGTGTGGCTTCTCCCACGTGGTTGGATCCCTCTCTCATTTTTCTTGAGTCTCTAACTCTAGAGGATTGTAAAGAATGGGAGCTTCTTCCACCTATAGGGGAATTGGAGTTTCTCAAGTGTTTGAAGCTCTTTCGATTGGCTGTGAGGGAAATTGGACCTCAGTGCTATGGTACTCGTCAAAGAATGAAATTTCCATCTTTGGAAAAGCGGGTGATCTCAAATATGCCAGATCTCAAAAAGTGGGTGTGGAGTGACCAACTTCAACTATTTCTTTGCTTTAAAAAACTCAAAGATCTTACAATTCTAAATTGCAGTAAATTAGTGGATCTTCCTCTCGCAGGATGTGCTACATCTGAGGTATTGGAGAGGTTTCCTTCTCTAGAGAAACTCAGAATTCATGATTGTCCACTAATTTTTCATCTACCACCTCTTCCATACAATTCTCTACTTTCTGAAATATCAATTCAAAGTACTGGATTTATACAATCTATGTTTTATGTTAAGGTGGGGGAAATACAAGAGTTCAGTTTGGATCTGGATAAATGTTCGAGCGTTAAGGTGCGTGAACTATTGGCTTTTCATGAGCTTAGCTCTTTGCGTTCTCTACAGATATCCTCAATCTCCAGTTTGGAATCTTTGGACGTGCATTCTTTTGTGGATTTAGAGGAACTGTATATAACAGGCTGCCAATCACTTACTTCCCTTACATTTGGGGAGCATTTGGTCTGTTTGAGGATCCTCGGAATTAGATCTTGTAAAACGCTGAGCTCAATGGAAGGTCTAAAGTCCTGGGTCAATCTGGAAAGGTTGTATTTTCAAGAGTGCCCTGGTTTCATTTCAGCTTGGGACTCTGCATCAAAAGAAATAGAGGGGACTGAACCAAACCTCTCCTTGTCTCTAAAAAGTATCAAAGGCGACTCTCTTACCCTTTTAACCTTGCCTATCTGCAAGCAACTCACTTCACTTCAAACTTTTGTCTTGCAAGTTTTTGCTGTTACTGAAGAACATGAAATTTCTCCACAATTCACTGTGGATCTTCAGTCATTTCCTTTTGATCTTTTCCCTTTCCTCAATTCACTAAGGATCAGGTTCCCTCGTATTGAAGAACTATCGACAAACATTTCTCATGAGATATATAGAGAATGTTTGAAACTAAGAAACATTGAAAAAGTATATATCCACAGATTTCCTGTTCAGGTAATACATTAAATATTCCACTATAGCTTAATGCTGACACTTCCAATACAAGTATTTGCAATTATGAGATAGACATGCAATTCCGCAAATTCAAGCCACTTAAATCATTTCTGCTTGAAAAAGAACAATACATTGCAAATGGGTTTTAATGTCCAATTTGATATGTCCTGGCACTGGGCATATTTGCCTGACAAATTTTATTATGTACTGGATGATTTAATATCTTTTTGCTTAATTTGTCAATGGTCATTATTTCCTTCTTTTGTTGCTTTCAGTTGTAGTGCATTATGATAGCCCAAGTCCTTGGCTAGTTATCTAACAATTACCTTTTCTTCAAATATCTGAAATCTAGATTGAATTTGAACTGAGCTTAGAGGAAGTGATATGGTAGCAGATGAATGCAGTTAAAAAAGAAGCAAAGATGGCAAGGTTAAGGAATGATGTGTGCATCACTTCATAGCTAGGCAGATACAAGTATTGATTAGTAAGCATTGATTAACATGAGCTGATTATAAACTTTGCTGCAATGGCTTGTGTATATTTCAGAGCATCATACGATATTGTACAAAAATGTACTTTTTAGCAAACATCCTTTTTTCTGTTTTTTTTTTTGTTGGGGGAAAACTTGTTGGCTGTAACACCCCCGTAATATATATATTCTTCATTATTTTGGACTTATTTATAATATTAGAAAACCTAAAGGTTTAAATGTAAAATTACAAAGTTTTAACAAAAAAATATATATACTAGCGTGGCATTTTTAGCCACGTGGCTTCCATGCATGAAAAACCTTCCAACCGCCATTGATCCAAAATAAAAACCTTTTACTCTCTTTTGTAACCTGGGAGGAAAAACAAACCGAAAAATCTAAAATAAAAGGAGAAAATGAGAAGAAGTATTTGATAAATATTTTGATACCGATTGTTATTTGATTTTATGTCCGATTGAAATTCTGACTACGTCACGTTGATTCTGAATAGTCATTGCAACTCGATTTAGATTTTTTGAATTGATCGCTATCAGGTAACCAGACTTCTCTATAATTTGTGTTTTCGATTTGTATGGTTGAATTGGATATTTGAATTGTGTATTGGATTATGAGGGCATATTTTAACGGGATAGCGGGTCTGAGGTTCGAATTTCATTGTGAGATGATGTGATTGATGTGTCTTCTGAAAATTTGTGAAATGAAATGATTGTGTGAAATGAAATGAGATTGATATGCGTGACTTGTTTTATTGATAACCCAGACTCAGGTGCTATTGCCCGTTAAATATGCAGGCATAATTTGAAGTGAATTTGTGTAGATTAATCCAGTCTGTTTGAATGGTTGTTTAATTAAGCCAATTATAGAGAAACGCGTCGTTAAATAACCGGTTACTGAGCTTTGTAGTTGACTCCGTTTTGTTTCTGTTTTTTCTTTTTGTTTGCGACGTAGGTTGATGGGATGTAGGATGGATGCGAGGGTGCCTCTCTTGTCGTGATCCCGGCCTAGTGACGGAGTTGTGACATTGGCAAACTCAATAGTACGTACTTATTGTTACTAGCGGAAACAACCTCTTTTTTTTTTTTTCTATCATAGAAGTTCATTCTCATTATCAGTTTTTTTAAATATTGTGTTTCGTACTCCTTAATTTCTTCATATGATGAAGATCATTTGTATAGATGAGTATGTTATGCCAAGGATGGCAATCTAATCCCCAATGCCCCAATCAGTCAATTTCAGTGTAGGTATAGCACTCATATTAATGTTGTACCAACACCAACCAGTGGGATGATGCGTACATAACTTCTGGTTGAAGTTAATATCACTTGAGAGAGATGAGCTTTACCATACTAATTAAAGATGTTCCATCTCATAGTGAAATAGAATGAAACCACTAAATAACTTGGGGGGACCATCATCTTAGAATTTATTGGATTGAGAGTTGAGACGGGGGAGGGGGCAAATGGCTTCCCTGCCACTCTTGGCCCACCCTTACCGTAATTGGAAAAAAAGTTTGTTTTCATTATGCAATTGGGTTTGGTTCAAAGGACTTCGCACATATTTTATCCAAAGTTAGACTTAAACCGTCTTATCTGTGTTTATATTCGTGTGGACAGATTTAATACTTAATAAATTTAAACGACTCCTTGATTCTAAACCAGCCACACAAATTTTGACGTAGATAAGTATTAAGGGGTCGTTTAAAACCCTTTAGATAAAAACCCCACTCTTGATTTTATTCAATTTTCATAACAGACTCTTCTATTAGATTCTAATATATGACAACATACAAAATAGTACTAGAAAAGTGATAATTAAAGAGTGGGTTTTTTATCTAATATATCTGACTTTGAATGAGACTTTCTCAAAGCCCTTTAGATAAAAACCCCACTCTTTAATTATCACTTTTCTAGTACTATTTTGTATATTGTCATATATTAGAATCTAATAGAAGAGTCTGTTAGGAAAATTGAATAAAAAAATACTTGAAAATTTAAATGTTTTGAAACGCTAATATTTCAGAGGTTCGGAATAGTGCATTGAAAAGGATGGTCGAAAAAAAGCCTAATTTCAAGTCGAAGTATAATTAGACATATATACCTTTTGGTTTTGTGAGTAAAATCTCTAGCAATTACTACATGTAAAATTGATAACATTTGGAATTGACGCAAGGTTTTTATTTCTTTCCCGTTGGACTAAATAAATAAACCATATGCTAGAAAAATTCATATTAGAAACACCTATTATTTTGACTTAACTAGTACAAGTTAATTTCGGAAAAACGGCCCATGATATAGCACCACTTTCAGCCCATTGGAATGTCCAATAATATGAAATGGCGCAATATCATCCTAGTTAATTAACAGTCCGAGTAGAATTTTTTTCCGTCATATTAAGGCCCAAGAAGGGCCTGTAGTTTCCTTGCTGAATAATACTGCGGGTTTTGTAACTGATCCAATGTTGGCTACTTGAGCCCAAAAAAATTTCAAGTATTTTTCTAGACCAGTATTTCAAGTAAATTTCGGAAAAAAAATATACAACATACATGTTTGACCCCAATTTATTTGCAAAAATTTTGTACTTCAACACGATTTTGATATATAATTTAGACAAAATGACATGAATACTAGAAAATTGATCCCCATATTTTTATAAAAAATGCTATGAATTAATTAACATATGTAGTGCTTTTTTATTTTAATAATGTGGTTTTAATAATGCGGTCAGACAGTTGTTAGTTTTATGGTACAATGACATATTGCTCTTTATATTGTTGTATGTGTGATTTTGTAGTAGCTTGTTGGTTTATAATTGTTGTCTAATTTATATATTGCTTGTTGCATGGATTAATTAGTACTTGTGTTGGATAACTTGTGTATGTATAAGTTGTTCATGCCTATATTAATTGTTGGTTAAAATATGGGTATATTAATGCATGCATGTTTATTTTTGGTTAAAAGTGACTAGCAAATATATGATGGACGCTAGCCCTTAATTAATTAATATAAGAATTAATAATAAAACATAATAATTATATATACATCACAATTGCCTAAAAAATTAATGACCGATGGCAAACTAGGACCTGTCAATTCCAACTCCAACAAAACAGATAGTGTAAGACACTTTTGCAATCGGCTATTAAAATCCAACAGACAGTGTTAATTACATGTACATTTGCCATCGGTTGCAAAAAGAAATAGATGGCGTTGGGTACTAACACCGTCCGTTTGATCAATGCGCTGCCGATGACATATCGATTAACGCCATCTATTCGGAAACCGATTGCGGATAGCGATTTTGCCTGATGGCGAAGGTTTTTTTTGTAGTAGTGTCATCCATTGTTGTGAATTTACTTATCATTCTCTTTTCTTCGGAGATCAATAAAATTCGTACAATTCTTTGATTCAATTTGTGTTCTTTAGTTGGTTATACTAAATTGAACGTGGGAACATGACAAACAAATTATTTGATCTATTATATTTACTGTTTCATGAACAATAACCAACAATTTCACAAAATGACTGACAAAAGGATCAATTAAACAGGGAACTTAGCGAACCTGGCAAGGGAAGTTAGCGAAGAGAGTAGGAAATTAAGGATCGCCTAAAATAATTGAAGGTGTGAGGTGGGAGGCGGCAACGCGCTAGAAAGGAGAAATGAGAGTTGTGTGTTGCGTGAATTGTAATTCTGGGAGTTCGGATCACCGAACATAGCCAAAATTTTGTTTTTGGTCGGAACTGTTTGATCATACGATCCATTTAATATCTATGCCGGAGCTGATCGGACAGTCTGGATCCAACTCAAAATTTGGGTTACTTTATGTTATCCGAACTCAAGAAAGGTTAGGCTAGCTTCCAAATTTTTTTATTTCGAAGGAGTACTACAAGTCATATTATAGATCTTGTTATGATATATATGTTATTCTTATGTATTCGGAGATGAGAATATGAGATTGTATGTTTGTGATCTTGGTACTGTTAGATCAATTGATCAAGTATGGTTATAATATTTTCTTTTCTTTTCTTTAAGTAATGCAACTGTATATCCTGATGTGAGCTTCCAAATAAATAAATGCAAGCCGATGAATTAAAATTCATTTTTATCACCGAGTGGCAATATTTCAGCCTAAATCAGAAGAAAATGATTTCATTTGGGGTTGTTCTTAATTACATATGATATAGATAGAAAACTACTTATTTTGAATGGTCCAAAATCTTTAAATTAAGTAATTTTGTATCTATTTTGAAAGTAGCAAAAGAAATTCTAGAAATGAAAATTTTGGCATCCAAGCACATGTTATTATGGAGATCATGTTGTGCGGAACAGATCTCCTGTTTGGATTTTAAAATATTATTTTGAAATCCTGATAGTGGCTATCATATTAGTGTACGTTTGAACTTTAAAAATAAAGGAACTTCGGTTTTCAAACAATTTTGGTCTTTGGCGATTCAAAAAGCAACAAGAGAAACCAAAAATCTAGTGCAGCCCAGCCGCCACAACCCTGGCTGACATTGTAAATACTGAAATTAACCAAAAAAATGGATTTTTCAACTCTGGATGAAATCTCAGTATCAACAGAATTATACACCATTAAAGAACTATCAGCAAATAATTCCAAATTGAAATATTATGCCTTAATTCTAACTTAAACGAGTTAACAGTGATCTGAACTGGTTCTAATATCAAGCCAAACAATACTTTCATTGTTTCCAACAATTTCCCAAAGTTTAAAACAATCTTAAATTTTTTCTCTAAACACAAATTGTCAAGCTCATAATGAATACTGAAGCACACAACCTCATTTCATTATCTAATGTTTCCTACCATAGTTTAGGAGTCAAGCACGAACTGGTCGCAAATGGACTCCTGCCAAATCCCACCAATGTTTGCGAGATTTCGTTGGAGCCGAATTATCCGTCCCTGTGTGCATTCATATTGCGGGATTTGCCATCAAATGGAAGAGTCCGATCATAGCGTTATCCATCAAATTATATAGAACATGAATTTTACAACCGCAACTTATTTATGTTCACATTCCGAGCTGAGGTAGAACAACTTGTAGTATTTATATTTACATCATTTTTGTGCATGGCATGCAAATAATTATATACACAAACAATAACATATAGATATTACTGCCAAGTACTACATACTCATAATTAAATCATAGCCGGTCCACATACAACATATCAAGGAATAAATGTAGATATTAAAAGGGAAATAAATACCCAAAATGGTTAAATGGTTAAAAGATATCAAATTTCAACAATAAATTCTAACATAATAATCCATGGGTGAGAATAAAATTAACCCAAGTGACAGAAGTAACAATCTATATTTAAGTGATCTCATATCTTAGTATGCAGAAAAGCACCTCAATCTGGTCTGAAGTACCTGAAACTAACATAACGGAAAACAAGTAGGTAAATTTGTAATACTAAAATTACTTTGAAAAAACACTAATCACCAAAATTTTTAAGAAGGCAGTCAAATTAGACAACTGAAGTAAATATCTAACTAATTGAACAAAAATTAAAATTAATACGTAATTAAACTTACATGGTTGTTAATGCATAATTGATATCGGAGAGTTATACCAGACTAGGCACAAACCAAGTCCCCACTGAATCAAAAGGGCAATGCAGCACCTCAGTTGTACCATCCCCTATGTCGTATCTACAAAGATATCGCCACTTTTTTAGGAAGTAAATGCAATTTCCTTTGAATCCAGCAAAATTACTCGCACAGAACGATAACCCACGGTAATATTGCAGAAACAACATTCGGTCACCGATATCGGTAATTTTCACCCAACATGGGTTCCTTTCTCCATCACCGAAATAAAGACAATATATATCAAATTGGCACGGCTCTGCCTTGGAATGATGGAACAATCTGAGAATCTTTCCTCCTGACTCAACTATAAATGTGCGACCCTTTAGATGTGGGTTTGTGCCCTCTAGTGGTGCGACTTGATAAGCCAATTTTTTTGTTGCAATATCAATAACATTTGTAATGCCAGTACCTTTGTTGTGACTGAAGTATTGTCCCATATAATATGCATTACCACTATAACAATTGTCGACCCCTTCTACATAGACCCAATCATCAGCCTTAGATCGCCAAAAAGCCATCTTATTAGTATTTCCTGACACAACGACAATATCGCAGCCTTCAATTGGATCTAAACCAATATAGTCAGGGAGGAACCCATGTTTAATATCTGGGACATGGATCTGATCACGAGTAAGAGGATTAAGGAGATACCTCTCATAATTTCCCAGGTTATAGGCAAGTAAATAACGACATCCGGGCCCATTGAGCCAGTCACGACAAAAACTTGGACAAGTGATAGTATGAACTTTACCAGACGAGAGGCAGTAGAAGCGAAGTGCTTCACCGACTTCACCGCGCTCTAGAAGCCAGGGGAGTTGTGGGGGAGGATCGGTGACTGGGACTGATAACTGCCAGCTCTTGCACACAGCACGGAAGCGAATGAAATCAGAGATATCTGGTAGCTTTTTGGAGAAGAGATGGAGAATGTCTTGTGGAAGTTCAGACCAATTTCTCTCACCATTGGTAGAGTTTTTAGTCTTTTGCTGGGGCATCTGAATTTTGGAAGATGGAAGCAAGTGTAGTTAGTAGTAAAAGGGGTTTTTTAATTTGGTTTTTTAGAGTTTCAGGCCGAGGTCACAATGCATACAAGATAGGGCTGCTAATGGGCAGGCTTTAGCTACATGCTTTGTCCAGTCCAGTATAACTTAAAAAGTCCAAACCTTGATTTGTCCCGAACCACTCAAGTAGTGCCAGTTTAATAACAATGTAAAAATATGATTAACAATGTTTATGCAACCAGACCACCATATTAGGGTAAATTAATATAGCCTAAATTAACCCTCAATCAAAGTGCACAAATACCAAACAGCCTAGCTTCAATGATGCGACAGAGAGAAGAATGAGGCGGTAGCACAGTTGGCTAGAAAAAAGATTTATAACTGTTGGATACCCAAAGGTCAAGAGTTCGAGGTCCTCTCACCACTTCGCTGCCTCTGCAAAGTTTTCAAAAAGAGAGAGAGAGAGAGAGAGAGAGAGGGACCTGCCTTGTTGAGTTCTTCAGACGCAATATGCTTCAGGGCTCGATGCGAGAGGAGGGGGGGGGGGGGGGTGGGGGGATTGAGGCAAGAGAATTAGAGAAATAGAAAATAGGAGATGGGGGAGTCCGGATATGGATATGGATATGGATATTGTTAATTCACAGGCACAAGTCTAAATTTCAAATTAATTCACAGGCCGTCCATTATTTCACACCATTCCAGAAATATAGATATTCTACTTTAAAGATTATATAAAATTAGATACAGCAAATTATTTTCGTATTTTTCAATCTATATAATTTTAGGTTACAAAACTTTTTTTATATTTAGATTCTTTATTGCTCCATTATTTTTTTTACTAATTTTATTTTTTTTAGTTCAATGGAATTCTTCATTTAATTGCAAATTTTTATTTATTGTTTGATACGTACATGGAAAATTTCACTTCATTCTAATTTAACACCATAAATTGGGGTTATCAAATCATCAACGCAATTGATGATTTATGCAGTGTTTGAGGGCATTTGCAATTTCCTTTGAGCTGGAAGCAATCAAGGTTTAAATCAATTAATTTCTAGTTGAGAGAAAACCATGCGTTAACTAATTTTAAAGGTCACAGTTTTGTTATACATTCATTTAATGTTTTAGGAAATATTGTTGAATTTAAAATAAATAAATTATGAAAAATATATTCTTAATTATTTAATATAGTGTGTATCAAGTTTGTATTGATTAAAAATTTAATTGTTCATTACTTAAAGTTGTGAAAACGCATGCCATTATAAATTCTCAATTTGTTTGATGAAGTTAAAACTTTTTTTTTTTGTCGTAGACATTGATGGAGCGAGATGGGTAAGTTCTATGTAACCAATTCGTAACAAAGAGCAAAGTTTAGTGACCTCCGATGAAATTATTTACCCTTAATTAAAAGCGCTTTGATACTTTAGCGCAATGTTAGCAAAGTTCACATGCTACCGTTGCAGCCCTAGCGACTTTTCACTCTTTATCAGCGATTCACAACTAACGAGCCGAGTTTGGGCCGAGCCTAGAGGATCAAACTGACTAAAGTATTCGTCTGGTCATATTTTTTCTCCTCTTTTTGCTAGTGGTGTCTATTGGAAATTTGTGCACAACTTGATCAGGAAGTGGAACACAAAAATCATTACAATTGACAAGATTCATAAATTAAATGAACATACAATGCCCTTGCCTTCTAAATTGATTTGTACAGGAGTACTGTAATTCATTATTTATTCTAACTTCTTTTCACAGATGACATTGTAAATGCTCAAATTAACCAATAAAATGGAAAATTTCAACTCCAGGTGCAATCTTAGTACCAACAGAATTAGACACCATTAAAGAACTGTCATCAAATAATTCCAAATTTATATTGAATCAAGCCTACAATTCTAACTTAAATGAGTTAACAGTGATATGAATAGGTTCAATTCAAGCAAAACAAAATACAGTCATAGTTTTCTAATATAATAATCCCTGAGTGAGAATAAAATTAACCCAAGTGGCAGAAGTAACGATATATATTTAAGTGATCTCATAGCTTAATATGCAGAAACGCACATCAATCTGGTCTTAGCTCTTAAGTACCTGAAACCAATATATGTGAAAACAAGTAGGTAAATTTGTAATATTAAAATTACTTTGAAAAAACACTGATCACCAAAAGATTTAAGAAGGTAGTCAAATTAGAACAACTGAACTAAATATATAACTAATTAAACAAAAAGCAAAATTAATACTCAATAAAACTTACTTGGTTGTTAATGCATAGTTGATATCGGAGAGTTATACAAGACTAGGCACAAACCAAGTCCCCACTGAATGAAAAGGGCAATGCAGCACCTCAGTTGTACCATCTCCTATGTCGTATCTACAAAGATACCGCCCCCTTTTCAGGAAGTAAATGCAATTTCCTTTGAATCCAACAAAGTTACTCGCACAGAAAGATAACCCACAATAATATTGTAGAAACAACATTTGATCGCCGATATCGGTAATTTTCACCCAACAAGGCTTCCCTTCTCCATCACCGAAATAAAGACAATATATGTCAAAGTGGCACGGTTCTGGATTGGAATGATGGAACAATCTGAGGATGTTTCCTCCTGACACGACTATTATTGTGCGACCCTTTAGAAGTGCATTTGTGCTCTCTGGTGGTGCGACTTGATAAGCCAATTTTTTTGTTGCAATATCAATAACATTTGTAATGCCAGTATCTTTGTCGTGACAGAAGTATTGTCCCATATAATATGCAGTACCACTATAACAATTGCCGACCCCTTCTACATAGACCCAATCATCAGCCTCAGATCGCCAAAAAGCCATCATATTAGTATTTCCTGACACAACAACAATATCGCAGCCTTCAATTGGATCTAGACCAATATAGTAGGGGAGGAACCCATGTTTAATATCAGGGACATGGATCTGATCAAGAGTAAGAGGATTAAGGAGATACCTCTCGTAATTTCCCAGGTGATAGGTAAGTAAATAACGACATCCGGGGCCATTGAACCAGACATGACAAGAACCTGGACAAGTGATAGTATGAACTTTACCAGACGAGAGGCAGTAGAAGCGAAGTGCTTCACCGACTAGACCGGGCTCTAGAAGCCATAGAAGGCAAAATCGGCCGTTCCGGAGCGGAATCGGCCGTTCCGGAGCGGGATCGGACGGTGCCGATCCGATTCCAGACCGATTTACGCGGACAGTGCAAATTTCGGTCAATTTCGGCCGTTTCGGCCATATTTCGGCCAGTTCCAGTCAAATTTCGGACCGTTCCGGCCCGTTCCAGTCAAATTCCTGCCGAAACGCAAATATAAACAAGTTGAAAAATTTTTGCGGCAGCTGGGATTCGATCTCTAGATCATTGGAATGGAGTCCAAGCAAGTTACCACCACACCATCCAAGTGTTTTTGATTTATACCATAACTCATTTGTATATATATAATACTTATATCACAGATTGATACAAATCAAAAGTCCGATTTTCCGATCCGATTCGGCCGATCCCGACCGATTTTTCCGATCCGGATCGGGATCGGTTGGGGCCGATCCCGATTCCGATTCCGATTTTTCCTTCTATGCTAGAAGCCAGGGGAGTTGTGGGGGAGGATCGGTGACTGGAACTGATAACTGCCAGCTCTTGCACACAGCACGGAAGCGTATGAAATCAGAGATATCTGGTAGCTTTTTGGAGAAGAGATGGAGAATGTCTTGTGGAAGTTCAGACCAATTTCTCTCACCATTTGTAGAGTTTTTAGTCTTTTGCTTGGGCATCTGAATTTTGGAAGAAGGAAACAAGTGTAGTTAGTACTAAAAGGGATTTTTGAATTAGGTTTTTTAGAGTTTCGGGCCGGGGTCACAATGCATACAAGATAGGGCTACTAATGGGCAGGCTTTAGCTCCAAGCTTTGTCCAGTCCAGTAGAACTTAAAAAAGGTCAAACTTGGATATAGCCAAAAATATGGATAAAATTAATAATGTTTATGCAACCAGACCACCATATTAGGCTAAATTAATATAGCCAAAATTAACCCTCAATAAAGTGCACAAATAGCAAACAACCCAGCTTCAATTATGCAAGAGACTGCTGGATACCTTCGACCTCCTCTCGCCAATTTGAGAGAGAGAGAGAGAGGGACATGCCTTGTTGAGTTCTTCAGACGCGGTATGCTTTAGGGCTCGATGAGAGAGAAGGAGCGGATGGGGGATTGAGGCAAGAGAATCAAAGATATAGAAAAGAGAAGGAGACGTGGGAATCAGGATATGGATATTATTAATTCACAGGCACAAGTCTAAATTTCAAATTAATTCACAGGCCGTCCATGATTCGCACCTTGTTTCCAGAAATATGGATATTCTACTGTAAATAGTATATAAAATTAGATACCGCAAACTATTTTCGTATTTTTCAATCTATATAGTTACAAAAAAATTTAAATTTAGATTCTTTATTACTCCATGCTTTTTTTTTTTTACTAATTTTATTTTTTTAGTTCAAAGGAATTCTTCATTTAATTGCAAAGTTTTTTAAATTTAGACCCTCAGATAATAAGTACCAGTACCCTACAAGATCTGGTACTTATTTCAGTTACCATCTTTAATGTGTACTTAATCTATTAAGAGCATTAATTTCAATTAATGTATACCTTTTATTTAGCCATATTTTTGAACTTTTGTCAAAAACTTTAACTTGTAATATTGAGACGTCATATTATGCAGCCATTTAACTATTTTTATCTACTCATTGTGCTGTATAATATTTGATTAATGTCGATCACTCGATCTCCCATCCAAATCCAGTGGATAAGAAACTCTCCTTTAACTATTATGATACTCTTGTTGAACTAGTAATTTTCTTAATGATATATTAAGTTATATTATTATATTTATAATAGAACTAATTCATTTTAGTAAATTTGGTAACATAACTAAAGAGACTACAAAAATTTAACCAACAAATTATATAGAAATTGAATTTAACAACCACGAGTTATTTTATGTTCATAGTACCCACTATGAACGAACAACCTCTCCCGTATATATATTCACAAAATATTCAAGGTTGGCATGCAAATAATTATATACACAAAGATTAACATGATAGCACTTACTGCCACATACATAATCATAAATCATAGCGGGCCAAAAAACATATCAATGTCATATTTAGATATATAAAGGGAAATAAATACTCAACATGGTGAATTATTATAAGTTATCAAATTTCACCATATTAGAATATTAGTTCAAATTGAAATAAATCCTAACCTAATAACCTGGAGTGATAATAAAATTAACCCAAGTGGTAGCAACCTATATTTAAACGCACCACAAATCTGGCCTTGACTCTTTAGTACCTAAAAGATTGAATCGAACATAAGTGAAAAAAATAGGTATTGAAAAAAAACACTGATCACTAAAATAATTAAGAAGGTTGTGAAATTAGAACAACTGAACAAAAACTAGACCTTGTTATAAACCACGAAATGACACTGGCGCCCAATTAAGCACAAGGTTAGTTTCAATGCATCTTTTCAAAACCAAAGTGAGATTCCCCAGACAATCATCAAAAGATCCACCATAGATAGATAGACACTAAAATCATCCATCCATGAACACTTCTATGAAGTTTTCAATATACTAAGAAAATGGATTTATCATGCATCTCAGAAAAGTAAGTAGCAGGAGCATTGCAGAGACCTAAAGGCTTTCTTCGATAAGCAAATGTACCAAAAGGGCATGTGAAAGTGGTCTTTGATCCTCTGGCGCAATCGCAATCTAACTAATTAACCAAAAAACTAAAATAATACTCAGTTAAACTTACATGGCTCATAATGCATAATTGATATTGGAAAGCTATACCAGACTTGGCACAAACCAAGTCTCCACTAAATTAAAAGGGCAAGGCAGCACCTCATTTGTACCATCTCCTATGTCATATCTACAAAGATTTCTGAAGTCTTTCAGGAAGTAAATGCAGTTCCCTTTGAATCCAGCAAAGTTACTTGCACAGATAGATAACCCACGATTATATTGTAGAAACAACATTTGGTCACCAATATTAGTGATTTTCAACCAACAAGGTTTACTTTCTCCATCTCCGAAATATAGACAGTATATATCAAAGTGACACTGCTCAGCCTCGTAATGTTGGAACAACCTTAGCATCTTTTGTCCTGACTCGACCATAGCTGTGTAACCTTTTAGAAGAGGGTTTGTTCCCTCTGGTGGTGCCACTTGATAAGCCAATTTTTTGGTGGCAATATCAATAACATTTGTAATGCCAGTTTCTCTATCATTGCTGAAGTATTGTCCCATACAATATGCTCTAGCACTACCACCGACCCCTTTTACATAGACCCAATCATCAGCCTTAGGTCGCCAAAATGCCATCATATTCAGTGGGGTATTTCGCTGCCTTAAAACATACGAATATATATCCTGATATAACCACAATATCACCGCCTTCAATTGGATTTAGACCGATATAGTCTAAGCACCAACCGCCGGCATTAACAATAGGGGCATGGATCTGATCATGTGTAAGAGGATTAAGGAGATGCATCTCATTATTTCTCAAGTGAGAGGCAAGCATAGAAGGCAAAATCGGCCGTTCCGGAGCGGGATCGGACGATGCCGATCCGATTCCAGACCGATTTACGCGGACAGTGCAAATTTCGGTCAATTTCGGCCGTTTCGGCCATATTTCGGCCAGTTCCAGTCAAATTTCGAACCGTTCCGGCCCGTTCCAGTCAAATTCCTGCCGAAACGCAAATATAAACAAGTTGAAAAATTTTTGCGGCAGCTGGGATTCGATCTCTAGATCATTGGAATGGAGTCCAAGCAAGTTACCACCACACCATCCAAGTGTTTTTGATTTATACCATAACTCATTTGTATATATATAATACTTATATCACAGATTGATACAAATCAAAAGTCCGATTTTCCGATCCGATTCGGCCAATCCCGACCGATTTTTCCGATCCGGATCGGGATCGGTTGGGGCCGATCCCGATTCCGATTCCGATTTTTCCTTCTATGGAGGCAAGTAAGTAGCGATATGCAGGGCCCTCAAGCCAGGCATGACGAGAATCATGACAAGTGATAGTATGAACTTTACCAGACGAGAGACAGTAGAAGCGTATAATGGCATTTTCTTCAGGGTATATTCTACGCTCTAGAAGCCAGGGGAGTTGTGGAGGAGGATCGGTGATTGGGGCTGATAACTGCCACATCTTGCACACAGCACGAAATCGTATGAAATCAGAGATATCAGGAAGCTTCTTGGAGAAGAGATGAAGAATGCCATGTGGAAGTTCTGACCAGTTTCTCGCATGGTTTAGGAAGCCATTGATACTACTACTGCTTCTTTATCTCATGATAGATCTTTTAGTCTTTCGCTTGGGCATCTGAATTTTGGAGGAAACAAATATAGTTAGTACTAAAAAGGGTTTCAGGTAGTGGATAATATATTAGTGATTAGGCAGAGATATAAGAATTCTGATTTGGGCATTCCAAAAAGCCTATATTGATTCTGGACCAGGCTCACATTGCATACAAGATAGGGTTTCTCTGTTGGAAATTGTAATCGGATTGTGGATGGTAAAAGAGAGGAGTTTATATAACTTTAATATCTTTTATTACTTGAGAGGAGTACAAGTAATTGGAGTATAATGTCTTGATATATTTTCACACTCACACTCACGCCACATATGCTACATCTATATATACAAGTGTAAAGTCGGTATAAGATTTTTCTAGAATGAACAAGTTATTTCAACCACCTACTTTAGTCCTACCTCTAAATTATATATTCTACAAAATACTATATTGTACAAGAAATTTCTGGTGAATTCCTAACCAACTCACTTGAATAATCTAGCTAGAATAGATAGTTGGGCTTGAGCCTTCGGTGTTGTTATCTTCAACATTCTCCACATTTGGCTGAAGTTAGTCTAAATTAACCCTCAATCATAGTACATAAATACCAAACAACCCATCATCAATTATATAAGGGATGGATAAAGATGCAACAGTCTATTTATGACTAATAGGTCATCATATAAAACAAGGAAATGTATTTCTAACCATGTCAGTCTTACACATAGATTCACAGGCACCATTTAGCAAAATTTTGGAAAAGAAAAAATGCACTCTCATATGGTAGTATCAATTATTACTTGATATTATTCTTCTTTTCTATAAAATAAGGGTTTCTTTTTTGTCCAGATGAGGATAAAATTTGAGAACATGAAATCAAAACTCTGGTAAAAAGATCAATAATCATCTCTTCAACCAGAATCACCTCTGCAATTTAAGAGTTTTTCGTGTTTACTCAAAAGACGGACCGTACAAAGTAGGTACTGAATTATAAGATGGTAATAAATAACATTACAATTTATCCTTTTCGATATTGAAATCAGCAAATATCAGAAGATGCTCCTCTGGATGATTCAAACCAAGATTTAGGTCAAAATGTTTCTTACTAAACTAAACTAAACTAAATTTTAGGTTGGTCTTTTCGCTACTTTTATGGATGGAAAACATGGTAATTGGTTACTATACCTAGAGGTTCAATTAAACACCAAACTACAAAGAAGACAAATTAAAACCTGAAAATCTAAGAAATTAGAGAAGAGTGAAAGTAATTATGTTTTCCTGCGGGGCCTTATGATACAATAGATGGGGCTGCACCCTGTATTAGATAGATATACGCACCTGGCAAGGAAAGTTAGCGAAGAGAGCTGTGCGTTGCGAGAAAGAGAGAGGTGAGGTGATGGCCAAATTGCAATTCTCAAGAAAAGAAATTAAGGTTGGTCCGGATCCCCTAAAATAAGTAAATAACCCAAATTTTGAGTTATTTTGGGAAAGAAAGGAAGGGGGATTAGGAATACCCAAATATAACTCAATTTTTCGAGTGGAAGATTTCAGTTCGGCCGAGTTTGGGCTTTATTTTTATTATTTATTTTTTTAAGGAGTCATTATAAGTCATATTAAAGTGCTAGCTACGATATATGTTAGATCAACTGATCAAGGATGATTCTTGATACATCCTATCTCTAGGAGAATACGCTGTATGTGAGTTCAGGTCGTGGATACGCCCTATCTCAGGAAGCCATTTGGGTTACTGGTTCCCGAGATAGAAAAGGATTGAGGTATTCGGACTATTCCATACCTCACTTAGGAAAAGTTTCGTCCCTCATTCAATCGAATTGAGGGCCTTGTAAAGGTCATCTGCCGACTACATGGCCTGACAAATAGTCTCATAATCTTCAAATAGGAACAGAAACGTCCCGAGCTCGCATGGGGCTCACTTTGGGGAGGCTCACAGAGTGGGCTTTGTTGGGTTGTCGTGAACTCTTCTCGAGCCCAATCACATGGATGGACTCGAGGAGTTTCCGGTATTACACCCAATAGCTGGCCTGTGAGGAGCTCATGGGGCCTTCAACACATAGCCCTATCAGTTCTAATTTTTTTTCTTTCTTGTAAAAATGTAACTGTATATCCTTTTGTGAGCTTAAAAAAATAAAAAATAAATAAATGCAAGCTGATGAATTAAAATTCATTTTTATCACCGAATAGCAATATTTCAACCAAAAAAGAAGGAAAGATTTCATATTATAGTTTGGTTTTCTGTCCAAATCAAACCATGCAATGTGATTAAATAGTTCATATCTGTTATTAAAATAAAAATTGGATGTATAATTCAGCTACCTAAACAAATTGGACCGTGCAATATGGATGTTAATAGCATAACTATATTTTTATTATTAAATATTAAAGCAAACATATACCAGCAAATGCTACCGGTTGAGATTATGTTCTTCTAATTTCACCTACCACTATAAGAATATTATTTTTTCGTTAAACATAATTTTTTGTTCATAAGGAGGCCGGCTCATTAACGGGCCTAACTTAATTACAAGATTATATGTGACTAAATGAAGCAAATAATATATAATTTATGTTGTTTATCTCTGCATTTATTTTATCAATTTGGGCTCCATTTATTAAGATCATAAAACATCAAAATTGATACTAATATTTAATTTATATTCTTTACTTCTGCATAAATAAGTTCGTATGTGGTAAGTCAAGTAGATATGTCAAATGGTACGTTTAAAATTATGCTAGATTTTATAATGTATGTGTTTGCATTTATGTTTTTTATTACTTTATGCCACATTTCATATTTTTTAATTTAACACATAACATCTAACTTGCGTTGTTTCAATATGCACAAGGTTGTTTGGAATGACCTCCTCAAGGGTGAAGGAATAAAAATTTAATTCTCGTTAAAGAACATTTGTTCATTTGAGTTGTAGTCTAAACACAATATAAAAATTTAACTCATATTTTTTTCCCTATATAATATGCGAAAGTGGGCCCACAATTTGATTGTCAATTTAAAAAAAAAACATTGCACATAGCATAGTAAAACTAAATTAAGTTGAATTGACTAATGCAAAACAAAATAATCAGAGTTATCTTATGATGTTTTTTTATTTAACATAGTAATATTTTGTTCTACATTAAAAAATCATAAATTTTTTAGTTGTTCTTTCCAAAAATTAAAGTTATCTTTGTAATGAGGTATAAAAATTTACATTGCAAAACAATAAAAAAAAGAATTAGGTTCAATTTTTAAATATACTCTTTGGGAAGAGGACAATGCATAGAATAAATAAAAGAATTAAGCCAGTGAACACACTATCAGCTTCCCAGTAATTTACTTACCAGTATCTTGCATTAACTTGCTTAACAGTAATTTACTTGCCCATATATTGCAGCATGTAGAAACACACTTAAGTCACAAACCAAAGGAATAAAACTTTCCAACAATGAACTACAAGACTGTGCTCCATAAATTATTTAATCCGGAGCAGACTGTGCACCCGAATTTCCAAATTATTTTCAAAAATTGCATAAAATTGACAAAAGGAACAAACTCAATTTTGCAAAAAGGTAAAAAAAAACAAGGCACAAACCCAATTAGGAATCACCAATCAACTTTGGCAGTTCACGAAGAGAAATTGGAAATTACCAATTAAACCAATTGGCAATTAACTTATCAACAATCGCTCTCAATGGTGCTTTTTAGTATAAATCCGAACATTTAAAGAGCAAGCAAGATACTTGCCATTTAAGAAGAGAAGGGATGAAAAAGATCTCCGTCAAAATGGATGTCAAAAGATTAACGAGTTTTTCACTTGAGAACCATCGCTCTAGATCAAAGAGAAGGAGAAAGTTTTTTGGTTTCTATGAAGGAGAGAGATAGAAAGAGATCATTAAAAAATGCAACACTTCAGCTGCTCCTTATGGAGGCTATTTTCTTAAGGCGTAGAAACACATGGATTAAGAAATTGCTGAGGTCTTTAAGGAGGTATGTTAATCTTGACTAAGGTGAACTTGTTCAGGAAGAATAAGATATATTAAGGAGTAAAGGAGCCTGAAGGAAGGATGCTGAACAACCAACAAAATTATCAGATTGGGCCGATTAATGTTTCGAATCGGGAAATGTACAAACTTCACATTTGGCTTTGGGTCAAATTTCTTTTTCGTTTGCTCGTGTTTTATTAGGATCAGGGACAAAAAAAATGCATTGATGTTTAGTTTCAGAATAAATCGCACTCATCAGGTTCAGTTTCAGAATCAAATAATTCTTTGGGTTTCTGGTTTGCATCAGATTTTACTACTACCAACACTTTTGGTTATTTGGTACAATCTACATGCTTGGAACTTGATACCGATATCTATTCCAGGTACTTATCAGGTGAATACATAATCTACAGAAAAAGGAAAACACAAAATATAGTACCCACCTGAGACCCTCCGGTCTTTCATCCGCTGTCATCCTGAGACCCTCTCATATACCGTACCAGTAGCCTACAAGATATAGTACCCACCTGGTACTGGTTTCAGTTATCATCTCTAATATGTACTAAATTTTTTTGAGAGCATCAATTTCAATTATATACCATTTAGTTAAGCATATCTTCTGAATTTTTATCTAATACATTAACTTGTTATATTGGGACAGTAATATTTATGCAGTGTGGATACAGAGGAGAAGCCACGTTGACCCCTAGAATTTTTCTTTTTTATGGACCAGGCTTTTTTTGGGCTTGCCTACCCCTGGTTCCCTGGTTTACGGTGCCTGCGCGAAGAGAGAAAAGAAAAAAGAAGAACACGCCGCGCCGCGTCTGCGCGAAGAAGAAGAAGGGACGCCAGGTCGCCAGCCGCTGTCGCGTCTCGCCTGTCGCCTGACCAGCCTCGCTTGCACCTCGGCTTGTGTCATTGGTGCTTGCTGGTGCTGTTTCGGTGTTGCCTTTGCTTGTTGGCTGACTTTGGAGAGGCAGTGAGGTGCTGTTCGGTGTTGCCCTTGCTTGTTGTTTCCTCGTTGCCATTTTCTCTCTATTCCGGGTAAATATTCAAGCACCATTTTTATTGGTTGATTGTTGTGCTTGATGATGCCTTAACGAATGTCATGACGATTTAATTGAGCCTTGCGCGGGTTGTTGATTTTCCCGACTTGGCTAGGTGATTATTGCGGTGCCCTTTTTGCTTTGTTGTGTGCTGGTTTTCTTGGACTGTTGCCTTGCGGGTTGGGGTCTGACTTCACTGATACTGTTACTGGTATCATTCAGGGGCTGTGTTGTTTTTGTTTGTTGCTGTTCTGGCCTTACCAGTAGCTTTGCTGGTACCGGGTCTCCTTTGCCCTTTTTCTTGACTTGTGCTGTGCTCATTTGGGGCTTGATTGAATTGTTAGAATTGATTGAATTGTTAGAATTGTTTGAATTGATTGAATTGTTTGAATTGCATAGAATTGATTGATTTACTTGAATAGCTTGAATTGTTAGAATTGTCTAATTTTTTCTTTAAATTTGTTAATAGAGAATTAACATATACTACAAGACGGGACCTAAATTTCCAATAAATTCATCTTCACAAGGATCACAATGCCAATGGCATAATGGCATATGAAAAATTTTGACGGCACAATGCCAATGGTACCATTTCTATTTTTACAATATTTGAAATGCTTGCTATTTTTTTGAATTGTATCTTGAATCCAAACCCGAACCCAAACCGTTAATTTATTCGAACCCGAATCCGATTTTTGCCTACCCCTAGCTCAAATCCTAGCTTCACCACTGTGTGGATAAGGAACTCCCATTTAACTATTCATGATTCTTTTGTTTAACATATAATTTAGGGTAAAACTGATTCATTTTACTAAGATTTTGGGGCTACAAAATTATATAGAACTTGAATTTTACAACCACAAGTTTTTGGTGTTTGTATATATATTCCCAAAATATTCGTGCTTGGCATGCAAATAATTATATACACAAACAATAACATAATAAATAACATAATAGTAATTACTTCCACATAATACATATTCATAAATCATAGCCAATCATACAACATATTGAGGTCATAATTTCGATATATAAAATGATAAGAAATACACAACATGGTGAATGATTACATGATATCAAATTTCAACATATTAGAATATTAGTTTGAATCAAAATAAATCCTAAGATAATTGATGTCAGAGAGCTATACCAGACTAGGCACAAACCAAGTCTCCAGTGAATCAAAAGGGCAAGGCAGCACCTCAGTTGTACCTTCTCCAATGTCGTATCTACAAAGATATTGCCTGTATTTATATTCCTCGTATTGATATTCCTCGCTTTCCAGGAAGTAAATGCAATTCCCTTTGAATCTAGCAAAGTTATTCGCACAAAAAGATAACCCATAATTATATTGCAGAAACAACATTTGGTCGCCAATATTAGAGATTTTCACCCAACATGGTTTCCCTTTTCCATCATTGAAATAAAGACAGTATATATCAAAGTGGCACTGCCCAAAATATTTAATTAACCTTAGGATCTTTCCTCCAGACTCCACCATAAATGGGGCACCGCCTGGAAGATGGTTTGTGCCCTCTGGTGGTGCGACTTGATAAGCCAATTTTTTGGTGGCAATATCAATAACATTTGTAATGCCAGATGATTCGTTGCAGAAGCATTGTCCCATACAATATCCATTACTATCATTGCCGACCCCTTCTACATAGACCCAATTGGCAGCCTTAAGATGCCAAAAAGCCATTAGTTGGGGTGGGTCATTCGTAGAAGCCAATCCTGATATAACCACAATATAGCCGCCTTCAATTGGACCTGGACCAATATATTCTGTTTTGATCCAATGGAACTCACCAACATTTAGAGAAGGGACACGGATCTGATCATGAGTAAGAGGATTAAGGAGATACATCTCGGAATTTCTCAACTGAGTGGCAAGTAGCGGCATGTGGGGCCCTCGAGCCTAGAATGACACGAACCTGGACATGTGATAGTATGAACTTTACCAGATGAGAGGCTGTAGAAGCGTATAATGCCATTTTTATGGTCTTCTTCATGGAGACACTCTAGTAGCCAGGGGAGTTGCGGAGGAGGATCATTGACTGGTGCAGATGACTGCCAGCTCTTGCACACAGCACGAAAGCATATGAAATCAGATATATCAGGGAGCTTTTTGGAGAAGAGATGGAGAATATCTTCTGGAAGTTCAGACCAATTTCTCTCATGACTTAGGACGCCATCAGTACTGCTTCGTTCTCTTGTGATAGAGCTTTTGGTTTTTCGCTTGGGCATCTGATTTTTGGAGGAAACAAGTGTAGTTAGTTAGTACTAAAAGGGGTTTCAGGTAATGGCACTTAATGATATGTCACTCATTAAGCCGAGATATATGAATTCTGATTTGGGCCTTCTAAGAAGCCTATACTGCTTCCAAACCGCAGTCACAATGCATACAAGATAGGACTGCCAATGGATGGGCTTTAGCTCGAAGCCTTGCCCAGTCCAAGAATTGAAAAAAAAAAAAACCTCAAACTCGAATTCAGCCGAACCACTCAAGCAGTAACAGTCGAATAAAAATGTTTATGCACCAGACCGCCACTTTTGGTTCAATTAAGCCTAAATTAACTCTCAATCAAAGTACATAAATACCAAACAGACCACCTTCAATTATATTAGGGACGGATAAAGACACAACTATCTGCTTATGACTAACAAATCATAACATAATACAATTTTACAGTTTGTTTGGTGTTTACTGAAAAGACAAAGTAGAAATTAGAGACTGAATTATAAGATAGTAATAAATAACATTACAATTTAACATAAGGATGAAAACCCTTATAACCAAGTTCACAGAAAAAGTGATTGGAGAGAGAGAGAGAGAGAGAGCGCACCAGGGAGAGAAAGGTTGACGCTTCTTCGTGGGGGCGGAGGGAAGTCGGAGGCGGCGCCCTAGAAAGTAGAAACAGCGAGAGCAGATTCGTGCCTTTAAATATTTCGTCCCATAGCAGATCGGACGGTTCGGATTCAAACTCAAGAAAGGCCAGGCTTCGAATCGAGCTTTCAAATCAAAATCATTTAATGTGGAGAGAGAAATTCATTTCCGTATATAGTAGGTTAATTGGCGGATTCATAAAGAGAAAAAAAAAATTGATTCGGAGAGAGAAAGATTAGTGGGAGATAGTAGTATTAAACTTTTTTAAGTGGGGTTAGGTAAGGTACTTAAGTGGAGGATAGGAGGGGCTGACATGTGTCCCCACATGCAAATTTAGTCTTAAAATAAATTTATTTAATTACTTTTTTATTTAGTGAATAGTTCACTACTACAGAAATGGTCATTGTACACGGCACATTGTACACGGACTTGGCAATTTTATAGAAAAACCGTGTAGAAGTTGTAATTTGTTGGATGCCTGAAATATCTGTAGGATCTCTACACGGATATTTACAAAAGAATCAGTGTAGAAAGACGTGAGAGAGCTACACGGACGTTTACTAGAAAATGTACACGGCTTATTGTTTAAATAACAGTGGAGAAAGCCTTGAGAGAGCTACACGGATATTTAATTAAAGAACCGTGAAGAAAGGTAAGAATTGTACACAGATGTTTGTTTAAATGACCGTGTATATAACCCGTAGGAGCTACACGGATGTTTAATAAAGATCCGTGTAGAAATGTCTAATTTGTACACGGTTTTTTGTTTAAATGACAGAGTAGAAAGCCTTGAGCGAGCTACACGGACGTTTAATAAAGAGCTGTGTAGAAAGGATATTTTAGGTTTTTTGTTATATAAAAGGCCTTCTCCCCAGCGCCGTTTTGATCAACTTATACTCTCCCCTCTCACAGTTAACAATTGGGTTGAGATGTAGGTTTATCAATTGTTTCAGATCGCAAAATTAGATCGATATGAGCTACTGTTTTGGGAGCTCACAGATGAGCGATCTGGTACAATTGATAACCTACATCTCGAATTCCCATGCGATCGAAGTATTGAAAAAAAAATTATCTCTCTATTCTGATCAATTTTACTGGACAAAGAGTTGGGTGAAGAGTTGGGTGAAGGACCTTCAGAGCCGGATGAAGAGGTGAATGTGACCTTCAGAGCCGGATGAAGAGTCGAATGAAGAGTCGGAGATCATCCGACTCTTCATTCGACTCTTCATCCGGCTCTGACGGTCCTTCATCCACATCTTCCCTTTGCTCTGAAGGTCCTTCATCCAACTTTTTACTCAACTCTTTCTTTAGTAAAACATGTATCTTCATATTACCCTCTGTAAACCCTACTGGCACCAAAAGGAAAGAACCACCCTATTCTAGTCCTTAATGGAAATTTTTAGTTTACAATATGACTTTTTATTCCAACTTTTGTAATGCTTTAATTTTGTATAATTTAGGGTACATGAATTTTTAGTTTAAATGTCTTCCTCTGTTTTGGAAATTGTTTGTTCTGAAAAACATAGGGAAAAAAACTAGCTGACAGACAAAAAAAAAAAAAAAAAAAAAAAAACAAATGATACACGGACGTTTAATAAAGAGCCGTGTAGAAACGAGAAATAGTACACGGATTTTTGTTTAATTAACAGTGTAGAAAAATAATTTACACGGCTGTTTATATAAAAGTCTGTGTGTCTTTCTACACGGATTTATAGCTAAATATCCGTGAAAACAAAGATACTTGCTCGAAATAATGGAAGGCTAAACCAAAAAAAATAAAACAAAAATTAGGAAAAAAAAAAGAATTCTAAATGTCCGTGAAGAAAATTTATCTTTTATATTACACACGGTTGTTTATATAATTGTCCGTGTATAAAGGTTATCTTTTATAAACGGCTACATATGTAAAAGTCCGTGTAGCTCTCGTAATACTTTTTTTACACGGATTTATAGATTGTCATCCGTGTAGAAAGGTTATTTTAGGGTTTGGAACTATATAAAAGGCCTTCTTCCGGCGCCGTTTTGATCAATTAATACTTCTCTCTCTCTCTCTGTATTGAATTGGTCTGATTTCTGCGCACAAGGAATGAGGCCGGATCTGAGATATAGCTTGGAAGTTAATTCGCATTCTCCTCTCTATTGCCAAGGTTAGTCATACATATATATATTTCCCCCTTCTTTATCTAATTTTCTGTTACTGATTAATATTGCTTAATTATTTCTGTCAATTATTATTTAATGCTTGATTTGTTAAGATAATGTAAATAATTAGTGTATTGTGGTCCAATAACCGACCTACTGATGCTTTTAGGTCCATGCCCGTTCAAAATTAATCCAATAGGGATTAATTTTGGATAGTCCCCCGTTTGGGACTGCTCTTTGAATATTGTGTCTCATTTAGGATGTGAACACGTATTAGCGGGATTTAATTAGTATTTGAGGAAAGTTCGACAGTATTTCTCCTTATTGCTCCTACGAGTATGTGGTTTTTACGCATACTTGGGGAGTTAAGGAGAAATGCTGCCGAATTTTTCTCGAATACTAATTAAATCCCGCTAATATGTGTTCACATATGAGGCATAATATTCAAAGAGTGGGTTAGGATTGTAAACCGGCCCTTTATAAGCCAAGAATTTGGAACAATATATATGCTGACCACCATATATGTTTAATTGGAATTTTTTTTTTTTACTTTAATTTACAGATGGATCGAAGTTGGATGTACGAATTGCGACGTGATAGTGCAGAATACTTGGCTCACGTTGATGAGTTCCTAAAATTTGCTGAGAGTTATAGAGTGGATAGAAAAGAGAACGACATCTTGTGTCCTTGTAGAGATTGTAAAAATTATATAAGATTTGGGGATTCGGAAGAAATTAGAGCTCATTTGATTTGTCGGGGATTTAAGAAAAACTATACATGTTGGTTTATGCATGGTGAGAAAATTGGGGAATGTAGTGGAACCAATAGAAAATTTTTTTTGGACGAGAATGATGATAATGTAGAAACTGTTGATAATTTTGAATTTGAATGCAACGATGATTTTGAGAATGTCGAAAATTTCGATAATGCTGGGCTTGATTGCAACGAGGATGATGAGGTGGAGATTGATGAAAATGCAGAATACAATTTTACTGAGAATCTAGAGGACATGTTACGTGATGTGGAAGATGAAATTAGTGATAAAAATTTTAAAAAATTTCAGTATCTGTCTAATGAATCTAAAAAGCCATTATACCCCGGGTGTACCAAATTTACAAAACTATCAGCTGTGTTGAAATTATTGAACTTAAAAGCAGACAACGGTTGGAGCGATAAGAGTTTCACGTCCTTATTAAAGCTTTTACGAGAGATGCTCCCAGATAACAACGAGTTACCCTGTACAATATATCAGGCGAAGAAACTGATCTGTCCAATGGGTTTGAAGATTGAAAAAATACATGCATGTCCGAATGATTGTGTATTGTACCGTGGCGAGTACGAGGCCATGCATGTTTGTCCTAAATGCGGTGTTTCACGGTATAAACGCAAGGACCAGGACACTGACGATTGTGATGGAGGAAAAAAGGCAAGGCCTCCGGCTAAGGCGGTGTGGTATTTCCCGATAATACCGAGATTCAGACGGTTATTTGCAAATCCCAAAGATGCGAAATTGTTGCGTTGGCATGAAGAAGAGCGCAAAAGAGATGGTAAACTAAGACACCCTGCTGATTCAATTCAATGGAGAAACATTGATAGACATTTCGAAGGATTTGGTGGCGAATCACGGAACCTTAAGTTAGGGGTGAGCACAGACGGAATGAGTCCGTTTGGAAGCATGAGCAGTCAGCACAGCACTTGGCCAGTTCTTATATGCATCTACAATCTTCCTCCTTGGTTGTGCATGAAACGCAGGTACATAATGATGTCATTACTAATCCAAGAACCCAGACAACCCGGAAATGACATAGATGTGTATCTCGCACCATTAATTGAGGACCTCCAGAAATTGTGGAGGGATGGCGTCCGGGTGTGGGATGCGTACGGCAAAGAGCAATTTAATTTGCTGGCCATGGTATTCTGCACCATAAATGATTTCCCCGCGTACGGGAATTTATCGGGTTACACTTGTAAAGGAGCAAAGGCGTGCCCCATCTGTGAAGATGACACGCAGGTGCTGAGGTTGAAAAATTGTAAAAAGAATGTTTTTATGGGGCACCGTAGGTTTCTTCCTGTTAATCACCCATACCGTAAGAAGAAGAAGGTATTCAACGGGAAAATTGAGCTTGGAGTGGCACGTCGTCCGTTAGATGGGAAGAATGTCTTCATGCGGGTTAAAAACCTTGCTGTTGTTTTTGGAAAACGTGCCAAACCACCACCGAAAGATATTTGGAAAAAGAAGTCCATATTTTGGGAGCTACCATACTGGGAATATTTAGAAGTGAGACATTGCCTAGATGTTATGCATGTTGAAAAAAATGTCTGTGACAGTTTGATTGGCACATTATTGAACATTTCGGGGAAGACGATAGACGGTCTTAAAGTTTGAGAAGACATGAAATTAATGGGAATACGACCCGAGCTTGCACTGCAGGATAAAGGGAAGCAAAAGGCATACCTCCCCCCCGCAATGTGCACAATGTCGAAGATTGAGAAAACGAGCTTTTGTAAGTGCCTTCATAGTATTAAAGTCCCATCAGGGTATTCTTCGAATATTAAGAAGCTGGTGTCGAGGAAGGACCTGAAATTGATTGGTCCGAAATCCCACGACTGTCATGTTTTAATGACACATATGATTCCTGTTGCAATTCGGGGAATTTTACCGAAGCCCGTGCGGCAAACCATTACGAAGCTTTGTTTTTTCTTCAATGCAATTAATTCCAAGGTGATAGACCCGCTCAAATTGGACGCTTTGCAGAAGGAGGTCGTCGTTACCCTTTGCCATCTTGAGATGTATTTTCCGCCATCTTTTTTCGATGTTATGGTTCACCTTGTTGTTCATCTCGTGAGGGAAATTCAGATCTGTGGTCCCGCGTTCCTGCGGTACATGTATCCATTCGAGAGATTCATGGGTATTTTGAAAAGTTACGTAAGGAACCGACATCGCCCCGAAGGTAGCATTGTGGAGGGATATTCCACAGAAGAGGTAATTGAGTTTTGCACCAACTACATGACCGGTGTGGGTCCTATTGGCGTTCCAAAATCTCGGTACGAGGGAAGGCTACAAGGAGTAGGGACAATAGGGTTGAAAGCCATAGTTGCTGATAACGATGACCTGCGAAAGGCACATTTTATTGTACTGCAGCACATGGCTGATGTTGCTCCATATATAGATGAGCACATGACGATCCTTCGACAACAGAACTACACGAGAAGTCAGAAGTGGCTTACTGACGAGCATAACCGTTCTTTTATAGGATGGATGAAAGACAGAGTGAAATCACACCCCGAAATGTCCCCCGTAAATGAAACTGTTAGATTGCTGGGCGAAGGACCCCAAATGGTTGTTAGAACATTCCAAGCATACGAGATTAACGGATATACATTTTACACTAAATTACAGTGTGATAAGAGCACGATGCAAAATAGTGGGGTGACGTTGGTGGCGACGTCCCAAGAATTCAGTAGATCGGGGGATACCCGGCCTGTAATAGCTTCAAAGTCTTATTACGGCGTTATTGAAGAAATTTGGGAGCTCGTTTACAATCCTCACCTTAGCATTCCCTTGTTTCGGTGCCAATGGGTCGAAGACCGGGGTGTTAAAGTTGATAACGACGGGTTCACCCTCGTTGATTTTGACAAAGTCGGGTATGTGGATGATCCGTTCATACGAAGCAAATTACATGAGATCTGACTACAATGAAGGATTATGGGAAGATGTTCAAACAGTGGAAAAAAAAGAGAAAAAGGAAAAAAAAATCCAATGTATAATATTTACTCCTTTTAAACTTGAAAATTTTAATATTTCTTATTTGAAAAAAAAAATTCAATGCATAATATATATTTCTTTTATAATATTTCAGAGAGCCCAATGAAGCTAAAGACTCAAGGCCGGTTTATCTCTGGATATTTCTGTCTCATTGTAATGTTTTTATTTCGTTTCTAATATTTCTTTGTTGCATCAGGAGCAAGAACCAGATAGATTATTTTAGATATGTGGGCAGAGTGGTTTTTGTATTAATTTTTGATATAATTTAGTGTAGGTTTTTTTGTATTAATTTTTGATATAATCTAGACATGAATTTTTGTATAATTTCTGTTATAATTTAATTAGTACGTGAAACACCCATCTTTCTAAGAATAATTTTTAATTTCATTAGAAATTCAAAGGAAGCAACACGGACATTTAATTAAACATCCGTGTACAAATACATTTATACGTTTCATAAAATGTCTGTGTAGAAATTCAAAGGGAGCTACACGGATATTTCATTACACATCCGTGTAGGAAGGTATTTTTTCCCCTAAAATTATTCTCAGAGAAAAAGTAATCGAAACGGGGGAGTGATTATTTGAATTCGTTTTCGTCTTTTCAGAATTAAAAAGATAAGGCAACTTCTCGAATTAAACGTTTTCTATAGTTGGACACGGACGTTTAACTAAAAATCCGTGTAAGAAAAGTTTTCTCTACGGTCGTTTAATTTTCAATAGTTTTTTGGCCTTCTAAGAAACGTACACGGGCGTTTAATGAATAATCCGTGTACAAAAGGTTTCCTACACGGATATTTAATTAAACGCCCGTGTAGAAATTGAAATAATTCAAATTACATTATTGTTGAAATACTTTACTTGAACAACAGGGACTAAATTGCATGTTATTTTGAAATATTTTGTTGTAAAAAATATTTTGAAATAATTACTTGAACAGAAGGTATTTTTTTTCCCAAAAATTATTCTATGGTTGTTTTGTAAATTTGTAAACCCAGATAAGGTCATATCAAGTAAAATGTTCATTTATGTTTTCAAATCGGATTATTTAGAGAGCATTAGGCATTCTATGATATTATTTAGACAGATTATTTAAGTTAATTTTAAATAATTTACTTTTTAGTGATTATCCATGAATTAATTATTTGTTGGTTGTTTTGTACTGCTAATTCATATCTATAACAGTATTTATTTAGATAGCATGAAGTATTTAACAAAATAGTTAAACGGAAAGAAAACAAAATGCTGATTAAATTAAGAACAAAAATATATTACATCAAAACAAAACGAAAAAAAAAGCTAACTTAATGAAACACTCCTTCACTGGCCTGGCTGGATTGCTCCTTGGCCTGACCCCCTCCTTTTAATCCAGGGTCTCTTTGGCCTGATCCAGGGATTGCCCCTCCTTTTGTAGGGCTTTGGTGGTGGGTGCTCCCTTGGGCTTCGTCGTGGCACATTTGAGGGCGGCCATGACCATGTCCTCCTGTAGTTGGGAGGAGGCATTTCATAGCCGGGAGGGACTTCGGGAGCATCCTCGGGAATGACATAGCCGGGGGGCAATGGCCATGGCACATTTGCGTCTTCTTCCGGTGGCACCGAAGCGGCCATTTCTTCTTCCAAATTCTCAGAGAAAAGTAATCGAAAAGGGGGAGTTTCTCAGATTATATTGAATTTTGAAGTCGTTTCGTCTTCTTAATTAAAAAGATAAGGCAACTTCTCGACTTCCGTGTACAAAAGGCTTTTGAAGGTCCTTTAATTTTGAATTTCGTCTTACAAGAATCATACACAGTCGTTTAATTAAAAATACGTGTACAAATGGCTTTCAACACGGTCGTTTAATTTTCAAGAGTTGTTTCGCCTTATAAGCAACGTACACGGGCGTTTAATAAAAAAATCCGTGTACAAACTGTTTTCTACACGGTTATTTATTTAAACGCCCGTGTAGAAATTGAAATATTTATTTGCATTTATTAAGTTCTGCTAGATACTCGAAGATATAAAATAATTTTCAAGCTAAATAAAACTGAAATCAGGTTCCTTTTTATATTTTGGAATTTCCATTTTGAAAAATATGGAATTTGAAAAATATGAAACTTTGGAATTTGAAAAAATTAATCTAGAAAACCATATGTAGGCGCGCATTTCATAATTTCGCGTAACCTAATTATACACAGGTGTTTAATTAAACGTGTAGCTCTCTTACGTTTCTACACGGGTGTTTATTTAAATGTCCGTGTATATTTAGTTTACGCGAAATAAAGTGCGCGCCTCGTCTCTGTCGCTAGATATCTTTTCAAAATCTCCTCGTCTCCCCTAAAACCTAAACCCCCTAGTCTCCTATCTCTTTCTGTGGTGCTGCCATCGTTCTCTCTCTCGGTGCTAGCTGGGTCTCCTCTGTCGCTCTCCTCTGAACTCGCCAATTGAATCTCTAAGCTCCTCTCGCGCGGTTGCTGTTCTGTCCTTGAAAGGCTCTCTCTCTCTCTCTCTCTCTAAGTTGCAATGCTCCCTGTATCTTGGTTAAATCAAAACCCTTATCTCTGATTGTATTTTGGTTAAGTGAAAAGTTTCCTCAACTGACCTATTCTGGTGACATTGACACCTAATTAATGTTACAGGGACTAAATTGCAAAACCAACACTATGATTGAACAAAGGACCCAACAACACATAAGTTAGACCTAAATTTTATATTTCATAGCATTTGTAATAATGTTTCTTTTTTGTAGAAAGAACCATGTCACAGCCAGGTGAGAATGCAGATATGATTTTGGAAACAGTGGAACCGCAGGTAGATATGATAGTGGAAGAAGAGGACCAGCAGTCTCAGACAGAAAAGAGGAAAAGAGGTCCGACAATGTGCACGAAGACCTCAGAGGCGAAGGATTTGCAAATCGAGTTCGACAAAACCGGGTGTCCGAAGGGTCCACGTAGGGCAGAGTACACAAATTGGTGTAACAATTTGGTGAAGCAGAAGGCATCTATCTTGGTTGAGAGGTGGGACAAATTCGATGACGAAGATAAGAACGAATGGTGGAACATTGTGAAGGTAAAAAAAAAAAACTGGATTTGCATTATATATTCAGTTTTCGTATTCTGTTTGTTATTTCTTTTTTTGTTGGATACAAGTTTTCTAGCATGTCTTAACCTTTGGTATATTTCTAGGGGTGTAGGTGATAATTCTTGCTTTGTAGGACTATATCCCAAATTCTATCATTTAGCAGTTATATATACAGAGAAAAATTCAAAACCAAATATATATCACCTGCTGAATGAAATTAATCAATGTAGCTAGTGTAGTGCACCATGCTTGAACTGGGTACCGCCACCAGGAAAGGTAAGGTAATCGCCAGACACCTTGACCCAATTCTGGTGCCCTACACTATTATCATGACAGATAGCAAAATCAGCAAAGAAATATCACTAACAAACTCAGCTAAATACAACACATTATTTCACTTTGATTTGGTCATAAAGGTTAGATTGCATGTAGGTAGTGACATAGGTTGTGCCCCAAAGTTTCCTAATATACAGAAAACAATTTGGTAAAGCAAGTGAAACACAAATTATTTTCAAGCTACTTATTCCCCGTACTTTGGTTAAGTGCAAGTTATATATGTCTATACCTGACCTGAAAACTAGAATGAACTTACATGCAGTAATTTTGTTGTCAATCATGCAGGCTCATTGGAACATCCAGGATGACGACCCAAAGTCCGCGAAAAAGAAAAAGACTCTGAGGAAAATGAATGAAGCTTGGAAGCAATTCAAGAGCACGTTGAAGACGGTTTTCATGGAGGAAGGGAGAAATCCGGTAGGCTACTATAAATGGCTGAAACAAGAGGACTGGGAGGCGTTTCAAGCTTTGAAGTCCACAGAAGAGTTCAAGGTATATAAATTCAGCCAATTAACTTTCTCTCTGTTCTTTCTCGATATGTACTTATCTTCCTTAAACTAGCTAATTGATGTGCCTTGATGTGTGAAGGTAAAAAGTGACGAGGGCAGGAGGATCGCGAAATTGAACAAGTACCCGCACAAATTAGGGTCAGGTGGTTACGAGGGTAAGTCGGCCGAATGGGCTAAGGTACTGGACCAAAACAAACATTCTGACTCACCTGTGGTTAGGATCCAAAATCCTAGGGCCCAATGCTGGCTCATGGGAAGATCTGAGGTAACCGCTGACGGGACGATAGTACTCCCAAGTGACGTGCAACCCGTGGCTCAGAAAATGGTAAAAGTCTTTGTGGTAACTTCGTGTACATTACTTTGTCTTTTGCTATAACTAATTTTTTTTTAAACAGTTCGATGTGGAGGAGGAGGTAAATTCGGGCTCCATGACTGTCGAAAGAGTGAATGATTCCTTGTCCGCAGCGCTCGGGACTAAAGAACACACGGGTCGAGTTAGGGGTGTCTCGGTCTACTGTGGCTGGAAGGATGTATACGACGGACCAAAACCAAAAAGAAGACCGCGTGCCAAAGTTAGCACGGAAGAGATGGAATCAAGGTTGGCGCAGGTACGCCAGGAGGTATGCGAGGAGTTCAGAACGGAGTACGATGGAAGGATTGCTGAATTCGAATCAAGGTGGATCAACCAAATTACATCTCTGACGCAGCAATCCGAGCAACAACCTCCCGTTTCGCCGGGATTTCAGCGAAGCAGTCAAGCATCCGGGACCGAAGTTCTGGGCGTGTTGGACAATCTACAGGTAATCACTACTTGTTCATAATCTACCCGTAATTGTGACTTGTTCATTAACTAATTTCTGATAATTATTAATTGCAGGAGGCCACATCATGCGACCTCGTCATGTGGCACGACAAAACTCCTCTGACCCTTGCTAAGGGTATTGTACATCCTCCAGCCGGTTCTCAGCTAAGGCCCAACCACCTCCCCGTAACGGTTGACATGATTGTGGCCGATTGGGCTGCCCGCATACCTATTCCTGTCCCTACCGACGGCATGGAGGTGCTTGATGATGCCCGTAGACAGATCATCCAATGGCCCAAGTGTCAGATTATTTTGGATCAGGTAATCTCTAAATAAAACACGGATATCTTATGTTACGTTCAAATGATTATTTTGAAATACTTGAAAAAAGGTTCAAAATCTGATACAGACCCGAAGAGGCGTTGGAAACGCTGCGGACGAAGCTTTATCACCGGTACGGCGAGGCTTGGAAGTAGTAGTCGGGGCTGATGCGCAAGAATCTCCTGCTGCGCCAGCGGCGGCACCAACGGAAGCGCCAGCAAATGCGCCAGCAGATGCCCCAGTAGACCGTACGGGGCTCTCTGAAAAAGAGGTTAGCCGTTTGCCCGAGGATTTGCGGAATCTCCACGCCTGCCTGGTTAAGGCACCAGATCATATGGAGCACGTAATGTTCGATATCCCCCCCGAGGTTCTCCTACACAAAGGCAGGACGGTCGTGCTGCCTTTCAAAGAATTCAAGGACTTTCTACATGCCTCATCAAGCGATAAATGGCTCGATGTGGGAGTCCTCACCGTTTTCGTCATGTTAGTGACCAAAAAATCATATATATCATGTGTATAGCACTCAAATATATATTCTAATGTGAAATGATGATTTTTCAGGATGATACAACGAAAACAGTCTGTGGCTTGTGGGAAAGATAGGGTGAACTCCTGTGCATTCTTGGACCCCGCTTTTACTAGTGGTACGATGGTGAAATATCAGGAGGAAGATACTGTCCAGTACATGCGTTCAGCGATGCATAAGGCTCTTTCGGAGAATAAGAAATTTATTCTCGTGCCATACCACCAGAGTGGCCACTGGTGTTTGATTGTGATTGTGCCACTTGAGAATTTGGTTTTCCTCATGGATTCTTCACATCCCGGACCGGGCATCATTCCTCAGCAATCCAAAATGATCTGCATTCCAATAAGAAAGTAAGCAATAGTAATTCACTTGGTTTGATTTTTTCCCAATTACATATAACAAATTGTGGAATTGCTAATTACATTCACTCAATTTTGTAAGGGCTTTTCTGCAATATCTTAAAGATGGAGGAATGCAAAGCACGATTCCGAAGCGTAAAAATAAGTTGTGTTTCAGGTGGCAGCCGGTGAGCACATGCACTATAATTTTTATAATTTCATATTTTTTGTTCAAAAATTAATTGTCATTCTAACATAGGCCGCTAAATGAAAATTTCAGTGCCCGCAACAGTTTCAGGGTTGGGAATGCGGTTATTACACGATGATTTTTATGTATCACTTTGTTGAACGCTTACAATTCGATTGGCCAAAATATCCGGTATGTAATTCATATGTTTGCCTTGACTTGTCCATATAATTAATATTGATTTCCTCTAATATTTTATTCTACTAAATTTATTTTATTAGTTGCATTGTTATAATTACAATATTTATTTTTATAAAGCAAAACAGAGATGCAGTTGTTATATTGTATTTTTCTAATAACCTACATATTTTGAATTTTTTGCAGTATAAATCGAACGAGAAGGCAGGGCATTACAGCAATGAAGATATAGATTATTTTAGATGTATGTGGGCAAAGTGGTTTCAAAATGAATTTTGTAAACCAGAATATGGATTTGTATAATTTTGTGTGCATGAATTTTTGATATATTTAGTGTACATGAATTTTGTTTAGGGGTTGTATTCTGATATATTGGAAATTCTTTGTTTGGAATTGATTTTTAATGGCTAGCAAACTGGAGGCTAGCCAAAACAAAAAATAAAAATTGAAAAAAAATATAATCATTCTACACGGATGTTTCACATAAGTCCGTGTGGAAAGTCAAATAAAGAGCAAATAAAAATATAAGATAGCTACACGGCTGCTTATGTAATGATCCGTGTAGAAATAGTTATTCTACACGGATATTTTGATAGACATTCGTGTAGAAACATGATCGTATACGGCCTTTTAGTTAAATATCCGTGTATAGATCTCAACTAATGTACACGGTTGTTTATGTAATGAGCCGTGCAGAATAACTATGTCGACACGAATATTAACCTAAAAGTCCGTGTAGACAGAGACATCGTACACGGTTGTTTATGTAGTGATCCATGTAGCTCGGCTTTGGAGAGCGCCACTTGGCAAGGAATTGGACACGGTTGTTTATGTAGTGATCCGTGTAGCTCGGCTTTGGAGAGCGCCACTTGGCAAGGAATTGGACACGGTTAATTATGTAGTGATCCGTGTAGCTCGGCTTTGGAGAGCGCCACTTGGCAAGGAATTGGACACGGTTAATTATGTACTGATCCGTGTAGCTCGGGTTTGGAGACCGCCACTTGGCAAGGAATTGACCATGGTTGTTTATGTAATGATCCGTGTAGCTCTCAGGAATTGCACACGGTTAAATATCCGTGTATAATTTATTCAGGGGATTATACACCCTCGCACTCCACATGGCAGAAAATCCGTGTAGCTCCCCTGTTTATGTCCGTGTACAATGACCATTTCTGTAGTAGTGGTTGATTTGTATTGAGCACCGTACGTCATTTTAGAAATAAAAACTAGATTTTTAATACAGAGATTTAATTATCATGAGGTTACAATTAAATTTTGAAATATTTTAAGTTCAATTAAAAAGATCTATAATTATATGAGTTCACAAGAAAATAAAATTGAATTAATTAAAATATGTAGTAAATATACCATATCTCAATGTAAATTTAAATATGTTACGATACTTGAAAATTTCTTATTCAACACACAAAATTTATAAATTTACAATTACTTATTTTTTGATTAAATTTTTTATATGTTTTTGTAGTGTATTAATTAGTTTATAAATACTCTAGATAGTTTGAATTATTTTACAAAAATTCGCCATGTTTTATGAGTCCGAATATTTTATGATGACAGGAATTTTTTTTACTATTTATTAAGCTGGTTTGAAAACCGTTATTTTTATTAAATTTCTGGAGCATTGAAAAACAGCGGTTTTCAAACTAGCTTAATAAATAGTTAAAAAAATGAAAAAAATGAAAAATTTGATCTCCAAGCACATTTTAATATAGATTGAACATCTAACGGTTTGAAGTCGTTTGAAGTCAATCCGATAGGTTTTTGAGTTAAGCTCACGGTTTGACTTGGTGAGCTTAAGAGCACCTTAGTTCTACTCATAACAAGAATTTCATAAAGACTGTAGATTGCCAAGGACACCAGATTATTAATTCCCTTTTAATGGTGCCATTCTATAAAAAAAAAATTGGTTGTACAGCTCACTGCACTAATTGTTGCCTGTGGAGTAATGCAATTCCACATTGAAAATCCATAAAACATTAATGAAAAGAGAGATCTAGACACATTGATTGAACTTCAAAAGTAATTCCACTAACGACAGGTGAAGCTTCCAATTTTTTTTTTATTGGATGCATTGCTTTCAGTGCGTTGCTTAGAAACATGCAAGAATCAAATTTAAAGATAAAGATAGGGTCTTTAGCAAGCGTCCCCTATTCCAATTGACATTTTGGATCTTATGCGGCACTAAGCTGTGCGGTCTTTTGTATTACCTTTGATTGGCCTTGCATAGGGAGCAGTATCGATGGGAATCGAACCGATCTCCTGTCTGGGCCACTCAATCCGCGCCAAGATTTGTGTGAAAAATAACAACACGAAATTGCCTGTGAATCTAAACTAGATGTGCTAATCTTGACGCGAATCAAATAGTCCAGACCGCTTCCCCTTCCATATTACTATGGTGGTGCATTCATAAAACCGCACTTGTATGTAAAGGCTAGCACAAAAAATCACAGATCGCCAATAATTTTGTGAAAATGGAAAATTATAAATTCCTACTTTTATTGACATAATAGAAGTTATTAAGTGATAAAAAACTATAATATTGTAATAATATTGTCCCACTTCAATTATTTTATAAACAATAAAGTTGTAAGTTTTTATAATTAAGGAAGACTAGATTAATGAACTTTATATTTGTAATTATTGCTTGATCCAAAATAAGAAATAAATCTCACTATAACAAAATAATAACACAAATAGAAATATTTGAGGCCAATGATAAGATTTTGTAATTATACATATAGCCGCATGGTGAGTCCCACAAAACCTAGAGCCCAGGTGTACTAATTAAGGTGCTTTTCATTTTCATGAATTATTTAAAGAAAATAATAAACTGATTCTTATATGCTGTTCTAATAATTTGTTGGTGTTTACTAGAGAAGTGTTGAAAGAGGAAAAAGTGCACTTAATTAACTTCTTTAAAATAATTAGTCTTTTCATTAGCCACTAAATTAATTCTTAATTTTGAAGTTCAGGCCATGAATTCATCTGACATTTTTTTTTAAATTATTCTAGTGAGATAATTAGGTAATAATGTAAATACTAAACTTGGAAGGGTTGTTTTTCTGTAGAAAAAAAGAAGAAAAGAAACAAATGCAAGCATCAAGTGCATTATATTGCACTTTTTATACGCTTTTTCACGAGATGCACCATTATTGTCATGGACCAGTGACATGATATGATACGGTGTCAATGGAGACCACATATGCTTTGGATTCAATAAAGTTATTATAGTGATATCACACTTCCAATATTCAAGGAGCAATGTTCACGGGTCTAATCTCTATATATCATCTCATATGTACTTATTTTATCAATATTTTTATTTTGTCCGGATAAGATCAAAGTATACAGTGGACATCATTTTTTTTAGAAGAGATAATTAATGAAATTTATGGGTATATTAAAAATGTTCCATAAAATTAGTAAACTGTACAATCAACCATATGCATCGTCTTTTAGAGTTGTTGATACTTGTAGGATATATAGATGCCAATTTAATTGGCCAATGCACCTACCATGGTACCATGCTATGCGAGAAAAAGTACTATTTTGGGACTTATGATATATCATCTCATATATACTAATTTTATATGTATTTTGATCTTGACTGGATAAGATCAAAGTATTCATGCAGTAAATTTCATTATTTTACAAGAGATTATTAATGAAATGTATGGGTATATTAGAAAATGTTTCATAAAATTAGTAAACTATGCAATCAACTATATGTGTTGTCTTTTGGTGTTGTTAATATTTGTAGGATATATAGATGCCAATTTAATTGGCACATGCATCCACTAGTCTACGTGAGAAAAAAGTACTATTTTTGAACTTATGATATAGTAGAACTAGGGTGTTCTTAAATTCATTAAGTTCATCTATGAACTCTACTCTAAAACTTATCGGATTGGTTTTAAACGACAAATCCAAATAGTTGAAGTCCATCAACCTTTTGAGTGATGTGTCTACATGTGAAAATTTTAAATTTTCGAACCCAATTTTCTATAGAGTCAAGTGGTTAAAAAACGTTCAAGAAATGAATGCATGAAAATTAATTTATCAATCTTAAAATTTTGATCGTTTGATTTATACTAAATTAATTCGAAAGTTCAAAATTTTTTCATGTAGACACATCACTCGTAAGGTAGATGGATTTGAACAATATGGATTCATCATTTAAAACCAATCCAATAGATTTTAGAGTTGAGTTCACAAAAGGACTTGACGAACTGAAGAATAAAATTTGTCATTATATTGTAAACTAACTTGCATGTGAAGCCAAGACATAATGCAAAAGACAAATTAAACCAATTCAATCAAATATACCATTTCTAGGCTTAGATGCTAAATAAAAAAATGATAATTTACACATTGATTCTTTGCCTAATTGATCAAGCATAACTTTTAACTAATCATCTTTATAACCAATGATTTTTAAAATTATTTTGCAAAATTTGCAGATTAATCACGTGTAATAGGCCAACTGATTGATGATGAGATAGTTATTCAAAAATCTTGTATTATACAATCAAACCAGGGATTAAGAGCATATTTATTTCCTTGTTTGATTAATGAACAAATGTTTCATAATCAGCATAAAACATTTAAATTATTCCTAATTCGAAAAATAAAATAAAAAATTTATTTAAAAAGAAAAATCTCATAACTACAAAAATAAAATTCTTTATTCATTCTTTAACTAAAATGACATTCTTTCTATAAAAATTCACATAAACTTATTTGCAAAACTAATAAACAAAAATGAGATCCAACTTTTTGAGGCTTCTTGTTAGTTATCCCTTTTGAGGCTTCTTTTCCCCCAAATTTGGTTCTCTCTTTGCCTTTTTTTTTTCATTCTATCTTCTTAATTTAGAGGGGGAATTTGGAATTGATGGGAGAGGTGGAACTTCGACAGGAAGCAAAGAAAGAGGAAGAAGGAAGAGGGGGGGGGGGGGGGGGGGGGGGGGGGGGGTGGGGGGGAACTTCGACAGGAATCAAATAAAGAGGAAAAAGAGAGAAAGAAAATTAAAGATATTTTGTGTGGCTATACGTGTGGCACATATCTAACAAAATGGACCCATGTGACAGCCAAACATTATTTTTAAATAGAGGAGAGATCCAATTACACCTTTTTTGGTGACACATTATGACACCATTTTTTTTATAGGTCAATTTTGCGATTTCAAAATCCAAACAGTCGATCCGAACCGTTCAACATGATCACCATATTAAAATGTGTTTGGAGATCAAATTTTACATTTTTTTGAATTTTTTTACTATTTATTAAGATGGTTACAAAATCATTGTTTTTCAATGGTCTGAAAACAACGATTTTGTAACCATCTTAATAAATAGTAAAAAAATTCAAAAAAATGTAAAATTTGATCTCCAAGCACATTTTAATATATCCATCATGTTGAACGGTTTGGATCGACTATTTGGACTTTGAAAATGGTAGGTGTCAAAGTGTGTCACCAAAAAAGGTGTAATTTGATCCCTCCTCTTTTAAATATTAATTTATTTTGATTTGTGTCAGTTTAAATTGCACCATTTCTCCTAATAATTTGCGTTTAAGTTTCACGATATAATTTTCAATATAATTTTTTTTTTCAAATATTTCCTATTCATTATATGCTTTGATTCAATATATAAATTAGGCCTCAGTTACTAATTATAATTGTTCATTTTATTAATAAAATTTAATTATTTCGTTAAATCTTATTTTAAAATTCTCTTTCAAAATTACAAATTTTTAATTACTTCTAAGTATTCTTTTTTATTCGTGGATTTGAAAGTTTAATTTACGTATTATTTTTTTTTATTTAATTTTTTCCAGTGTTGCAAATTAATTTTAATTATCTATTAAATTTTGATTTTAAATTCGTAAATTATTATTGTATAATCAATTCTTAAAAATTCAGGTTATAACAGCCTTACACTTATTATAGCTAAGGACACGCTAAATCCAAATCATAAATTTATAAAACTATTTAACAAACTTCGACACTACCTGAGCAATATAATGATTCCAGAATACCAGTGAGTATTTAAAATTATCAGCTAGTGTTGTATCTTATCAGAATAATTGAATTTCAAATTATTTGAGAACCATTGAGTTGCCTCAACATAACTATGAGCACTAAACTAACTTATAGCCAACAATTTTTTGTTGTAAATATTTGCCTAAGGATGTAAGCTTTCCAATATTTAGAATTATTTTTTTAGTAAAGATTAATTAGGTTCATTTAATTTTCAAAAGAGATTCTCCTTCAGAATTTCAAATCTATGATATTCCACACAAATAATATTGTTCTTGTCACTACACTGAAGACTATAATCCAAAAGAATAAACTATCCAAGTTTTCTATTCTTATAAAACCTAACAAATTTAAGTTGTTGCAATCTGAAGCAGAGGTATGCACAATGAATGGGTATGTCAATTTGATCTTCATTTTTTTTGGATTTATGTATGATTTATTATATAATTTAGTATAAAATGTATGAGTACTGTAAACTTGATCTCCATTCATAGCATGAAAATTTTATACGAATAATCTCCATTCACGTTTGATCACCAATCATATTATTGATGAAATATTCAACATCTTTAAGATATAGCTTCTGATGAGTCCAAATTGAACTACTAACTTTAAGTATAAATTAATATACCTTTTAACCCTAATTCTACTTGCGTTCATATCACAATTGCATGATCCTACTGTGTAGTATAATTGGGGTGTCAATCCACATGGATAGTGTATTAAATATCTAAAAAATTTCACTAGTCTAGGTTATTAGGGGGTTTGAAAATAGGTTTTAAAATAATTTTTAGGGTTTAATACCCTCAAAGTTTATGTGGTGGCGCTAATTGTGCTAAGGTTTGGTTTAAAAAATTAAATAGAGGTTCTCTCCTTCTCAATTACGTAAAATATATGTTTCTCTACCCCGAATGCAGCCTGTCACCCCGTATGCAGCATAGATTGTCCCACAGCTATCCCGTATGTAACACTGTCACTACCCCGCAGGGCGTGCTGGGTTTATGTGTACGTGATTTGAATGGTTTTCTGATCTTGCGTTGGGCTATCAATTATGTATCATAGGTATGCAATTATCTTTCTCACACAAACACAATTAATCATTCCGTATTCTACCCCACAATTAAATATCCCAAAGACCCTACCTAATTAAGGTGTTTCCTAATATAATCTAAATGTACAATTTACTCTATCTTGCCAAGGGAGCCCACTAGGTTCTAACCCTAGTTTTTGAACCGCTGCCATACCTAGTTAGCCGAAGTGTTACATATACTTACATGCATTATCCCCCCTCACACCGGGATGCAACGAAATCATATACCTATTGGTATGTAGAGGGTTACTAGCATATAGTAGACAGAACTATGTATGCAAGGGTATTATAAAAAAGGTTTAAACAATAAAAACAAACTCAAATCAACATACATAAAACATAAACATATACTAAAACATAATTAAGAATTCGATTACAACCCTCACCCTAGAGATGAGTGATCACTCAAAAGAGAGCGATGTTATCTTTTAAAATTTATAAATTCGGAAATGCTATCGGTTCGGATTGCAAGCGCACAATCCTTATCGAGTAGTATAATCGAGGTCGATCCACAGGGAATATTGGTCTACAGTCTTGAGCGATCAAATCACAATCTTTCAAAAGGCTAGACAAAATCTGAAAATTGAGAGTTGGAATTGTGATCAATGTAAATTTGGCAACAATTAAAAGTAATTAAAATAAAGATAGAAATGAGAATTCCTAGGGTTTCGACACAGCATTGCTACTCAATTCTCTTTGATATTTTACTTCTATCAGGTCTGATTTTCTGTTGTTGTTTATGGAAGACACTACATAGGACACTACGAGTCACTTGCGCAAATGACGGGACTTCCATCGAGATACTACATAAGACACTGCGAGTTATCTTACGCAAATGATAGATCTCTAAATACACAAGTTACTACATAGGACACTGCGAGTTATCTTACGCAAATGACAGAACTTGGCTTGCGTTTTGTGGTTCTGATTTATGGTTCCCCCGCGAAGATTTTCTTCACATAAATCTAATGGCTCCCAACGAGGCTAACTCGTCCATCATAATTTTTCTACCAATAAAGTACTGTCATTACCCTAGGATTAAACTAGATCATTGAAATCAGGTGAAGGGAGAATAAATTACAAAAGCATTTCAATCAACAACAATAAATCATAATCAACAGAAAATATATATATCAAAGCATCATGAGTAACAAGGTTTACTGCCTAGCCCCTAAGAAAAAAACTTAGCCACGGAGCGGCATCATTACAACACTCTCTTTCTCACTTCAATCAAATCTAACCCTAATTACCAAAATTACAAAGATGAGTTCTTCTTCCGTCCATGGAGCTTTATATAGGAGTGAGGGGACGTCTGAAGATAAGTGGAGGCCTAGAAACACGATCTGGACACGTTTGTAGCAGTTATTCCCCAAAGGGCCTTCTAATTACAGATCGTATTGGCTGATACAGTTTGTATTCACACCATGTCGCTGAGGGGTTTAATACGTATCATGCTATCTCCTGGTCCTTATCCGGCTAGGTCCGTATCAACTAATACGGGCCGTAACAGGGCCTTAGTCGATGAGCATCGCTTATCCGATTGACCTGATTCTTGCTCCATTTGATGTGAAATAGTCCCAAAACCTGTTTTCTGCAATAAAACATAAAGAAGAGTGACAGTGGCATTTTCCTCTAATTAATTAAATATAAGTGTGAGATAATATGCAAAACCTAAGCCAAAACCCTACGTAATTCATCATCATTTTGACTCTGATCAATGAGAGAATTAGCTACTCATGGCCATAGCAAAATAAAAAGAATAAAATAAAGAGAACATAAATTACAACCCAATTGAAGATGGATGAACCTCTGTCTCCTTAGATGACGCCTTCTCCTCCTCCTTAGCTTCCGATGGCTACTCCTCTCTCTAAGTAACTCTCTAACCTAACCTAGCAATGGGGATTGCTAATCTCCATTCTATGGACTTAACACAATTAAACACGCACACCAAAATCAATTACAAGAGAGGCTTTTATAGCTTTCCTAAATGAGAGGGGGAGTAATAGAGGTAGTGGAGAAGGTGGGAACTTGGAGTGCACTTCAAGTTTGCTTAGATGAAGCAAAAAATAACAAAGATAACTTGGCTCTGAAGCAATTGCGTCCATCTGGGAGAATTCTGCAGAAATTAGCATCAACGGTGGAGATCTGATCAGAATCTAAACAGTCCACGGATCGTGCGGCACAAGTCTATGTCGCATGCCGCATAGGGGAACCCGCACGGCTTCATGACTTAGTAGATTTTGTTGTAGTTTCGCCATTTCGCTTGTTATGCACTTCGTGTGAGGTGTTGCATGCTCCATAGGATGCCTTGTTTTGGTGCTATATCCAGAAATCGCCTAAAGATGACACTTTTGCTCCATATTTGGCCTAAAGATGACACTTTTTCTCCAAAATCTGCCAAAATAGCTTAAAAACACGTTTGCGGTAAATAAATTGGAAAAATGGCTACTTTGCATTCGCTTTTGGCCATTTTTCGCAAGAAAAGATAATGATTTTAGCTATATATTTTGGCCCAACCAGCTTCCATTTATATTATTATTCGAGCCAAAGCTTCAGAGATGATATTGAATAATGGTATTGTTCATAGAAGTATTATACAATTTTTTTTTTTCATTCATCTCATTGATGCTTCTTAACATAAAACATTTTTTTGTTAATATTGTATAAGAATTTGTGGTCATTATTTTTATCTTGAATTTTTTTCTTAACATGACATCAGGCCCTTCGCCTTTTCGCAAGTTTTTCGAATTGTGGTCAAACGCTCAAATCAAAGTTTACTACCAATATTTATGATTGTTTAAAGTTTGAAAATAATGCATCAATGTTTCATTACAAAAATATTTGATACTGTAAAAGGCCCCGTTATCATTGTATTGGATTTTGCCTTCAACAAACACTTTCACACATATCATTTTTTGTTTTGGCTGGTCTACATAACAAACTACAATTTTAAAAATAATAATCTTATAAGCATTTACAACATAAATAAAAACATTAAAGAAATAAAAAAAACTTCAAAAACTAGAAATAGCCGATTTTCTCTCTTCTTCTCTTCATAATAGATTGTGATATAAGTGACAGCGAACCTATTTATAAAACTCCAGATCCTTAACCGACGAATAATTTTTCGGAAACCTGGATCCAAAAAATTATTCTTTGGATCTGCCTTTCCAAAGAATAATTTTTCAGATCTTCCTTTCTGAAAAATTATTCTTCGGAAACGGGTTAACTGAGGCGGGCCTCTTTTCAAAAAATAATTTTTTGGATCTAGCCCCCCAATCCGAAAAATTATTTTTCGGATTGGGTAGATCTGGAATGTTTGTCAAAATGGGTATAGATTTTGTAATGCTGATTATTTTTTGTATATTAATAAAAATTTCGGCAAAAATAGAGACTTTCTAACTATAAAAAAAAATTAAAAATAGGAGTTTGAATCCGCACATACAATAAAGATTAAGGATTATATTTGAGCCCAAATTGGATTCTGCACAAATATGCTCTTGCAACTGTCAAAACTAGTTTCCTAAATGTGACATCGATTGACCAAAAATATGAACAAAAAAACACTAATACTTTGCAAATTCATTATAGCATAATATTATTTATAATACTCAGATGTATCTTTTTTAATTTATTACAAAAAAATTATATTGAAACAATACAAGTTAGAAAGTAATAAAAAAAATATCAGTTCAATCACTTGATGTAAAGATTCCAGAGCATAAAAAAATAGTGATTTTCTAACAGTTAAAAATTATAAAATTTGGACTCTAGCTACATTTTCATATAGAGAAGATGTTGAGCGGTTCACATTGACTATTTGAACTTCACTTCGATAGGGGTGGCAAAAGAAACATGTAGCTCATGGCTTGCTCGGAATCGGCCTATCAAATCTCCAAAAAGCCTTGCTTATTCCTAGCCCGACCTGAAAACAAGTCAGTTTGTTTCTGACTCGGTCCAGAATAAACGACTTTGACTTGGACCTGGTTCAGCTCAGGACAGATCGGTCCATTAACTAGTCTTACATGCCCAAAAAGGCGGCCTCAAGGGACATGGGCCGTACATACATCTTTTAATCTTTCATTTATCAGGAAACAATTTAACAATATTGTGTGCGTATGGGGTTGAGGCTTGAGAACTAATATCAATAATGCTAATCTATTTAGTAAGATTTGAACTTATAATTAAAATACAAGGTTAGCCCAGTCGCGACTCGCGAATCCCCCATCCCATTCTCATTTCTCTCTCTTTCTCTGATTCTCTCGCACGGCTACGGTGCCCCAATAATAGGGTGAAAACGGGCGACCGAATCCGGATTTGTGTTCGAAAATTAGATACGGATATCCGATATGCGAATATTCAGGCGGATAGTGGTACGGATATGATTTTAGATTTTAATTATCCGTGTCTGAATAGTAAATATATACCAAATAATTTTATATATATATATATAATGAAAAAATTATGTTATTGATCATTAAAAATTAGATAAATATTATAAACTTTCTTATTTTTTTAATAATATTTATATGTTTTTTAATAAAAAATAGTACCAAAAACGGATATCCGATCCGTATCTAGTTTACTATCCGATCCGCATTTGTATCCATCTAATATCTGATTCGTATCCGTATCCAAAAAAAAAACAGATACGAATATGGTTTTACCACTACCCGATCCATTTTCACCCCTATGGCCAATCCCCCTTCTTCTCTTGTGTCGTCGCACGGCGCCCCAAGCATCGAGCGTCTGAAAACCTCCACAAGGCAGGTCCGTCTCCCTCAGTCTTTTCATTTCTCTTTAAATCACCAAATACACGCTCTCCTCACAACCGCTCTCCATCACAACCCTATAACATCCGGCGACCATCCGGCGAGTGGAGCGCCAAGCACATCCCCAAGTTGCCGCTGGCTGAGGAGACCTCTGCAGTTGACATCACCACAGCGTGATGAGATGTGCATGGAAATATATATACGGTGGAATTACAGTATGATTCCTTCATTTTGCAGGGTGAACTGGATGTGTTTTCTGTTGTGAGAAATGATGATCTCAATACTACACTTTTTTCGATGAAAAAGAAAAGGACATCATGCATCCTGGTGAAGATATAATTCAGTTATCAAATACTCAGCATCAGTTTCTGGATAAACTGCATAAGCATGGTACAGTTTTATGATATGTTGCAAATCTCAACTTCTTTGTTTTTTTCGTGAACAAAATCAACTTTTCTTCATTTTTACAATTTATCTCTATTTATACATAAAAAGTACATATGCATTTGACTAAAATTTCATCTCATTTATTAGACATATTAGAAATTCCATTATTACAAGAAATACTTTTACAAGAAACACAAATTTGACTAATTTATAAAATATGAAGTTGAAGTTCAGATCAAGATTACATTATGGAATCGAAATGATGAAATATCCATAATTTTCAACCATTACAACACAATTAATATTCTATATGAAAAGGGTACACAAAACTGAGATTCCATAGTACCAAACAAGGTCCATTATTAGGGGAGCCACAGCCGTCAACACAATAGGAAATACTATTTCTGCTTCATACCATCTAATGGCGCGTATATATCGGGGCCCTGCTGCCGGACTCTTTCTAAGTGTAGCCTCAGGCAGCTTATTATGAAACAGTTGCATCCAATTTTGCCTACTAGATATTACGCCAATAACGGAGCTATGATCTCGACCAGTTCCATCATATTGAAGTAGGACTCCTCCCATAATAAGAATAATAATTCCAAGCAACATGTTGATGGGAGCTACGGCCAGAAAAATTGCAAATGAAAATGATATAAGAGTGAACCTAGATGCCAAAATAATAAACCATAGAGCTTGAGACAAACGTAGCTTCTTCAAATGAGGCTTGGATGAAGTTACCCCACGGAAGAGGAGCATTATTGTGCTATGAAAGGCACAAATAAATGCTATGATATCTGAGATGAGAAACGCTTTGAAAGCATATTTGTCTCCTAGAGTAGGCAAGCCAGGTTTGGGATGATCGTCAGCTCGATAACCTCCTGGCATGGTAAATGCAGCAGCAAATGTTGCAGTAGAAATGAGTACAGAGCCTAAACCAAGGTTTTGGATTGCATTTGTCAGTTTTTTATTCTCCTTTTCTTCATCTGCTTTTGTACTATGATCCTCAAGGAACTGGTCCCATCGCCTTGCACCATAATAAGCTCCTAACATTTCTGTGGACTCCGTTAACCAGAAGTTCACTTTCTGAAATTAAATTAATAATGTTAATGAAATGTTAGACATAATTTGGGCGTAAAATATGGGCAACTATGTTTACAAACAGCAATGAGAAAATTGTACAAACAAAGTAATAATTGTAAACAAATAGTAAAAAAAATCTCAAAAAATGTAACGGTTTCGAAGCACATTTTAATATGGAGAACATGTTAAGCACTTCAGATCATGTTTTTGAACTTTGAAATCACCAACACAAACTGGTAGTAGCAAGGTCATGGTCATAACACTATTTGACCTTAGCCAATCTCTCTCAAACATTAATAATTAAAAAAATGGGCAACTATGTTATCAAACATAATATGGATAGGTAAAATTCATTTGGAGCCTTTATAGTTAGATGTCAATTATTTCACCTGGAATAGTGGATGAATTGCATTGTCATTGGAAGTAGCAATTGCCGATTGGTCCCGCAGAGTTAAGCCCCTCTTGTTGCAAATATTAAAGGACACTTCCTTGTCTTTCATTAGCAGTTTAACAACCATTTCATGCTCAGAATCCATTGCTAAATGGAGTGGAGTATTTCCATCATTGTCTCTAGCATTCTTCATGCTTTTATGCTTTGAAGTAGTGCAACAAATCAACTGATCAACTACAGGACACTGCCCGTTTTGGGCTGCAACATGAAGAAAGTTTCTTCCTTCAGCATCTCGAAGCTCATCAGAATCAGGACAATGATCCATGATTGCTCTAATTACCCCAACGTGGCCCATTTTTGCAGCAACGTGCACGGGAAAAGATCCACACGAGTCGTAGAGGTATGCTAGTGAATGATCACACTTCAATAAAACTTGGGTAATTTTATCGTAACCATATGAAGCCGCGAAGTGAAGGGGAGTACTCCCACTGTTATCTGGCATTTTTGCTAGTAACGGCTTCCATGTTAATAGTTTTTCAGTCATTTCTAGAGATAAAAAATGCAAGAGGATTAGTATACTATTATGCATTCAGTTATTCACTTATGTTTATGATAATTATATGAGCTTGTTTCCATATTCTTGTCAATCCGATAGTTTTCATTACTCATTCTGGCATAAATAATTTAATAGGTTTTCAAGCGCAACATTATATATCTTTGGGTTCCATCGGATATGGTTTTCAACTTATACTCCCCCTTGTCTCCCTACAGGGACCCGCAAACAGGCAAAATAAAAAAATGCTTGTATAAAGTATAATCTATTTTTTTCCCCATATGTTTATGATCAAATAAATTTTATTCAATTAAACTTCCATGCTGTAGAGTTCTCTAGATACTAAAGCAAATGGGACCAATCTGCTTCAATGTTTGTTGGTTCTTACGATCTTTTTTAAACATAATTGAGATGAACTTCTTAATTAATTTGTTTACCTTTGCTCCTCAAGACTGCAGCATGAAGTGCGGTTTGCCCATCAGGTCCAGCGTAATAAGCTTTAGAGACTTCTATTCCAATCAAACCTTGTGTCATTTCGTTCACCACATCCAGATAACCCAATGTGGTTGCCAAGTACAATGGTGATATCCCTTGGGGATGAAAATCTACCGTTATTCTCGGAGAATAACTGGACCCTGTTTTCTCTCTATCTCTCTCCTCCTCTGTTTCTCTCTCCTTCTCTCCTTCTTTTCCTCCTCTCTGTCTCTCTCTAACATGAGATTGCAGCAGATTTGAACTCATCCCTTGGTGGTCCATTACACTTGCCAACCCCGGATCGGCAGTAATTAATAAAGATGCCACAGCTGCATGGTTGTGCCGGGCTGCGTCATGTAATGCAGTCTCCCCATCCTTGTTCCGAGCCCTCAGTACCACCTTCACTATGTCTTCACCCATCTCATATGAAAAACCGATAAACAATGAAACCATTTCACAGTATCCATTTTTTGCGGCACAGTGCAAAGGAGTTTCAAGCACCTTGTTACGAGCCACCAAAAGAGATGTCTCCCTTCGCCAGATTTTTTCTGCAAGATCTAAGAAGTTGGAGCTAGCCGCTAGGTGCAGAAGTGAGTTACCCGTGTATGTTACTCCTAGAAAAAAGTCTGGCTCATCTCTTGCAATGCACTGGTTATCTATATTGATGGTAATCTCACTTGTATCCTCTTCAAGCCCCAAAATGCGTGCAAAACGAGATTCATCACCTTGTCGTGCGGCAATTAGGAGCTCGGTATCCATGAGTATCCTTTGATGGCTTTCTGTCATTTTTGTTAAATTCTATGGGAAAAATGTTGCAAGATTTAAAATGGAAATATAACAAAGTTGATAGAAGTTCTTATAAGAATTCTAAGCATCTATGTCAAGGGAATGTTTATGTAGTGAGGATCCTCTAAGTTAACTCAAAATATATATCCTGGATTAATTGATTTGTACTCAAAGAACAACTTGTAGTATAAGAACTAGGAATGTTTTGGTGTTGCTTTTGTTACTTTCTTTACGTACTTTTGTGAAGGTTCAAAACAAACCATTATATACTATTGTAACTTCTGAACTGTTGTAAAAATTTGTGCTTTTAAGCTTATTAAGAGCCACAACTCATAAAACATTGGATGAAGTTCCTACTTTGATCTGAGCCATAATTTTATAAACATTGTATCAGAATTCTTACTCTGAGCTGTTGAGCAATTTCAAAAGTAAAAGGGCTCATTCATAAAACTTCCTAGTAACAGTGTCTGGCCTAGGATCCTCTGGCACAGACATAGCTTTAAAAAGGCCTATTTAAAGGCCTCAAGTTTTACTTTCGGTTTTACAAATCACACATTCCTTCCACAAGCTTCGGCATCTTTCGATCTGTCCCCCCATGGATGCACGACCTGACCCACTAAATGAAAGATTCTTAGCTCAAACCCAAAGAAATGGGAATATATATATATATACGGTGAAGTTATAGTATGGATTCCTTGATTTTGGAGGGCGAACTGGATGTGTTTTCTGTTGTGAGAAATGATGGTCCCAATACTACACTTTTTCAAGGAAAAAGGAAAAACATAATGCATCCTTGTGAAGAAATAATTCAGGCATCAAATACTTGGCATCAGTTCATGGGCAAAACCAACTTTTCAATGTGAGGAAGAGCAAGGTACAATTTTATCTGTCACAAATCTCTACGTCTTTGTTTTCTTTAGAATTAAAAATCAACTTTTCTTCATTTTTACAACTTATCTCTATTTATACATATAAAGTGTACATGCAATTCACTAAAATTTCATCTCTTTCACTAGACTTATTAGAAACTCCGTTATTAACAAATCATGATGATCTGTGTTACTATATTTTTTTCAGAAAAAAATTTAAAAATATAAAATACTATTAAAAAAATATAAAAAATCATATTTTTGGGCTACATCATGCTCCGTAGGCTATGAATGAATTTCATTTTTGCCCTGACCCACGATGTTCTATGACACTACTACAAAAAAACACATTTACTATCGCTCCTTTACCATTGGCACCGACGGTGTATGTAACCAGGGGCAGCGCTGTAATTACTTTGAATTTTTTATCGACTGTTCGGGCTAACTAACCGATGGCATTGATGCCCCCCTCCTTTGCCATCCGTTTTTTTTATCCTATCGTTGGTTTTGAGTGTCTCTTTAATATCGGTTGGGTTACTAGATAGATGGCGTAGAGGTGGTGATATTTACCATCGGTGATGTCAATTGGGCTGTCAGTATTTGATTGATCAATACCAACAGTGTTCCTTTTTGAACCAATGGCGATGTTCTCAAGGGCAACGCTATAAGTACTTGGAACCTAGATTTTAGTATTAACCAACACTTCTCCATGTATGATCAACTGATGGTGATGTATTGTGTAGTTAAGTTTGGAGATATATTATGCAATTATAATGAGATAATTATTTAATAGCATACATAATACCAACTCAATAATATCAAATTAACTAAGGATTAGCTGGCTCCTAAAATTTTGCGTTATAATTTTTTACACTAGTGGAAAAACTGAAATCAGGATCGGCCTAATAGTATCGGTTATATGAAACAACCGATTCTAATATCTATCTGGATCGGTTTTTTAAGAAAACCGATCCTAAAAACTATTCAGATCGGGTTTTATGGTTAACCGATCCTAATTTATGAACAATTAGAATCGGTTTTTTATTAGAACTGATCCTGATACTATCAGGATCGGTTTTTACAAACAACCGATCCTAATGGAACACATATTAGGATCAGTTGTTTGTAAAAACCGATCCTGATAGTATCAGGATTGGTTCAAAAAACAACCGATTCTAATTCTTTTTTTTTTAATGTTGGCTCTCAAAAAAAAAAGTATCAGGATCGGTTGTTTCCAAACAACCGATCCTGATTCTTTTTTTTTTCAGAACCAACATTAAAAAAAAAAAAAAGTTATCAGGATCAGTTTTTTCAAAAAAACCGATCCTGATTTTTTTTTTTTTTCAGAACAAACATTTAAAAAAAAAAAAAAAAGTATCAGGATCGGTTTTTTCAACAAAACCGATCCTGATTTTTTTTTTTTTTTTTTTCATTTTTTGTATTAGTTATTTCTTAGTGAACAATTAGCGAAGACCCTGCTCAAATATATATATATATATTTGGCTAAATTTGTCAACGAAAATAGATAAGGACTGGGATAATAATTTATCTCGTTTTATTTTTCTAAATTTATTTGTTATTTTCCTACAAGTTTAATTTACTAAATAGAAAATGTTTGGCGGGGTAAGAACTTTTGGCTTCCAATTTCGCACTTTTTCCCCTAATCTGATTGTCTGATTTAATTGGCCTTTTAATTCGTGCTTTTCATTGTAAATGTTGAATTATGTTTTTCTTTTCTTGCTAGTACTGTGAAGACAACAAATGCATCACCCCTCTATAAGCATGAATATATTATGGAATGGAAAAAAAAAAAAAGCATGATATATATAATGCCGAAATTTTTATTTATACCAAATTAAAAAAACACCAAAACACCTCAAGGGTCGCAGATTAGCTTGGAGACCCCTCAAAATCTAAATATATTTAATATTATAGTCGTTATTTAGGTTTTTTTTTGGGGGAGCGCCAAGCTAATCTGCAGCCCCCTAAGAATGGGGCCGCAGATTGGTTTGGAGGCTCTGATATTTTTCGAAATACCCAGAAAACATGATTTTTTGATTTTTTTTTTTAATATGATATAAATAAAAATTTCGAGATATAATGTGCACAAATTGTGCTACTTGCACGATATTTGAATGAACTATAGAAATAAATTGTGGGACTATTACTTTTAACTCGTATAATTTAAATTCTTCACTTTTTGATGTGTTATATATATATACATATGTAGGGATCTTATGCTGTGATTATTATTCAGGGAAAATCAAACTTCATCTTTATTCGCATCTGTTCAATTAAGCTTTAACAAAAAATGTATTGAAATAATTAAGATTTTGGAGAAAATCAAATAAGCTAAGTGCTTGTATTTTGAATTTGTTTTCTAGCAGATTTAAATATAAAGAGATGTGATCCGACATTTTGTTGTTAAGGTTCACTTTTCTAATTCTTTCTTACTTAATGCGGCTTCTCTACTGTACTAACCTGCATAATTACACATTTAATTAATTGTTCCCTCAATTTCTTTAACCTTTCTTCCCTCAAAATTTCTTCTCCACTATATCGTTCAATATGTAAAAGTTCATTTTTCAGTTCTATTATCTTCGAATTGATTCATTTCCCGCCTATTAATCTTATTTTATATCAACGTTTGATTTTTGAATTACATGTATTTAAAATGGACAGACAAAAAAATGGCATTAAGAGTTGGATAAAGAACACGGAATTGGCAAATGGAGAACAATACTTGAAGATGCAGAGTTCAGTACATCATTTACATCAATTTCTCTCAAAAAATGATTTTCTTCTTCTATCCTGTAGGAATAAAATAAATAGAGAACGTTTTCTTATTTACGATGCATCTCATGATTAGGAGAGTTTCAAGAGTCCTCACTAATTGTCTACTAGGAAGAAAATTTTAATTTGCTTCTTTAATTTGAGTTAGATGAAATTTTATAAAAAAAGTCGAGATATAAATAAAATGCTTTAATTGTTACGAACTTCATTCTACTTTTCTTAATTTAGTTGTGACAATCATCCCATCCTCTAAATATTTAACTTTGACAAATATTTTCATGATTGTAATTTAGTTAATGTAAAATACTCAAATATTTTTTACTAGTCAAGTGTCTATGCGTTGCGGTGGAAATTGACAAGATTAATTTAACTTGTGATAGATTCATGAAAATATTTCAATAAGAAGTTAAATATAAAACACATTAGTCTCCGGAATTACGTAACAGAGCTAAGGACAATCCTTAATTATGAGAAAGAGGGTCCACATGAAAGAGGTATTTATCGAAAAACATTTAAAAAAAAAAAAGTATCAGGATCGGTTTTTTCAACAAAACCGATCCTGATTTTTTTTTTTTCAGAACCAACATTAAAAAAAAAAAAAAAAGTATCAGGATCGGTTTTTTCAACAAAACCGATCCTGATTTTTTTTTTTTCAGAACCAACATTAAAAAAAAAAAAAAGTATCAGGATCGGTTTTTTCAACAAAACCGATCCTGATTTTTTTTTTTCAGAACCAACATTAAAAAAAAAAAAAGTTATCAGGATCGGTTTTTTCAAAAAAACCGATCCTGACTTCTTTTTTTTTTTTCAGAACCAACATTAAAAAAAAAATAAAAGTATCAGGATCGGTTTTTTCAACAAAACCGATCCTGATTTTTTTTTTTTTCAGAACCAACATTAAAAAAAACAATGTTATCAGGATCGGTTTTTTCAAAACAACCGATCCTGATTTTTTTTTTTTTCAGAAACAACTTAAAAAAAAAAAAAAAGGTATCAGGATCGGTTGTTTTGAAATAACCGATCCTAATGCTAATTTGACGCTAGGGTTTAATTTTGTTTCGCGCCTTTGTACTTACAAAAACAATCAGGATCGGTTATTTCGCCTCCTGCTTAGTTCTTATTTTCATTTCGCGCCTCTCATTTTCAACTTAGCATCTCTCTCTCTGTCTCTCCCTCTCAAATCCTCAGACCTCCGTGTCTCTCCTCTCTCTGTCTCCGTCTCGTCTCTCCCTCTCCTCCGTGTCTCTCTCTCTCTGTCTCCGTCTCTCCCTCTCAAAGCCGAGCCTCTCGAACCTCCGGCTCAATTGTGTCAATTTTTAATTTTTTGTATTGTTTCAAAAATTAATTAATGGTGTTTGTATATTGTTGTTCAGTCTTGAGGACATCTCGCTCAAGTTACTTAATCATCCGGCCGATCAACTATCACGGTATTAGCTTCACTACTAGAATTTGTATTATTTGCATGGGTAACTAAGTTTAATTGCATCTTTAAGTAATTCCCATACAATTGATATTTTTTGCATGGGCGCGCAAACTAAATTGCATGGGTTAAAATTTTCGGCCCATGCTATTAAGAATTCCATACAATTGATATAACTACCCATGCAAATGACAAGTTATATACCCATGCAAATATATCTGCTGAAATTTCACAATTCAAAATTAAATTTCAAATATTCTGCACGAATCTCAAAGTCCCTGGATTTTTCCTGTTGAAAGTTTGTAAATTCTTTGTTTTAACCAAATTGGAGATTTATTTCGGGTCCGCACCTCTATCTCCCTCTCTGGCTACATCGCCCCCTCAATCCCCTCTGTCGTTGATTACTGAACCCCACCCCCCGCTCTCTCTCTCTTTTTCTTCTCTGTTCGTTCAAACCCCTTTTGCCCTCTCTCTCCTTCGACGCTGGTGGCTGAGGAGAAACCCTAGCCGATTTTCTCTCGCGCGCGTGCGCTGTCTTGTCCGTGGGTGTCTCGTCTTACCTGTCGCGACGACTATCTCGCACTCCTTGGCGCGATTAGCGCACCCACCCCTCTGCGGCTTTGACTGGTACCCGATACTCTCTCTCTCTCTCTCTCTCTTTCTTGTTTACTCATGTGTTGAGAACTAAATCTCTCTCTTGCTTGTTCTGTTTTCCCTTTTTGCTTGCTGTGCTGGAAACCCTAGAAGTTTGGGGGTTTTTGATTCTTGCGATTTCGTCTCTGGTGTCTTTCTTGGAGGTGTTTCTGGTGCTTGGTGTGTTTCTTTGCTATGGTGCTTGCCTATTTGCTGAGATGGCAGTGAGGCGAGCCTCTGCTTGGTACCGGCCGAACCTTGACCCTTTTTGCGATTTGCTTCTCTCAGGTAAATATTCAAGCTCTTTTATTTTGGTTGATGTGATGCTTAGTGAGGAATTATTGTATATTTTGATTAATTGGTTGTCTCGCGCGAGTTGTTGAATTTCTCGCGCCAGCTCCAACTCTGATCTCTTCACCACAAGACCACATGATACCTTCTCCTGTGAAATCATGAATTATGATCTGGTCACAGATTACTTTGAGTAAAATATTCACTAGAATGGGGATAATCTGGCACTGCTGCTGCTGCTTGATCACTACTGGTACCAGCTGGGCCAGCTGCTGCTTCTGGCCCCGTGCCTGTACCAGCTGATTTTGTTCATGCTGTTTGACTTGTTTAGAAAATTCCAAGTATATTGATAGTTAGATTTTATCTGTACAAAGTTTCACAGTAGAATGAGAGTTCTGAATTGATTTTATAGAGCTTTTCAGATATCCAGATTACATAGGGCCCATATGGTTGTGTGAAAGTGTGAAAATTATGTATATATGATCATTTGGATGTTCAAAAAAGAAAGAACAAGTTATGGCATCCATCCTTCCTAATACAACCACAAAAAAGGTATCAGCATTACTGAGAAACACCAACAACACTGATTATGTAAGTGAATTTCTAAAGTCAGTAAATTCAAAATAACAAATCTGACTTGCAAATATTTATAATCGTTGCAGCTTGAACATTATCAAATCACTGGACTTCATGTGCCTCAAGATTAAGCTCTCATACTATCTAAGAAGTTAGAATGGTGCAATGATAAGCGTAAATTATATACACATTTGATCTAGTTTTTATCATAAAATAACTCCAATTATCATGTATTTTGAATAAAAAAGGAATAAATTACACCTAGAATCAAGTTACTGCGGTAGTTTGGCTTTAAAATGCAGGAAAAGACGAAAAATGATGTAATTAGGGCTGAGTGCGGATCAACCACCCGCACTGAGATTCAGTGCGGACGCACTCAAGTACTTAGCCGATTTTCTAACCTCTCAGCGCAAGCCAGGATTTTTCCCGAGCGTAATGCGTCCGCACTCACACGCCAATGCGGGTCATCCATCCGCATTCGGTACTTGGTCGGATTTTCAGAAACTGCAGAAGCTCAGCAGTGCGGGTCCTTCACCCGCACTCTCACCAGTGCGGACGCACTCAGAAGATTACGCAGGATTTTCACCAAGTTAAATAAGGAAAGTTGAATCCAGTGCGGGTCCTTCACCCGCACTCTCAGCCAGTGCGGACGCACTGAACACGCAGACAGCCAAATTTACCCGGTTTCAACACTGTTTCTATTTTTGGCACTCCAAGGACACGTTTTAAGAAGCCAAAAAATAGCAATACTTGCCAGGAAAGAAATGCCAAAAAGAGCACCCACTAACTCCACCTTCTAGCCTCTAAATTGGGTATGATCTCTTGCTATAAAAAGGGCTAGAACTTTCCCTTCAAAGACATCCATCATCCATCCAACAACACATCTCATACTCTCTACACACAATTCTGAGCAATATTTTCTGAAGAAGGTGAAGCTTTCAAGCAAGGAGAAGAAGGGTTTCTTGAGCAAGATTCGGCAAGATTGAGGTTCTAGATTCAAAGGGTGTAATTATTCTTTATTTCATTTCCTTTTATTCTTTGCCAAACTTTGCAATGTTTCTCTCCAAGAGGGAGTAGTTCTCTCTCTAGGGGTTTAGGTCAATGCATGAACTTGTTTAATTCTATTTTATTCGATTATTTGCTTTTATTGTGATTGTTTTATCGGATTTGATTGTTAATTTCTGTGATTTTAATAATTTGTGTTAAATACACAATTAGTACTTGAATTGTAGCATCTCGTTTTGGTTTCAAAAGAACCAAAATTGACTAGGATCAATAGGATAGTACCAAATTGTGAATGCAAATACCTTAGGTTTTAGATTAAGATTCTAACCAATTTAATCTAAGCCGGAACTACAAAAATTAAGGTTAGGGACTTGGTGAAGGACCTAACCGTGAAGTCAAACCCTAATTAGGACATCTCAAATCGAGTCGGATATTGGTATCATGGACTTAATTGAGAAGTACCAATATTCGAGGAGAGGAGAGACTAACAAGAGCTTATGGTCTAAGTAGCTAGGGTGAAGGACCTAACCGTGAAGTCCGAATTACTTAGACACGTTATTAATTCACGAAAGTGACCCTTAATGACATATTAGGTTAGAAACCTCATCAAATCATACATGAATTTAAGCAAATACCGAATAAATAGAATTAGCAAGGGATTGTAGACCAAAGACCCCTAGATTCTCTAAACCTTGAAAACAAACCGACTTTTCTTTCTTTTACTTTTACTATTAATTGTTTAAAAACTCTTTTATTTGGGTATTGAACCCAACCTTAGGATTTTTACTACAAAACCCCCCCCATTTACTTTATTGCACTTTTCTTTCTTTTCTGAAATTTATTATCTAAAGTTTAAAATTTAGTATTTATCTTACTCCTTGTGGTTCGATACCCGATAATATACTACACGGTAGGATTGTATACTTGCGATCTAAACCGAAAGTGTATTTGAGGATAAAGCTTTTTACATATACCCTTTGCACGTATCAAGTTTTTGGCGCCGTTGCCGGGGAGTATAGTTTAAATACTAAGTTTTTACTTTAGCGATTTATTTCAGATTTTTTCGTTTTCTTTTTGGAAACTAATCTAATTTCTTTTTCAGCAGTCTATGAGCGTAGGAAAAACCCCTTTTCCGACGATTTTCGACGACGAAGAAGAGCATCTAAGAATGGACCCACCAATAAATCCAGCCATCAACGGAGACGACCAATCGGTCCATGACGATCAAGGAAGTAATCAAAGCCCCCCCGTACGAGGACTAACCCCACCTCGTAACGGGAGCCACAACAACAATGGCCGAAACCATCAACACGGCCACCGCTTCGGCTTCATTCCTCATGGCCAAGAGCCACGAGACATTAAGCCCTCTCTCATCCATTTGCTTGGACAAAATCAGTTCGGGGGAGCCCTCAACGAAGATCCACACGCCCATTTGGCGGTTTTCGAAGAACACTGCGGCACTTTCGCCCGAGAAGGAGACGAGCTAGACAACCTCAAACTCAAATGCTTCCACTTGTCCCTCCGAGACAATGCAAGGACGTGGCTAAGGACCGTCAACCGGGACAACATTGGTACATGGGACGACATGGAGAAATTGTTTTTAGGAAAATACTTCCCTCCATCCAAGACCCAACACTTTCGGTCGAAGATCACAACGTTCAAGCAAGCCGAGGGGGAGTCTCTAACCGAGGCATGGGATCGATGGGCGGAGCTCCAACGCTTGTGCCCTAACCATGGCCTTGACATGTGGTTGCTCTTTCAATTCTTCTATGGAGGTTGTACAATAGCCACTAAAACTCACTTAAATTCTGCTGCAGGTGGAAACATGTCAAGGATGGATCCCGAGCAAGCCATTCTAATGATTGAGGATATGGCGATCAACCAAAGGGAGTGGACAGCCGAAAGAGGTGGACGAACCTCCAACACACCGGGGATCATAAAAGTCGATGAAGTTACCGCCTTGAGAGCACAAATGGAGGCCTTGCAACATCAAATGTCACAAATGCAAAACGTCAAAGCCGTGACGAAGAAGGCTCCATGCGGCATATGTGGAGAGGCGTCTCATATCACCGCCGATTGCCAAGTCCTTATGGAAGGAGAAGATGTGGAGCAAGTGAACGCCATGTTCTACAATCAAGGTGATAAGAGGAATGACCCGATCTACAATAAGGTTAGGCAAAATGATAATTTCAATTCCAATTCTTACAATCCTAACACAAGGTGGAACCATCCGAATTTCAAATGGAAAACCGAGAATGATAACTCCAACCAATACCAAGGTAATTCCAACCAATACCGGTCCAACCAAAACTCTTACCAAGGTCCCTCACCTCTCTCAAAGTTGGAAAAGATGATGGAGGAGTACATCGAATATCAAAGGAACACAAACAATGAGGTCAACAAAAAGTTTGAGTTCCTAGAAACAAAGACAAAGATGCTAGAGACACAAATAGCACAACAAGCTTCTTCATCCTCTCGACAACAAGACACACTTCCGGGCAAGCCGGACATCAACCCTAGGGAGCAAGCAAAGGCTATAACCTTGAGGAGCGGCACGGGATACGAAGGACCCAAGATGCCCACCATTGACGAGCAACAACCACCCAAGGAGACACCACCTCCAACTTCTCTCAATGAGGACACACCGGCATCAACCGAATCTCAAGAACCGGGTAATTCTATCCCGGCAAAGGTAAAACCTACTGAAACTCCTAAGTATATCCCACCACATAGGTTTATACCATTTCCTCAAAGATTAGTAAAAAATAAACTTGACCAACAATATGCCAAATTTGTAGAACACCTCAAGAAATTGAACATCACCATCCCTTTTACCGAAGCAATTACTCACATGCCCTCTTATGCAAAATTTTTGAAAGATATTCTATCCAACAAAAGAACAATTGAGGAAGTGGGCACGGTATCCCTTAATGAGGAGTGTAGCGCTCTTTTCCTAAACAAGCTACCTCCAAAACTTAAGGATCCCAGGAGTTTTGCAATTCCATGTGTAATAGGTGATACCAAATTCGAGAGGTGTCTATGTGATTTAGGAGCAAGTGTAAGCCTCATGCCAAAAACCGTCTATCAAAGGCTAAATCTTGTTGCCTTGAAACCTACAAGAATGTCCTTACAATTGGCCGATAAGACGGTACGCTACCCCGAGGGAATTGCGGAAGATGTGATTGTCTTGATAGGTAAGTTCTTTGTTCCGGTCGATTTCGTGGTTGTTGAGATGGAGGAGGACACTCATACCCCTCTTCTATTGGGGCGTGATTTCCTCACCACAGCAGGGGCAAATATAAATGTTAAGGAAGGTAAAATATCCTTTGACATTGGAGGCGAAAAGGTAAATTTTCACATGTTTAATGCCATTAAATACCCTTCAAATGATAATGATTCTATATGTAGAGTGGATGCTTTAGATTCCATTATAGCTACTCAGATGAAGGAGGAGATGGCTACTAAACAACTTGACCAGGACCTAGAAGAATCCAGCCTTGAAATTGGCCAAGTCTGTGAAAATTTTCTCCAGTGCGGGTCAACCACCCGCACTGACACACAGTGCGTCCGCACTCAGCCTCCTGAAGCTGGACAATCCGCTGACCGAGCCCAGTGCGTCCGCACTGACCATCCAGTGCGGCCCGACCACCCGCACTCACCAAAATTTGAGCAGATTTTCAACATTTCTGCCAAAGCAACCGATTCTGCCGCACCAAAGGTCGAACTCAAGCCTCTGCCACCTACCCTTCGCTATGAATACTTGGGGGAAAACGAGACATATCCGGTGATTGTCAATTCGAAGCTCAACCAAGAACAAACCGAGAAGCTTCTACACGAGCTAAGGCTACATCGGAAGGCAATTGGTTACACAATCGATGACTTAACCGGAATCAGTCCGTCCCTTTGCATGCATCGAATTCTAATGGAGGATGATCACAAACCCACCGTTGAAGCTCAAAGAAGACTCAATCCGAATCTAAAAGAAGTGGTGAAGAAAGAGATCCTCAAGCTACTTGATGCCGGCATTATCTACCCAATTTCCGATTCCAAATGGGTAAGTCCGGTTCATGTCGTACCAAAGAAGGGAGGCACAACAGTGGTGAAAGGCGAAGATGACAAGATGATATCCACAAGGGTGGTCACCGGATGGCGGATGTGCATCGACTACCGAAAGCTCAACAATGCAACTAGGAAGGATCACTTCCCTCTACCATTCGTGGACCAAATGCTTGAGAGGCTAGCCAATCATTCACATTTTTGTTACCTTGATGGGTATAGTGGATTCTTTCAAATCCCTATTCACCCCGATGACCAAGAAAAAACGACCTTTACTTGCCCTTATGGTACGTTCGCGTACCGTAGGATGCCGTTTGGTCTATGTAATGCCCCAGCCACATTTCAAAGAGCCATGATGGCTATTTTCTCCGATTTATTAGAAAATTCCGTGGAGGTTTTCATGGATGACTTTTCAGTTTTTGGTACTTCTTTTGATGATTGCTTAACTAATTTGATTAAAGTTTTAGAAAGATGTGAGCAGGTCAATTTGGTGCTAAACTGGGAGAAGTGCCACTTTATGGTGCAAACGGGGGTAGTTTTAGGCCACGTGGTGTCATCCGAAGGCTTGGAAGTCGACAAAGCAAAGGTGGAGGTGATAGAGAAGTTGCCATACCCAACTTGTGTGAAAGATGTGCGGAGTTTCCTAGGCCATGCGGGGTTTTATCGACGGTTTATCAAGGATTTTTCAAAAATTTGCAAACCTCTTACGAATTTAACTATGAAAGATGCATAATTTAATTTTGATAAACCTTGCATTGATGCTTTTGACAGGATAAAGAAGGCGCTAATCTCAGCCCCCATTCTTCGCCCACCGAATTGGGATGCACCATTCGAGATTATGTGTGATGCAAGCGACTACGCCGTCGGAGCCGTCCTAGGACAAAGGATCAACAATAAGCCACATGTGATCTACTATGCAAGCAAAGTCCTAGATTAGGCGCAAATGAACTATACAACCACCGAGAAGGAGTTCTTAGCCGTCATCTTTGCTATCAACAAATTCCGGTCCTACTTGGTGGGATCCAAGGTGGTTGTGTACTCCGATCATGCGGCCATCCGATACCTTCTCAACAAGAAAGATGCCAAACCACGCCTAATTCGATGGATCCTCTTACTACAAGAATTCGACTTAGAGATCAAGGACAAGAAGGGAACCGAAAATTCAGTGGCGGATCATTTGTCTCGCATTACCAATGAACCAAAAGAGAATGACGTGCCGATTGATGATTCATTCATAGATGAACAACTATATGCAGTCAACGAACTCAAGGCGCCATGGTATGCAGATTTGGTCAACTACCTTACATGCGGTATACTACCTCCCGATCTAACTTATCAACAACGAAAAAAATTCTTTTCCGATGCAAAGAAATATTTTTGGGATGAACCGTTGTTGTTTAAGTTGGGGGTAGATGGAATTCATAGAAGATGTGTGCCCCAAGAAGAAACCGAACAAATTCTAAGATGTTGCCACTCATCCGCCTATGGAGGACACGCTTCCACCGACAAAACCGCCGCCAAAGTTCTTCAAGCCGGGTTCTTTTGGCCCACGCTCTTCCGAGACGCAAGAGAATATGTGCTTAGGTGCGACAAATGTCAAAGGACCGGGAACATATCTCGAAGACATGAAATGCCCTTAAACGGAATACTAGAAGTTGAATTATTTGATGTTTGGGGTATCGATTTTATGGGTCCCTTTCCGAGCTCTTGCAACAACAAGTACATACTCGTAGCGGTCGATTACGTGTCAAAATGGGTCGAAGCCATAGCTATACCAACCGCCGACTCCGCTGTGGTAAGGAAACTTTTTAAGAAAATTATCTTTCCTAGGTTCGGAGTACCCCGAGTGGTGATAAGTGATGGCGGATCTCATTTCATCAACCGCCAATTTGACGCTCTACTACTCAAGTATGGAGTCAAGCACAAGGTGGCCACACCATACCATCCACAAACAAGCGGCCAAGTCGAGGTGTCCAACCGAGAGATAAAGAACATCCTCCAAAAGGTGGTGAATATATCAAGGAAGGATTGGTCACTCAAACTAGACGAATCTCTTTGGGCATACCGGACCGCATTCAAAACACCCATAGGTATGACTCCTTTCAAACTTGTGTATGGAAAAGCATGCCATTTGCCGGTCGAGCTTGAGCATAAAGCCTATTGGGCAATAAAGGCTCTAAACTTCGACATGAGGGCAGCCGGTGAGAAGAGAATCCTCAATCTACACGAATTGGAGGAATTGCGCCTTGATGCATATGAAAATGCCAAGTTATACAAAGAAAAGACAAAAAGATGGCACGACAAGCATATCATGAGGCGAGATTTTCAAGAAGGAGACACGGTTCTCTTGTACAACTCAAGACTCCGACTCTTTCCCGGAAAATTGAGATCAAGGTGGACCGGGCCATACAAGGTAAGGAAGGTGTTTAACCATGGTGCAATTGAGATTGAGAACGATAAAATTGGACCATTTAAGGTAAACGGACATCGTCTCAAACATTTTAATTATGAAAATCCCATAGGTGAGATGGAAAGGCTTCGCCTAGATGATTTAAATTCTCAATAGTGAGCACAAATCGTGTCGAGCTCACGACGTAAAATTGAGCGCTTCTTGGGAGGCAACCCAAGTTTTATTTTTGTTTTTTTTGCTTTTTCATTTTATTTTTCAAATTTTATACTAACTCTACAGAAAATATCAGGACGAAACAAGCAAAATTGGTCCCAGTGCGTCCGCACTGCCATTCAGTGCGTCCGCACCCGAGGTAAGTATTTTCAGTTTTTGGAACTTGGAATTTTTGAAAAAATTTCCCCAGTGCGGGTCAACCACCCGCACTGACACACAGTGCGTCCGCACTCAGGAATATTTTGCAAAAACCCTAAAACCCGAAATTTTTTTGTCGGTGCGGATGGACCACCCGCACTGACACACAGTGCGTCCGCACCAGTGTGTCTTTTTAAACCCGACCCCTAGGGTTCTTTCGCGGCTTTTCATCTTCAAAACCCTAGTTTCGGTTTTCTCTCTCTAAAAACCCGAAAACCCTCTTCCTATACCCATTTCTCCCTCTCCTCTACATTTTCTACCCTCTTTCTCTTCTTCTTTCCCTCTTTTCTTCTCCAAAACCGAAGATCTCACTTCTCTCAAGTCGTTCCAAGCGCCTCTTCTCCAAAACTCGATTTCTTCGCATTTTCTCGAAATTTTTGTGATCTACAACGAGGTTTGATCTCTCCTTACACTAAATTTCATTTATTGGTAGTTAGATCTGTAAAATGGTACCAAAAATCGAAGAAATCGACCAAAATTGTCCAAATCGGTTTGAATTCCCCCAGAGTGCGGCCTACCACCCGCACTCAGTCACAGTGCGTCCGCACTCTGGTGGAACTGGTAAATTTGGTGAAAATGGTCCAAGTACCCAGTGCGGCCCGACCACCCGCACTCATTCTAGTGCGTCCGCACTCTGACATGAACCAAAAATGTGACCAAGTACCCAGTGCGGCCAGACCACCCGCACTGAGAGTCAGTGCGTCCGCATTAGGCTCGGGAAAAGTCAGAAATGCAGCCGATAATGGCCAATTGTTCACAGTGCGTCCGCACTCATGACCAGTGCGGGTCAGTCATACGCACTGAGGCCCAAAAACACCAAAATCTTCGAAATTTTAAAATTCTTTCTACTTCTAACTTGTAGTAAGGATGATGAAGAGGCAATCCAAGCGATCAAGGACAGGGAAGGAGAAGGGTCAGAGCAGCAACCAAGTACCTCACTATCCACCGGCCAAACCCTTGAATCCTGATCAAGAGATACGGAGGAACCTTCTGGAGTACCAGCGCAACATCGAACCATCCCGATGGATTTGCACCTACACTCTTCAGACCTTGGGGCTCACGCACACGGTGCAAATGCTTACAGAGCGGCTAGGGCTTTGGGCATTCTTATGCGACGAGGTGCCAACATACCGAAACCTCACCATCGAATTCCTCTCCTCCTATGAGTTCGATCGGGCATCCCGGATCATGAGCTTCAACCTTGGCGGCTATCACCACGATTTGCACACCACCGACCTCATGGCTGGTCTCGGGCTACCAACCGAGCATGTTGAAGAAATGTGCACCACCCTCCGGTTCTACAATGACATGAGCGAGCACCAATTCCGAGTCCTCACATGCCATGACGGATACCTCGGCCCTCAACGCATCAAGAATGTTCTCCACCCGGCCATCCGTTATCTCCAAAGGGTACTTTCTCACACTCTCTTTGCCCGAGGGGAGACCGCTTCGGTCTTCAACTTCGGAGATATGACCTATGTGTGCAGCATGCTCCGAAGGAACAATGGAGAAATGCGCTACATGCCACATCTCGGGTATCACTTGGCGAAGCACATGCGCAATGTGGCCCACAACAGGCAATCTGGAGGGATAGTGCGCATTGGTGGTATCATCACAAAAATTGCCCGCTACTTGCAAATTCCAACCGGTGATGATGTGGTGCCGGGTTACACTTTGGTGGATATTGCTCGCTTGGAAGGGGCGAGATTGATTCGATTTGATGATATCCACGAGTCTTGGATCAATTTGGGACCGGGTGAAATCCGACACCGGTTGCCTCTCCAAACTCAACTTGACCCTATCAACTATAACACTTGGAAGATAGTGGATGAGCCACTTGATCCACAACAGCCACCTCCACCACCAAACCCTGAATTACAAGCCGAACCGCAACCACAACAACCCGCTGCCCCGGCACAACCACAAGAAGGGCCAACAATGCAACAGATGTGGGATTTCATGCAGACTATCCACACCTCCATCGGCGACTTGCGCATCCACATAGATGGCCGCATGGATACTTTCGAGCGCCGTATGGATGAGGTGGAAGCCGAGGCCGCAGCCGCCAATTACTATGCACGCCAAGGGGTCATGCACAACAACCCAGATTATGAAGATGACCCGCCTACTCCACCATACCAAAGGAGGGCCGCCACTAGAAGGGAGCAAGAGTTGGCTCAACAGCGCGAGGCAGCAGCAGCAGCTGCAGCCGCACAAGCCGCACAACAACAAGAAGAGGAGGAAGAAGATGAAGAAGATGAAGAAGAGGAAGAAGGGGAAGAGGAGGAAGATGGAGCAGAAGAAGATGATGATGATGATGACGGAGGGTCCGACATGGATGCGGAGTGATCCCGCACTACACCACCACCACCACATTTAGCTAGAGTATATCATGTTTCTTCTCTCTTATTTAGTTTATTTTAAGCACTGAGGACATTGCTTTATTTAAGCTTGGGGGATGGGAAGAAATTGTATCTGCATGCATATTTATTTTTATTTTATTTTATTTTTTAGGATTTATAACCTTGATTTTTACTTGACCATGAATAGGGTTAGTAATTTTGAACTTAGTTGATTGAAATTGCGAACTTGTCAAGATGTTTTACGAGGTTATGAAAAATAGAGTCTTGCATAATTGGACTTAATTGTCTAAAAATGCATAAAGTATAAAATCACGTTTAATTTTGTGTTAAAAGTTGGCAAAAAAAAAAAATAAATGCTTTGATAAAATTTGAGTGATTTTTCGAAAATTAACCATTTTAATGCGAATTTTAACAAATTTTTAGAAATACCCTTGGAATAGTTTGAAATAAACCACATAATTTGGCGAAAAACTTTGTGGAAATAAAGGATTACGAATTTGAAACATTATGAATTTAAATTTATTAAGGAAGCCATTTAGATGTGATGTGAATTAATACCCTCGATGTGTGTATTTTTTGCAAAAATTGTTGAAAATATTTTAAAATTGAAAATTTTTCGACTCCTCTTACCTATGATACGGCGACATGACGTACTTATGGTTATGAGTCATTGGCACTCCTGCTCCACTAGTCTCCCGATAAAATTGACATTCGTGTTAATGGAAGGGTTAGACTATGAGCATGCAAAGCACCCTTGAATTAGAACGGTTGGGTACAGTTAACTACTTGTAACTAACCGGTGCTTAAATGAGGATTGGGAAAATGGTGCCATGAAAGAAAAAGAAAAATAGAAAAATCAAGTTCAAAAGAAAAAGAACAACAAAAATGTGAATTTTGCAATATACCAAATACCAAGTTTGGGGGATTTCTTCTTCACAAATAAAAATGCATGTCTTTTAATAAATTTGGATGAATAAAGTTTGCAAATTCTAAACCTTTAAGGAAACGAAAGTTAGAGTAATCGAATTGTGGGGTGAAGTATGATTAACCAAGGGTTGAACTTTAAATTTGTAGAAATTTACATTGAGATTTTTAATTTTAGTAAAATCATACGAATTTTTCAAAGTCTTGAAGGAAAATATACTTGATATAGGGTTTAAATTTGAGATCGAATTGTAGTTCAAGTTTAGATATTGCTTGGGGACAAGCAAGGTTCAAGCTTGGGGGATTTTGATAAGCGTAAATTATATACACATTTGATCTAGTTTTTATCATAAAATAACTCCAATTATCATGTATTTTGAATAAAAAAGGAATAAATTACACCTAGAATCAAGTTACTGCGGTAGTTTGGCTTTAAAATGCAGGAAAAGACGAAAAATGATGTAATTAGGGCTGAGTGCGGATCAACCACCCGCACTGAGATTCAGTGCGGACGCACTCAAGTACTTAGCCAATTTTCCAACCTCTCAGTGCAAGCCAGGATTTTTCCCGAGCGTAATGCGTCCGCACTCACACGCCAATGCGGGTCATCCATCCGCATTCGGTACTTGGTCGGATTTTCAGAAACTGCAGAAGCTCAGCAGTGCGGGTCCTTCACCCGCACTCTCACCAGTGCGGACGCACTCAGAAGATTACGCAGGATTTTCACCAAGTTAAATAAGGAAAGTTGAATCCAGTGCGGGTCCTTCACCCGCACTCTCAGCCAGTGCGGACGCACTGAACACGCAGACAGCCAAATTTACCCGGTTTCAACACTGTTTCTATTTTTGGCACTCCAAGGACACGTTTTAAGAAGCCAAAAAATAGCAATACTTGCCAGGAAAGAAATGCCAAAAAGAGCACCCACTAACTCCACCTTCTAGCCTCTAAATTGGGTATGATCTCTTGCTATAAAAAGGGCTAGAACTTTCCCTTCAAAGACATCCATCATCCATCCAACAACACATCTCATACTCTCTACACACAATTCTGAGCAATATTTTCTGAAGAAGGTGAAGCTTTCAAGCAAGGAGAAGAAGGGTTTCTTGAGCAAGATTCGGCAAGATTGAGGTTCTAGATTCAAAGGGTGTAATTATTCTTTATTTCATTTCCTTTTATTCTTTGCCAAACTTTGCAATGTTTCTCTCCAAGAGGGAGTAGTTCTCTCTCTAGGGGTTTAGGTCAATGCATGAACTTGTTTAATTCTATTTTATTCGATTATTTGCTTTTATTGTGATTGTTTTATCGGATTTGATTGTTAATTTCTGTGATTTTAATAATTTGTGTTAAATACACAATTAGTACTTGAATTGTAGCATCTCGTTTTGGTTTCAAAAGAACCAAAATTGACTAGGATCAATAGGATAGTACCAAATTGTGAATGCAAATACCTTAGGTTTTAGATTAAGATTCTAACCAATTTAATCTAAGCCGGAACTACAAAAATTAAGGTTAGGGACTTGGTGAAGGACCTAACCGTGAAGTCAAACCCTAATTAGGACATCTCAAATCGAGTCGGATATTGGTATCATGGACTTAATTGAGAAGTACCAATATTCGAGGAGAGGAGAGACTAACAAGAGCTTATGGTCTAAGTAGCTAGGGTGAAGGACCTAACCGTGAAGTCCGAATTACTTAGACACGTTATTAATTCACGAAAGTGACCCTTAATGACATATTAGGTTAGAAACCTCATCAAATCATACATGAATTTAAGCAAATACCGAATAAATAGAATTAGCAAGGGATTGTAGACCAAAGACCCCTAGATTCTCTAAACCTTGAAATCAAACCGACTTTTCTTTCTTTTACTTTTACTATTAATTGTTTAAAAACTCTTTTATTTGGGTATTGAACCCAACCTTAGGATTTTTACTACAAAACCCCCCCCATTTACTTTATTGCACTTTTCTTTCTTTTCTGAAATTTATTATCTAAAGTTTAAAATTTAGTATTTATCTTACTCCTTGTGGTTCGATACCCGATAATATACTACACGGTAGGATTGTATACTTGCGATCTAAACCGAAAGTGTATTTGAGGATAAAGCTTTTTACATATACCCTTTGCACGTATCATGCAAGGCTTTGTGGGTTGTGTTGATATGATGTAAGTATGCTTATTGGATAAGTTAAGTGTTAACATAGATTTTATTAACTTGTACTATGCGAGAGCTTGGTATGACTTGATTGTAATATCAAACAAAGTTATATGAATACTTATGTTGATTTTAATAATTGGTTTTTATTTTATGTTTAGTGTGTACTTTGGTAATAAATGTAATGAATTGGATGAGCTTTATGAAGTGTTTGAAATTTAAACAGTAATGCATATGATAAAAAAAATAGAGTGAGGCTATGGTGCTATGCATAGCACGGATGGCTAGTGTACTACGGCTCAATATGGTACTTTATAAAATCCTAACGGTCGATCCGACCGTTCAATGTGATAACCATATGAATATGTACTTGCAAACTAAATTTTATATTTTTTCGAATTTTTTTACTATTTTTTCAGATAGGTAGAATTTTGATGGTCCAGAATTTTCAAAAAACACTGATTTTTCTACCTATATGAAAAAATAGTAAAAAATTCGAAAAAATATAAAATTTAGTTTGCAAGTACATATTCATATGGATATCACATTGAATGGTCGGATCGACCGTTAGGATTTTAAAAAGTACCATATTGAACCGTAGTACACTAGCCATTGGTGCTATGCATAGCACCATAGCCTCACTCAAAAAAATATTTGCGAAATTTTTCTGCATGGGTATATTCATAATTCTACCTATGAAGATGAGAAAAAAATACATTTTAGTAGCTAATTAAACAATGCCACGTTATATACATATTGCATGGGTATATTTGCGTGGGTATTATATTTATAGCATGGGAAGTCAATTGCATGGGCCGCCAAATTTTAACCGATGCAAAAGAGATTTGCGCACCCATGCAAATAAGAGTCATTACCATCGAGGTCAACTGTATGAACCTATTTGCATGGGATACCCATGCAATTGACATCAACTGCATGGGTAGCGCATGCAAATAAGCATTTTTCGTCCCATGCAAATAATCCAAATTCTAGTAGTGCTTTATCTAATTTTCTCATTATTATACTTTTAAAACACATTTTTTTTTGTATTTTTAATTTATTTATTAATCTTTTTTCATTTGAGGAAGGCTTTTTGAAACTATCTTTTTATTTATCTTAATCATCCGGCCGATCAACTATCTTTTTTCATTTGTATTTTCAATTTTCTTTTGCTATTGCACCAAATTTCTTCAACTATTGTACTTCTTTTTGTGTTTCATGAATTTTATTTTGTGTTCTTAATTGGTTTTGAGCTCCAATAAATCAATGGTAAATAAAAATAAAAAAAATTATGCTGGCCAGCAAATATATATGGAAGCTGGCCAAATAAAAAAAATATTTTTTTTAGATCCAATATAACATCAGGATCGGTTGTTTCAAAAAAACTGATCCTGATTCTTTTTTCTTTTTTTTCAGAACCAACATTAAAAAAAAAAAAAAGGTATCAGGATCGGTTATTTCAAAACAACCGATCCTGATTTTTTTTTTTTCAGAACCAACATTAAAAAAAAAAAGGTATCAGGATCGGTTTTTTCAAAAAACCGATCCTGATAGTAACTATCAGGGTCGGTTGTTTCAAACAAACTGATCCTGATAGTAACTATCAGGATCGGTTATTTAACCGATCCAGATTATTGTAAGTATCAGTATCGCCTTCATCAAGATCGGTTGTATTCCGATACTAATATGCATATATAACCGATCCTGATTCCATATTTTTCACTAGTGTTAACAGAAAGTTCATAACCAAGAGTAACATATCACTAACTTAGTAGATAATACTAAGCTGACTACTCATTGTATGTTATCATAAGTTCATAACCAAGAGTAACATAATTATATAAGAAAGTTAAAACAATTCCAAGGAATTAATGCAGTGGCATTAATATTACCAAACATCCAAAACATCCAAAATAGATCCCGATATACACACAAAATATTACAAATTAAACATCCAAAACAAATAATTAATTTATGTCAATATTTAGTATTCAACCTCCATACACAAAATATGTTGAAACATCCCCATATAAACTAGCTATAGTTAGTATAACCGCAAAGTATTCAGATAATGACCGAAATATGAATACCGCTGACATTCCGTGTAAACAACTCCACAATTCCGATCATTAAAACCCTTCATTGTTGTATACGTAGTATTTCTACGATATTCAGAAGCATTCAATATACAATAGTTCCTAAAATTTCTCAATTCCCCTGTACGAAGCATCAGATATTGCATCACTCGTTGTACCATGGTATCAAACCTCCAAAACTTAACCTCAACCATCTCGAGATTTTTTCTGTCAGATGCTTCAACCAATGGTATTGGAATCATAATTCTACGCCATTCATCTGGCATATCATCACAAAACTGCAATAAATAATTAATCAATTGATAACTAGATCTTTACTTTAAACATCAATTAAAAATGAAGAGAAGCTATGTGTTTGGAAAAAAACTTGCACAAAACTAAGTGACAAAAATATTAGAATTATATAAGATAGAACACAAACACAAGCACTCCCATGAAGCTCCCTTCCCTCTCTTTGTTTTATTACTTTCAGAAAAAAAATATTACAGAGTATTTTTTAGATCCATTCATTCATGAGCAGCACACCTTCATATATCCTCTATTTCAAAACATAGAAAGTCATACAAGATATAGAAAGTAATATTCACCCTAACAAATCTAATTACAATCTCTATCAATTAGGCAGCAGCGGCATATAAGGTAATACCAATTGCCTCTTCATGTTGTTGCCGATATCAACATATTTGATTGCCCAAATAATATTACTTCCTTCATCTAAAGATCCTGTAGAAATTCAATCGTGTCATGGTGCCTATTCTGACACTAAGAAAGTTAAACATATCTAAGGACTACAGTGAAACTAGCTAGTATAACCGCAAAGTCTTCATATAATGACCCCATGGTGATGGGTCAGCTTCCTTGTTTACAACAAAGAAATCCCGCTCAGTAAAACCCTTCGTTGTTGTAAACGTAGTATTTCTTGAATGCTCATAACCATTCATTATACAATAGTTCCTAAGATATCTCAATTGTCCTGAGCCAAGCATCAAATATTGTATCACTCGTTGTTACCATGGTATTAATCCTCCAAAACTTAACCTCAATCATCTTGAGATTTCTTCTTTCAGAGGCTTCAACCTCCGATACAATTGGAACCCTAATTCTATGCCATTCAACTGGCATATCGTCACAAAACTAAAACAAATATTTAATCAATTGATTACTAGATCTTTACTTTAAAGAGCAATTAAAAATGAAGAGATTTAGTTAATTAAACTATGTATTTGAGAAAAAAACTTACACAAAACTCATGTTGTACTACTGTAAGCTTTGTCAACTTTTTGGACAACTATCTATGATCCAAGTTCCCATTTCTAAAAATGAATACGAATAGAGGGAAACAGTGAGAACCGTCAAGTTCTCAAATTTTGGGTGTTCTTTCGGCAAATCCTCTGCAATCAGTTCCTACACATGTTTGAAATAATTAATATATTTACAATTAATCAATTGATGTAGAATCAATTGTAAACTATATATTGGGTCAGTTTAATCAATTGATGTATTCATGCATGCGCAATATATATTAAAAAAAGATACCATCGGTAGGTGAATACCACGCGTAGATGGCACCTGAGGTAAAACTTCAGAATATGAACATCTTCAATCTTGTCAAGTAAAGTAGTGATCCCCCTCATGGAAGCTCGGGCAAAAGAATCCCTCGCATTGATGTTGAGGAGGGGTAAAGAGGTCCACAGGTTGTTGCACCTCTTCGCCAGAACGCACGTACTCACTGCCTCCTCGGTCTCAAACAGTCCTAAGATTTTGAGAAGCATTGGGTCGGACAAATTACTTATGTAGTCACTCTTGATTGCGTAAGTTGAAGGGGAACTAGTGAGAAGAGAAGAAGAAATATGGTTATCACACAAAGAGGAATAGGGAGAGATTAGAGAAACCCTAACAGAAGAGATGTGATCACATAATTGCAAAAAGGAAGACGAAGAGTACCGAGCAGAGTAAATGAGGAAGAAGAGTCAGAGAAATTTAAGTTGATTAGACTGCCATCTCAGAAATTAAACTTTTACAAGTAACACAGTGTTTGAATTTAGATCCAACCGTTGGATCTGAGCTAGCAAGAATATTAAATCACACAATTACTGATCGAATGATCAGGTTCTAAACTCAAAATTTCAAACACCTTTGGCCAATATTATCGAAAAGTTGGGTTATGTTAATCCTTTAATATTTTTTTTGGAACCAATGCTATTGGCTTAATAATTGGACTGATAGTCTTAGTACCTACGCCATCGGTTGGACCGATGGTATTGATGTTCAATATATTCCAACCGATGGTATTGATGTTCAATATTTTTTTTTTGCTTTCTCACTTTTTATTTTCCAATATTTGTCTGCTTTTGCGAAAATATTTTCTAATTTTTTCACACAAACTAATTAACTCGAAGTTTACAGAATACTTGATTTTTTCCAATTCTGAGGGCACAAACTAATTTTTTCATACCATATATACTTGATTTATATTATAACTAATTAACTCAAAGTTTACAGATATTATATGCAATTTTAATAAAATTCAACAAAGCTTTAATTCAAATAATGTTCATAATTAATAAATGTACAACTTGATTTATAATAAAACGGGTACCATATTCAAAAGTCGTAATTTCATAACAAACAATATTCAACACCCAAAACATATACATTGCCGTAATTTCATAATTAAACAATGCAACATTCATTACACATCCAAAATTCAAGAAATATTCGACATCCAACATATATACATATATATATATATATATAGTGCTGGGCTTAGCTACTTCATGGAGTAAAACGACTTGGTGCTCCACGCCTTATTATTTTTATTTTGAAAATCCAAACGACCGATCCGAACCGCTCAAGTTGTTCTCCATATTGATATGTGCTTGGAGACCAAATTTTACATTTTTTGGAATTTTTTTACTATTTATTAAGCCACTTTGAAAATCACTGATCCGGCGGTCCAGAAATTTTTACTGTTTTTTACTGTTCATCCGGATTTTCAGATTTTCAAAGTGGCTTAATAAATAGTAAAAAAATTCCAAAAAATGTAAAATTTGGTCTCCAAGTACATTTCAATATGAAGAACATGTTGGAAGGTTCGAATCGACTATTTGAACTTTGAAAATGAAAATATAGCGTGGAGTACAAAGTCGTTTTACTCCATGAAGTAGCTAAGTCCATCTCTATATACATATATATATATTGTCACAACCCATACAATCGACAACTTGCCGTGGCACCTAAGTCAAGTGACCCACAACAGCGCACCCGACTAGATGTCACAAGGCACAATAGTAATTAAGGCTATGGCAATACCAATGCTCAACACTGCCATGATTCAATATAGTCTTTCAACATAGATATCATACACATGTTGAAAACAACACACACACATATATATATGCTCAACCGTTAGATGTGATCTCTATATTAAGATGCGCTTGGAGACCAAATTTTATATTTTTTTGATATTTTTTTACTATTTATTAAGCCACTTTGAAAATTGCTGATCCAGGTGAACAGTAAAACAGTACAACCGAATTCAGGACCATGTGATCAGCTATTTTGAAAGTGCCTTACTAAATAGTAAAAAAATTCCAAAAAATGTAAAATTTGGTTTCCTAGCAGATTTTAATATAGAGATCACATCTAACGGTTTAGATCGACTGTTTGGACTTTGAAAATCCGAAAACCATTCGGTTGCATGAGAACTTAGGAACAAACGTTTTGATATTAGCCTATATATATATATATATATAGAGAGAGAGAGAGATGGACTTAGCTAGGCCATGGAGTAAAACGCTTTGTACTCCACGCCATATTTTTATTTTAAAAATCCAAACTACCGATCCGAACCGCTCAAGTTGTTCTCCCTATTGAAATGTGCTTGGAGACCAAATTTTACATTTTTTGGAATTTTTTTACTATTTATTAAGCCACTTTGAAAATCGCTGATCCGGATGAACAATAGCAAAACAGTAAAAAATTCTGGACCAATGGATCAGCGATTTTCAAAGTGGCTTAATAAATAGTAAAAAAATTCCAAAAAATGTAAAATTTGGTCTCCAAGCACATTTCAATATGGAGATCATGTTGAGCAGTTCGGATCGGTAGTTTGGATTTTCAAAATGGAAATAATGAGGCGTGGAGCACCAAGTCGTTTTACTCCATGGCTTAGCTAAGCCCAGCTCTCTCTCTCTCTATATATATATATAGAGAGAGATTGACTATGGTGAGTTGTGAAGTAAAACGTCGTTTTACTTCATGCTCATACTCTATTTTGAAAATTCAAACGACCGATCCGAACCGCTTAACATGTTCTCCATGTTGAAATGTGCTTGGAGACCAAATTTTATATTTTTTGAAATTGTTTTACTATTTATTAAGCCACTTTGAAAATCTCAGATCCGGGTGAACAGTAAAAAACAGTAAAAAATTCTGGACCATTCGATCAGCGATTTTCAAAGTGGCTTAATAAATAGTAAAAAAATTCCAAAAAATATAAAATTTGGTCTCCAAGCACATTTCAATATGGAGAACATGTTGAGCGGTTCGGATCGGTCGTTTGGATTTTCAAAATAAAAATATGAGCGTAAAAATGACATCTTACTTCGCAACTCACCATAGCCCAGCTCTATATATATATATAGGCTGTGGCTAATTTGTTGCTGGCAGCAGTTCGGCCGAGGTGCTGCCGGGGCTATATTTAGCCGTGTGATGTCCAAACAACAAATTCAAACTGTTAGATGTTTAATCTATACTATAATCTACTTGGAGACCAAATTTTACATTTTTTGGAATTTTTTTACTATATATTAAGATGGTTTGAAAACCGCTGTTTTTAACGTTGCAGAAATTTACTAAAAACAGCAGTTTTCAAACCAGCTTAATATATAGTAAAAAAATTCCAAAAAAATATAAAATTTGGTCTCCAAGTAGATGATAGTATAGATTAAACATCTAACGGTTTGAATTTGTTGTTTGGACATCACACGGCTAAATATAGCCCCGGCAGCACTTGGCCGAACTGCTGCCGGCAGCAAATTAGACAGACCCTATATATATATATGTACATATATATATGAGAATGGCTAATATCAAAACGTTTGTTCCTGGCCCTTGGAACAATCAAGTTTGAAACCGTATGATCTGCTTCCAGATTCGTGCTTGATCAGATTGGGTCAAGTTGCTGAACAAAACAAATGAAACGGAGAATTTCAAAATTATGCTCCGTTAGGTCTTAGATTTCTCCCGTCCATCCTGCCTCTCTCTCTCTCTCTCTTCCTCCAACTCTGGCCCCTCGCTCTCTCTCTCGTTCTCTTCTCCTCCGCCTCCGCCCAGCTCGACTCGGCCTCCCCCCGATCCGACGCCAGTGCCCTTCATGTCGCTCTCCTTCTCTCCGTTTCTCCTTCTTGCTGGGTTCGAGCCGCCTCGTTACAACCACACTCTTGCCGTCGACCTTCCCCCTCGATCCGACGCCGTCCCCTCCTGGCGTTCTCCTTCTCTTCTTCTATAGCTGAGGACACTTGCGATTTGGCTCTGTAAGTATTTTAAATCTTTGATTTCGTTCTATTGAGTCTTACAAAATGGGAGAGTTTGGGGCTTAATTAGTTGTTGTTATTCATATTTAGTGTTCTCATGTCTTGAATCACTTCACCTGTACCTACTATAAGCTGGTTCCACACTGGTTCAGCAGACCAGTATTCTAAAATCATTTTAATTTGGGCATAGAAGTGTACCAACCATTTCATTTGTTGGCATGTTCATTTGGGCATATATGAATAAATGATCATTGATAAGCATTGACAAAATTTATGGTCTCACCAGATCTCATAATCATATACATAAATGCAACTATTTTTCTTTTTGGAAATTTTTCATGTTGAAATTATACCGTAGTACCTAAATTTTTTATATTTCTTGCAGGGTGCACTAATTAATCCAGCTGAGCTCAGAGAAAAGACTAATGAGTAAAAAGAGAAATATGGAGATTATAATGCATTGTCTACCAGTATATTTTACCAGTATATTTTTGTAGTTCTATATATTGTTGCTCTTTGTTGTTATTGTAGTGTTGCCACCACTGCGGTTGTGTGCAGTGAGAGTGTGCCCCTGTTGTCAAATAATAAACTAGTTATTAATAATATAAGTTCGAAGTTCTCAATTAATATCCTTGTGCTTTTAACTAGTTTGTGCTTTTATCAGTATATTCTTGAAGTATGTTTCTAAGTATTACATAGAAGCAAGGAGTTACATTTGTTAGTTACATTTAGTATTAGATCCTTGCACCAGAGTTACACTTAGAATATCTCTCTTATTTCTCTGTCAATAACAAACACAATCTTAGAAGGTACCTTTATTATTCAGCATGATTTCACAAAGTGCATACACCCAACATACAAAAATGATAACAAGGAGGCACTTCATTATAATTTGATGTCGAAGGTTAACATAGTGCATGACTGAATTGGATCGATAGTGCCTAAATATAATTTATATGTTGCTTTTGGATTTTTTTGGGGAAATTACAATACTTGAGAATTATCTGTTGGCATATGTTGCGTAAAAAGCTTGAAATATGAGCATTTCATTTTTTATGTAACTTCTTTTAGTTTTTGGATAAATTAAATTTTGTCATAATTTCTTTTAGTACAATATTGAAATGCGCCAAGCATGGATTGTAGCATCATGTTTTTATAGCATGCATGTAGGTACCAACTCAATGACATCTCAATCGGTAAGTACCAACAAAAAGAGAATAACAACATTCCTAAAGAAGAACATTGAATAACAACATTTCAAGAAGTAACTATGTCTTACTGTCTAATACACCATCATACGTATCAAATTCAAATAAATTTGAGTAAAATTAAGTGTTACATTGTTATACAAACAAACCCCCTATCAAAACCTTAACTACACACTTAAAAAAAAATAAGATCAATGAGCCATTTCATCATCCAGTGGTACTCGTTCAAGGATGCTCTTCTCTCTGATTTGTGCCAGTAAAATATTATCACATAGTTCTTGTAGTATCGGCAACTTTCACAGTAGCGAAGCTTGGCATCTCTTGCAAGGGCTCGATACATCTGAGTTCCATGTATGGTACCAGCTACTTTAGCCACTCATGTTACCTAGACAAATAATTACCAACTTAATGAAATGATTATACTAAAAATATTAAAAATGAAACGGCTGTACAAATTTTTGTCATAGATACTATGAGAACTCCATAACTGGCCAAATTAGCTAATACAAACTAGAAATTATCAACTATATTAGTTAATAATAACTTGTTATGCCTCTGCATTGAGTCAAATTGATACTATTTTTTCCTGTTAAGCCTACTTTTCACTGTTAATCTTAATATTCTTTGATTAAATTATAGGTTACAGGTTTTAGGAAGCTAGTTTATTAAGTGGTTCTCTAAATAATTGGGCATGACTTTTTAGTCTAATTCAGTCCTAATTTCTCTTGTTATGATTGGTAATTGTCCCAAATGCACAATCAGCTTTGATTCTCTTGAGTGTTTGAGCTCTGAATTCTCTTGAGTGTTTAATTCAGCCTTAATTCATGTAATCACTTTTGTCATTGTTTGGGTTTTAACAAAATCCTAATTCAGTTGAAATTAGAAATTCGAGTTCTCTCTGGAATAAACCAAAATCCAACTTATTTTTATACAAAGTAATCATAGCAACTGAGCAAGTATCTACCAGATTCTAGTTTCAAATAAATAAATTACTGGTCTGCTGAACCAGTGTGGAACCAGCTTATAGTAGGTACAGGTGAAGTGATTCAAGACATGAGAACACTAAATATGAATAACAACAACTAATTAAGCCCCAAACTCTCCCATTTTGTAAGACTCAATAGAACGAAATCAAAGATTTAAAATACTTACAGAGCCAAATCGCAAGTGTCCTCAGCTATAGAAGAAGAGAAGGAGAACGCCAGGAGGGGACAGGCGTCGGATCGAGGGGGAAGGTCGACGGCAAGAGTGTGGTTGTAACGAGGCGGCTCGAACCCAGCAAGAAGGAGAAACGGAGAGAAGGAGAGCGACATGAAGGGCATTGGCGTCGGATCGGGGGGAGGCCGAGTCGAGCTGGGCGGAGGCGGAGGAGAAGAGAACGAGAGAGAGAGCGAGGGGCCAGAGTTGGAGGAAGAGAGAGAGAGAGAGAGGCAGGATGGACGGGAGAAATCTAAGACCTAACGGAGCATAATTTTTAAATTCTCCGTTTCATTTGTTTTGTTCAGCAACTTGACCCAATCTGATCAAGCACGAATCTGGAAGCAGATCATACGGTTTTAAACTTGATTGTTCCAAGGGCCAGGAACAAACGTTTTGATATTAGCCATTCTCTCTCTATATATATATATATATATATATATATTTAAACAAACAAATAATTATTAGAAATAATCGACATTCATCATATCTATTATATATATAATCCGCGTCGCGGAGCTACAGTACTCCAACAGTAACCCATCCTTTTTTTACCGTCCGATTCATATCCGATGGTCCTGCTTACCTCTTTGCCTTTCTTCTTTCTCCTTCCGCCGCTTTTCATTTTTCTCTTTTCTCTCTGCTCTCTCTAGTCGAAAGCACTACCTTTCTTTTTGGATTCTTCACGTCCTCTTTGTTTTCACTTCGTTTCCTCCGCATTTTCTACGCATTTGCTTCGTGTTTTCTTCTCTTCCCCTTCATGATTGTTGTCCAAGAAGGAAGCAACTGGTTAAGCTTGGCGCTGGCCGATCTCCGTCATCTCTGGAACCGTACGACAGCCTCCTCTCTGCTCCGGTAAGTGGCCTCCTCCCTCCATACCTTCCCTTTTGATTTTGCCTTTCTTTTATTTTTTTTCCAGCTAACTTCGGTCTAGTTGCCGAGATGTAGAGTTTCTCGATTGGAAGACCTGGGAGCTTGGACTTGGGAATTTGACTCCAACCGTTAGTTCAACTATCTAGATTTGCACTGTTATTTTGGGCAATTTGAGATTTTGAAATGATTTTAAGCAGTGGATCGTTTTTTATCTAGATTGGTTAGTAAAGTATTTGAGATAGTTAGATCTTATTATCTACTCTATGTGATTTTTTAGTATTTCTGTCTGATTTGTAGTACTTCATTTGTCCTTTAGCGTGCTATTTGTTATCCATTTCCAGTCCAAGTTTATCCTGATCTTTTCAAATTAGGCTTTATAGCTGAGTGAGGCTGGTTTACTGTAATTAGTATCATAACTTAGGTGACAATCAAGCTAAAAAATGACATAATTAATATTGTGTGATTTAAATATTTGCTCAATTTTGGAGGTAAATAATGAGATCACAATGATTCATTACATCTGAAGTTTGCATTTTTTTTTATACAATTACAAGTTGAGTTTACTTTTATTCATAAAATTACAATTTTGATTCCTGCATAATAGTGGAAAAAGTGAATAATAAAACAACTGAAAAAAAAAATTGGTTTTGCTTTTATTATTTTGGTTTCAATTAACTCAGTCAATATTTTTCAATAACTTCACAAAGTAATACAAATTGCTCTCTGTTGTGGCTATTGTAAACAAGAATTGACATTACATTTTTTTTTATTCTGTTTCTTTAAGTCAGCTATTTCGAGATGATAGTGAGAGAATCATGACCATGGGAAAAGCTGTGGGCTTAAAGACTGCTCTGGTAACTTGTCTTTCTTTTTAACAAGTATTACGTTTTAATCTTATAAATTTTGGATGATCGCTTTATTGTTAAGTCTACGGTACTGCTATAGTTTTCTCCAGTACATGGGGTAGAGTCTTGGAGGTCGTACCAGTACCTTAGGAGGAGCACATCGCTGCAGATGCCGACTAGAGAGGAATTAGTGAGATGGGAGGAGGTTCGTTTGGCATCCGGTTTCTTCTACAGTGACAAGTTCAGCTGCTACCCTCCCATTCATGACGCTCATCAGCTCCCTAACCCGGGTCTGGATTCCTTAAAAATAATTCAAAATTTGAGCTTGGATCCGGACTGTCAGATCGTAATCCGGGCCAATCCGACTCAAGTTGGAATTCATGGGACCTTCCCATGGTAAATAGTAGCTATTGTTTCCAATTTTGCATCAACCTTCTAATACATAAGCCATCCCTGTTAGGGGTGCATACGGATCGGATTGGATAGTGGTAAAACCATATCTGTTTGCACCCGTAATCCCTGTGTTATTTCTTTATTCCAAACTTTATTTCGTAATTTCTGCTACAATCTGATTATGTAATGGTTGGTAACTTTTTGGGACACTTTTTGGTACCAGCCAAAAAAGGGCTGCTTGGGACACTTTTTGGTACTCAAGCAGCCCTCGGTTTTATTAGGTACTATATCCAGTTATGAAATTTCTCTAAGAATAATTCCTCCAAAATTTGACAATGAAATCTGCAATCCATAATATGTATATGATTTTGAAATATAACTGTTGTTGCACAATCTTTTTTTTTATTAATTTATCGTTTGGTGATGTGAATTTTTCTATTAGTGGTTCACTTCGTTTCTTATTGTACTTTTTTGAAATTGCAAAAGATGCTGCACTGCCTACTAAAATCACTTATATTTTGCTGCTAGTGGGTTACCCTTTAACTTATTGGCAATTTCTTGTCCGATATTTTTTAACCTCCAATTTCCTCCATAGTTTGCATCATTGAATATACATGTACTAAAGAATGATAAAAATGCATTATCATCTAGACCCTGCAAATAAATATTATATCTTGCATCGACCATTTTGGCAACAGATTGGTTTCTAGTAGTCACCAAGATTGTGCCCCTTTTCACCATGCAATTATTTAATAGTGCTTAATTTCACTCTCATTTAAATATTATTTAATAATATGTATAAATATTATAGATGAAATTACACAGAAAGTTTCCGTCTCATTTAAATATTATTTAATAATATGCTGGTATTACAGTGACTTAATTTCACTCGTGAGTTTTACAACAAACATGGCAGCTGATTATAATTCACTACACAATTGTTATACACAGAAGTGCAAAGACAGTCTATGAATCTCTCTAGTGGCGTAGACTTGTAGTCAATGGTAAAGTAATGAATCCTGATTCCCTGTGTTATCTATTTTGTAATCATTAAATTAAATACTTGAATTGTTAGAATCACAAGTTAGCTACATTAAATATTTTGATTCCCTATGGAAGTAACTAGACCCACCTGTTCAACTCAGCGCCGATTTTGAATCCTGTTCTGCTCTTATGTTTTCTTGTACATAATTCTCAAAACTTACCCTTCTAATTCCTATATATGCTGTGTACAAAAACAATATTCAAATTAGTTCCCAAACTTACAGGAATAGCTACTAATTAATGGTGGCATTTGATCTGTCAATATATATTAATTTCATATTAATTTCAGGATCCTGACGGTTCGCTATACACGGCTATATTGAATGCTCTATTAATTGACCGGTCATGGAATTAATTGCTTCTTAACTTCATTTGCAGAGAAAAAATAATCCTGACAAAGGTTTTTCATTTCCTGGATTTGTCATTTTGTCAACATTTTTCATAAATAACCCTACAAAGATTTATATTTTGTATAAAAAGTACAGACAAGTGGTAGTTTAATTTATTTTAATGTGCATATCTTTTTGTTCGAATTTTATATTTGAGTAATCTTGGTTTTAGAATGATTTTCTAATTCTTACTAGTAATTAATTGAGTACAGTATTAAATATATTTCATGTCCATCTATACGTTACTTTCTATGTTTTCTTTTCAAACCCCAATTATTTTAAATTGAATATTTTGGATACAAAATGGAATTTTTTGTGTGTGATTGTTTTATTACCAAGAATTAGTAAAATATTAGGATGAAGGAGTAATGTTTATATGGTTGTCTAATATTAATTGACTTGCAAAATTTCGGCCAGACCCAAATGTATTTGGACTTGCAAAATTTCTTGCGCAGCCCAAAATTTCTTGCTCGGCCCAACTAAATTTTTTTTGACAGCCCAAAATTTTTATCTCTGGTGCGCTCTGTTTTCTTTTTTTCTCCGCACAAATATTCTCTTTTCTCCCCCGTGCGCGCCATAAACCCCTAAACCTAATCCCTCTTTTCTCCCGCTCCCCCCTCCACAACTCCGCTCCTGCTGCTTTCCACCATTGTCTCGTTAGTTCCCTAACCCTAATTTTATTTTACAAATTAGGATCATCAAATTGGTATTGGCCTATTGGATAATAGGTATGTAGATTGTACTATGTGCGTTTAGATCACAGAGGAATAGTGCGATGTAAAAACAAAGAGGCGGTCAAAACAAGTATCCTCTCGTGCAAGTGGAAGGATTCATGGAATTAACTATCTAGATCTAAAATTTAAAGGTGTTGAAAGATGCATTGAAATCTTTTCCTTTTCGCTTCTTCTCTCTTGCACTGCATTGAAATATGTTCACCTGTCAGGTTGCATTATCAACTTTCCTCGGTTTTTCAATGGCTTTACTCTGTTACACACCCTTTGGCTATCTCATTTTGATTTGTAAGGGTTTGGTATAGAGAAATTGGTTTCGAATTGCCCTTTACTAGATCACTTGTCGCTGATCTTCTTACTCCAGCCAGGTTGCCTCAATATCAGTGCACCAAACCTCACATATTTGGATATTTGTGGTTAATTCTACGTTCTCTGTTTAGATACTCCAAAATTGACCTTTGCAAGCATTGAAATCCTAACTGATAATGGAGATTACCGGAACTTTAATGCGACAAAAGATGGGAAAGAAAGCAACATTAAATGAGCTGTTGGTCGCCTTTCAAACATTAAAAAACTAGTAATAATCAGTGCATTCGCTGATGTAAGATTATTATATGCTTAAAATATTTAGCAATGATAGTATTATACTAATACCACCTGATACAAGTATATAGGGCTCGCTTCTTTTGAGCTTTTTATAGGAAATTGTTTATACTAATAATATCTCTTGACACTAATTGTTTATTTGTTAATATTTTTTAATAATACTCCAAGTTTGATTTCTTTTTCTGGTTGTATTTCAAGAGAATTTAATGTTTGAGAGCTATTACATTGCACCTCTCTACCAGGTTCATATTTAGTATGATAGATCTTTGTAAATTTTACCGATTACTTGTTACTAATCACTTGATTTTGTTTTGTGATGGTTATAAATCGCTTGAAGTTCTTATTCCCATTGTACTCTGCTCTGGTCCTTCATCACCATTTGTCCATATTTTATTTTGGCAATATCGGCAGGTTTATTGTTCTTGCTTGGGTTTCATCAGACAAAAAAATAAAAAAATGTTCTTGCTTGGGTAAAGATATTGACAGAGCTTGTTTGGCTCGATGCAGATCACTAGTGCGCTGCATGAAGCCAAACTAGCTCTGTCAATATCTTTACCCTCTTGCTTACCAGATTGGTCTTTAACTCTTATCCATAAATGCACACATCAATTAACAGAATCACAGGAGACGGTACGATGTGTATGAAAATCTACACTTTGGGAAGAGAATATAAAATCCCGTTATCTGCAGTCCAAAAGTCATCAATGGAGTGAAATTTGAGAGTGAGAAGATGACGTATTGTTAAGTAGCAGATAAAGATGAGTGGAGACTAGTGTAGTGAAGAGATAGTATAGACTGTTAAAAGATGATGATTAAATTTGAGATAATGTAGGGAGATGCATATGTGTTAGATAGAGAAAAGCTTGTAAGAGATGAGTAGAGTTATATAGTGAAAGAAGAAGATAGATGAGTGATTAGAGAACCGAATGATATTTAGATGTTTGATAGAGAAGATTATATTAATTGATAGAGTAAAATCTGAAATATGAGATAGTAGTAGTATATATTATTCATAATTTTTAATCCTTAACGAGAATTAAATATGAAGTGACAGATCAAGTTTAAAAAATACATTAAACTGAGAATATAAATGTAAGTGTTATAGTGCTAATGTGAAGTAATAAGTATGAGAATGGACATACAGAAGGAAGACAGCTAAGAAGTAAGGGATATAAGAGAGTGAGAGTTATAGTAAATGAAGATGATGATTAATATTAGCGTGAAGTAGCACGTGAATAATACAGTGAAAAATAGGTTACAGATAATAAATTATAGATTCTAGATGAGTTAAAACTATTGAGAGTATAATCTGCTAGAGAAATATATGATAATTTAATTTAAAGTGATGGTATTACATACCTATAGAAGTAATGCAAAACAGAGTAGCAAAACAGAGGAGGGGGCGGAATTGGAGTTGCACAGATGGGGGGCGGTTTAGTACTGAACAGGGGAGGGACGGGTTAGAGAAGAACAGAGGAGAGGACGGGGTGCGGTTTTGATGAGAAATAGAGGAGGGGACTGCTGGAGTAAAACAGAGAGAGCAGGGAGTGTTTGAAATAGGGGATGGGGTTTTCTCCAAGGGATGAGTTCTTTCCGGGGAAGCGTAGCAAGAGAGGGGGTGCGTACAAGGGGGGAGGGAGAAACGGGAGGAATTCAGATCCAGTCAAGTAACTCAATTTTTGGGTTTTAGATCAGGATTGTCGGATTCGAATCCACAACAATCCATCCCAAAGTGGAGTACACACATCCCGAGCGACGGATTAGAATCACAAGGCAATCCCGAGCAACGGATTCGAATCGGACAATCCCGATCCAAAACCAAAAAATTGGGTTACTTTTGGAGATCTGGACCCCTAAGGGAAGAGGGTGCGTACAGGAGGGATGAACAGGGAGGTCGTTTGGGCTGCAAGTTAATTAAATTTGAGAGAGAAAGGAAATATGGGCTGTAGAATTTTAATTGGTTGAGGCCTCTTATGGTATGGACAAAATTTTATTTGTGGCCTAGTAATTTAATTATGAAAACTGAATTTAATTTGGACTGTTTCTGGGCCAAATTAATAACCGTATCCGAAGATCTAAATTCCTTTATTCTCCTAATTGCATCTAAACTATTATAATCAACTAATCATACTTATTTATGACAACTTACGAGAATTGAATAAATAACACACAATTCACATGAAACTCTTTTATTTCCTAATTGCATCTAAACTATTATAATCAACTAATCATACTTATTTATGACAACTTATGAGAATTGAATAAATAACACACAACTCACATGAAACTCCCTTCCCGCTCTTATTTTATTTCATTGGAAAAATCTATTGTTATAGATAAATTATTTCTGCTTAGTCTCAAACATGACTAGCTGCCTATTTTATAGAGCATTATGCCAGCCAAGCATATGCTGCCTATTTCCTAAATATTTTTTTCGAATATTCTATTTCCTTAATACAAGATTACAAAAATATTACATAAAATATCACAGCAGATAGATTCCTTTCTTCACCATCACAGTTGTCTTGTGCGCCACTTCTCTTCAGATCTTTTTTGGCTCACGTTAACAATTTACACTCTTAATCATCCTATTACCTCATTTAATTAACTATGGCTTATTAAATATATATTTTTTCTTCTTTCCAGTAATTAAGACTAGTAGTGTCATTATGTGAGCTCGTAATTACATAAAATTTAAATGGAATGCACCAAAAATATCCATTCAATAAGAAGGTCCATTAAAGAACCGCATCTAACAGCACTGATTCAATTAATTAATCGTTGCTGACGTGGCACAGGAAATGTTGATATTTCATCCATCAGTATATAACGCATATTATTTTAGGGTCCGACTAATTGTACCCAAGGAGTTGTACCCTGTTTTTACCCAAAAAAACTGTTATTTGACTTGCGCGAATACTGTAAAACTCTATAATCAATACTGTAACTTCAACAACAAATCATGTATAATACCTAGTTCAAAATTCTAACAACCCAGGTGGTCCCAAGTTAGTTGAAAACTGTTAGCAACTTGAAAACTAACTGTACTTCCGGCTGTACTTCCGGCTTCTAGAAGATTTGAAAAACAAATCGCTTCCAAAACTGTCATTTGATTTGCGCAAATACTGTAAAACTCTATTATCAATACTGTAATTTCAACAACAAATCATCCATAATATCTAGTTCAAAATTCTAACAACTCAGGTGGTCCCAAGTTAGTTGAAAACTGTTAGCAACTTGAAAACTAACTATACTTCCGGCTGTACTTCAAGATTCTAGAAGATTCATCATTTTTTTTTTAAAAATTTTAAATTTTAGAAAAAAATTCGTCATTTTTTTTCTTCAATTATTAATATTTATATATGGATCTATATCATGTAAAATAAGACTTCAATACTGTAAAACTAGCAGATGCAAACTATAAAACTAACAGATGTGAACTACAAAACTTCAATACTGTAAAATTGACACTTTGAAACTATAAAAATAACATATACAAACTATACAATTTCACTAGTCACAAGAATAATTGTTCACAAGCATAAACTAACTGTAGCAAACACAAACACAAACAATGATTGTTGACACACATAAAATAACAGTAGCAAATACAAACAACCACAAACAATAACAGTTCACTAACATCAATACAACAAAACACATTGGAATTTGTTACTTCATAACCCTCTAGTGCACGTTATTTAGATGAGTGAGAAGCTTCATCGCTAGAACCACACATTCTTTCAAAATATCATCCTGCAAAATAAAAATAAACAATTGTGTATATTACATAATGTGAAACAATTGTTAAATATATATCCTGTAAAATAATACCTATATCATGTAAAACTGTTAAACATATCATGTAAAAACAATACACTTCAATACAATGCATATATCATGTAAAACTGTTGAGTATATCCTATAAAATACTGTACATAATCTTTAAAATTGATTGATAGATCTTGTAAAACAATGCATATATCATGTAAACCTATTGAATAAATATTGGAAATTAAAATCAGTAAAACCGTTAAACAGATTTTGTAAATATTCCATAGATCCTGTAAAACACAATATATATCCTGTAAATCCATTAGATTAATACTGCAAATTTAAATGAGTAACACTGTTAAACAGATCCTGTAACTATTGAATATATCATGTAACTATTGTATATGCTGTTAAAAAGATATACTAAAGTATAACAATATGTCATAAAACCACTGTAATTATCTATATTACATCATGTAAAACAATTATATATATCTTGTAAAATCAGACATTCAGATAACAAGATATCAGTTAAAACAATTGCACATATCATGTAAAATAATAACTATATTATGTAAAATTGTTAAGTATATCCTATAAAATACTGTTCACAAGAATAAAATTACAAATAGGAATTACATCATAAACTTACAATTAAAAAAATAACTGATACATCCTATAAAACTATTGCATAAAATATGTAAAATAACTGATACATCCTATAAATTTTTTGCATGAAACCTAAAAAATTATTACATGAAAGCTATAAAATAACTTATATATCCTATAAAACTATTGCATAAAACCTGTAAAATAACTGATATTTCTATAAAACTATTGCATGAAACCTGTAAAATAACTGATACATCCTATAAAAATATTGCATAAAACCTGTAAAATAACTGATATATCCTATAAAACTGTTAATTAGATCATGTAATAGTTTAATGCATTTCAAGTCCTAATCTTGTAAATTATTGGCAAAATCCTGAAAAACTAGTTGAACAATCATGTAAAAGGTTGAATATAATTTTTTTAAAACAAACACTCACAAGTCCTCCAGGAAAGAAATTCTTTAAGCCAGCTGATGGTGTGCCAGTGGTACTCCAAGCCTGCAAAATCAATCCATGATATGTAAAATAAATAAAATGAAAACTATTGCATAAAACCTGTAAAATAACTATTGTATCCTATAAAACTGTTAAGTAGATCATGTAAAATATTATACATCTAATGCCATCTCAAAAAGCTGCAAAGTCAATCCATGATATGTAAAATAAATAAAATGAAAACTATTGCATAAAACCTGTAAAATAATTATTGAATCCTATAAAATTGTTAAGTAGATCATGTAAAATATTGGACATTTAAGGCCATCTCAAAAAGCTACAAAGTCAATCCATGATATGTAAAATAAATAGAATGAAAACTATTGCATAAAACCTGTAAAATAACTGTTATATCATATAAAACTGTTAAATAGATCATGTAAAATATTTTACATTTAAGACTACTATGGAATTCTACAAGAGGTAATTGAGCTTGATTATGATGGACTCAACAAGGTCGTTCTCTTTAGGTGTAATTGGTTTGACATAACAAACGGTGTAAGGGTGGACATTCAACATGGAATTGTTAAGGTCAACCATGCTTCTCGCCTTAAAAATTATGAACCATTTGTATTGATTTGTATTGGCACCTCAAGCGATCCAAGTTTTCTACCTTCCTTATGCATCGTATAAAATTGAAAGACGCCAATGGTGGGTGGCAATGAAAACTAGTGCGAAGGGGAGGTTTCGTGCCGAGGAAAGATGCCGGTGCAAACCTAGAATTTTTCCAAGACGAAATGCTGGATCATTCAATCAAGGTTTCAAATGGTCAAGATTTTGATTGGGATGGTATGGCCCCTCAAGAAGACGAGTTTGAGCTAGTAGACGATACGATGTCGCAAGGAGATGAAGAGTTAGAGGACAACCCAATTGAGGAAATTGACGAGGAGTTGGACATGGACCAAGGTGAGGATGAATTTGGTTTCTAGGCCCTCGATGCTTCCGATCAAGAGTTTTAATATTGTTGAATCAATAGTTGTATGTGTCTTGTGTAACAAAGTTTGTACAATTATTTTTGTTTCTAAATGCAAAAGTTTAGTTATGTAAGTATTGAATTCTTATATATAGCTATTATTCATGTTGTTGTGATTTATAATAAAAATTAACATTAAAAGGAGATATCAAACTAACAGAAATGAATGTCTCCAGAATGTAAACAATTGCATGGGCAGGAATTAAACTAGTTGCATGGGCAATCCCATGCAATTAATGAGAACTGTCAGTCTAAACTATTTGCATGGGCATGTAGTGAACTATTTGTATGGACCTTCAATAAAATATAATATAAACAGGGGGTTAAGTAGTTGCTTGGGCATGGGACTAAGTAGTTGCATGGACCTTTAATAAAATATAATATCTACCATGTGGTTAAGTAGTTGCATAGGCATGGGGTTGAGTTGTTGCATGGAGCTCCAATTAATTATAATATCTGACCTTCGAAATGTATTTACATGGGGGATAGGAAACAATTGCATGATTGCACATTACACATTTACATGGGATATATGTTGCATGGGCTTTGCCTTGCAACAAGTTTTACGAATTCAGAAATGTCATTTCTTTTGCAAGGGCCGTCCCTACCATGCAACAAACTAATGCTGCCCATGCAATAAACTCATATTCTAGTAGTGGAAGAGACGAGGCAGTGGGCAAATCCACCATGTGGAAGCACCGAGGGCAACAGCGAGATCCACTAGACGGAAGCACTTGCCCGAACAAATATCACTACTACAAAAATGGTAATTCTACACTGCACATTGTACACGGTTTTTCCTATCTTATATAAAAACCGTGTACCAAATATGAATTTTTGAAAGCCCAAAAAATCTGCGAGAATTATACACGGACATTTAGTTAAGAATCAGTGTAGAATTGTTTGAGAGAGCTACACGGTTTATTAGGGATCAAAAATCCGTGTGCAAAGAAGACCGTGTGGAAAAAATTGAGAGAGCTACACGGATTTTTGTTAAATATCCGTGTAGGAATATATACACGGATTTTTGATAATATATCCGTGTAGAAATGGTAGAAATGTACACGGATTTTATTATAAATAGCCGTGTATGATTATTTGGAGAGCTACACGGATTAATAAGTATAAATCCGTGTATAAAAGGCTGTGTAGGGTTTTAATTAGTATAAAAGGCCTTCTCCTTCCAGCGCCGTTTTGATCAAGTTTTTTATACTGTCTCTCTCTTGCTCTCTCTGTATTGAATGTTGATCTGATTTCTGCAAAGGCTAGCAACTGGGATCAGAGATCTTTGAAGTTTTTATTTTCTCCTCTCTATATTTCTAAGGTTAGTGTGTATATATATATATATATATATATATATATATATATATTTTCTTTTCTTTTCTCCTCTCTATATTTCTAAGGTTAGTTTTTATTTTCTCCTCTCTATATTTCTGCCACGTTTGAAAAAAAATTGAATTTAAAGGAGAATTTTTATTCTCTATTATGCATGCATGCACATATATGTTGATAAAAATGTATTTTTTATTGGAGATGCAATATGTTGGAGACCTTTAACAAAGAGGCATCATGTCATGGATCACATGTGATTTCTTCTTTTTGATATGTTGGATCTAATACGCCTTAGTTTGTATGAAATTCTTGTCCAAACTAGATCATAACCAAGCGTTTTGGCAACATGAGCCCAACTTGGCGAAATTGGGCCAAACCTCCATCACATGGTTACTAGGTGGTAAGGACATAACTTGATCTACAAGCATTGTATTGGATCTTGAGGAGTATATGTTATATGTGGATCACATGGGATTGTATATGTACAAAAAGCAATGTCTATATATGTTGATGCTTTTATCCTTTCATTTGTTATATATGTTGATGCTTTCATGCTTTATGTTTTTTTGTTATATATGTTGATATTAGAATTTTATGCTTTTATGGTTTCGGTTAGAATTTTGTAATGATAAATATGGATTTGTGTAATTTTGTATAATTTTGTAATGCTAAATATGAATTTGTATAATTTTGTATAATTTTGTATAATTTCATGTACATGAATTTTAAATTGCTATCTGAAAAATTTAAATACTGGCTAGCAAAACAGGAGGCTAGCCAAAAAAAAAAACAAAAAAAAAATTATAAGACAATCCTACACGGATATTTAACAAAAATCCGTGTAAGAAAAGTAATTTCAAAAATAATCGCGCGCGAATACAAAAAAAAAATTTAGTTAATTCTACACGGATATTTAACTAAAGTCCGTGTATGATAGTTCAAAGAGCTACACGGATATTTAGTTAAAAATCCGTGTAGAAAGAGGAGAGCTACACGGATATTTAGTTAAATGTCCGTGTAGAAAGAGGAGAGCTACACGGATATTTAGTTAAATGTCCGTGTATAAAAAGAATTGTACACAGTTATTTAGGTAATATCCGTGTAGCTCGGTAACATGGAGAGCGACACAGGCAGGTCTTTGTACACGGCTGTTTATAAAGTAATCCGTGTAGAAATCGTTATAATTGCACACGGGCAAATGTCCGTGTGTAGTTATTGACCTATTCGTACACCCTCGATTTAAACACGGTAGGAAATCCGTGTAGCTCTTCCATTTATGTCCGTGTGCAATCTCTTTTTTTGTAGTAGTGTATTTAAAAAAAGAGCAGACCTTTTTTTTTAAAAAGTTCCTATTTTTTTCTGATTTTTTACAATATATGTAATAACTTTTTAAAAATAAAAAGGGCAGACCTTTTTTAATCCACCCACTGTTCACCTTCGGAAAATCTCCGATTTCTGTGCCACATCAGCTACGACTAATAATATCAGTAGTGTTGTTTGATGCGATTTTTTATTTGACCTTCTAATTTCTTGCTCTTTTTTTGGTGCATTCCATTTAAATTTTATGTAATTAAAAAAGCCTCACATAATGAAACTACTATTCATAACTACATGTCATAGCTACTAATCATAACTACTATTCATAACTGCTATTCATAAATAAACTACTATTTATAACTACATGTCATTGCTACTAATCATAACTACTATCCATAACTGCTATTCATAAAGAAACTACTATTCCATTTAAATTTTGCAATGAACAAGTTTGCAATAAACATGTACAGATTGCAATAAATTTGGTAAGATTAATTGATCATTTCTAAAATTGTATTTAGATGCTGTACTCCTTTACCTTATATTGTAGATAACGTATTCAAATCATCAGCTAAAAATTCTAGATATCAATGAAATAGCTCTTAAACTGCAAGGAGCCTGAATCAATAATTGATTTGCCATCTCCAAGCCAGTGCATATTACCTTCTAATCTGAAACTTGTAAAAAGAATGACTGGATTAAATCAGAAAGACGAATAGAAGCACCATGTGTTCATTTTCTTTTACATTGTCTTAACTTTTCTGTTGCTTTAGAGTCGATCTAAGCACATTTATATAGGTAATTAAATGTATCAAGTGTAATGATTGAAATACCAACTTTTTTTTTTTCCATATTCTTAAAGTCAGGGCTGTAAAAGAAGAAAGTGAACAATTCCGCAAAGTATTAGCTATTGTTTATTTTCCTGCCTTTTGTCATTTTATTAGTACACTTAGGAATGGACATAAGTTCAGTTGAGGTGCTGAATATAAATTTTGAGCCCAGGTCAAAGCATGTAACAGTTACTGCTGTACCTGTGTTGTACTGGTATAAGTACCTGCATATACTTTTCTTTTGTCCAAACCAATTAATAGAAGTGGGACCTTTACAAATTTTCCAAACCGTGTTGTGCACACTTGAGTTGTTTGCCACTCAAAGCGACTTCCTTTTCAAAGTCATATATTTTATTATAAATCCGTGGACTGCATATATATAACAAGATATTTCTTTTCAGATTACTTTTCAAATTAAAGGCTATTTAAGAACTCTGACTGTTATTTTGTCTTGCCCCCCAGCACATATATGACCAAATAATGCGTTTGGCTCTTTCTAACTACTTTTCAAACAATTCAGGTTTTTGAAACTTAAGTCACTAGTATAGAAAACGCGATTATACACGTTCCGGAAAGCTAATGACACACGGTTATACGACCGAGTCCACGAGCGTCGTATATGAATAGGAGGGTACATTTTATACGGTTTTCGAACCGTGTCTATATAGCACTAACATACACGGTTAAAAGAATTGAACCATGTCATATCTAAAAAAAGGCGCTGAAAATGGTGATTTCTACACGGTCAAAGTAACTGTGTACAATAACAAAGATTGTATACAAGGTTTCTACAAGGCCTACGTATATTATTTTGGTAACCATACACGTTTATTGTTTAGATCCTTGTATGTTTTGATATATTTTTTCAAACGATTTATAATTGGCTAGCACCTATATTTGCTAGCCATTAAACATACATAATTCAAGAAATATTTACAACATACAGCTAAAATTTATACATTAAAACATACAAACTAATATTTACAACATACAACCATTTAACAATATTTATCATTCCAACACACAAAAAACAAGCAACAAAACACAGAGGAACTTTAAAATCTGTACATTGAAAGTCTGAAACTAGAATAACTATAAAGTCTTCAACCTCAAACCCATGTAAAAATCATTATTATCAGTGCATGTAAAAACCCATTAAGATTAATCGTTTTTTCCGGATCACAACTAATATTTGATCATACGGTAGGTGCAAAAATTGGGCATTTCCCCAGTACCCCACATCCATTTTTTAAGCAATGTTACCATCTCGCGATAAAATACCAGTACTTGACCTTAACTATTTGGAGATTTTTTCTTGGAGATGCTGCAACCATCAGGACTGGTTTGTCTCTATTAGCATATCCTACCGGATCGAAACAACATTGCAACCAACAGAAAGATTAATAACAAATGAGATCAGTACTTAACCATACAATTAAAAAGACCGAAATTTTTGTAAAAAAAACTTACACAGTTATCTTCTAGTAGTATTGTAAGCAGCACCTAAATTTGTAATAATAAACAATAGGTCAGTATAAAGTAGTAAACTAAATTCAATATACAACAATAAGCAAAATCAATAGAATATGAGGCATCGTCGTATTCATCCGTCGTATATATTGCAAAGTTGCTAAGTACATCTATATCCTACAAATTTAAAATTTGCATATGTCACACCCCCGCCGCCAGGCCACGGACACGATAACAAAGGCACCGTCATATTCATCCGTCAAATTTCAAATTATGCCTACATATTTAAAACAAAGGCACCGTCATAACAAAGGCACCGTCAAATTTAAAATTATGCCTACATATTTAACTGACAATAGCACCTGAGTCTAGGTTATCAGTAAAACAAGTCACACAATAATTACATAATTGAAATCATTGCCATGTAGATTTCTACATTCTTAGAACACACAATCTCATCATTTCACTATCAAATTCAAACTTCAGACTCACTATCCCGTTAAATATGTCTGAGAATCTAATACCCAATTCAAACATCCAATTCAACTATACAAATTGAAAACACAGATTATAGAGAATTCCGGTTACCTGATAAGGTCAATTAAAAAATCCAAATCGAACTGCAAGGACTATTTAGAATCAACACGACGTAGTCAGAATTCCAATCGTATAAATAATCAAATAATAATCAATATTTTGTTTTATCAAATCATTTCTCTTCATTTTTTGTCCTCTTATTTTTCTCTCTTTTTATTCCACTATCTCTTTTCATTTTCATTTTTGATTTTTCACTTTTTTTTCCTTTTCTTCATCAATTAAAAGAGACAGGGAAGCTTTTAAAGAACCTTAAGGCGGTCATAAATTTACATGCACGGAGCCACGTGACCAGATTGCCACGGTAGTTTTTAGGTTTTATTTTTTGTATTTTTTACAATTAGACCTTGGTATTTTCCAATTATAGATATGTCCAATAATAATATTTGATAAATTATTTAAATTACCCCACTGATAGGACCATGCAATTTGCACCGTCTGGTAAATCACCTCAAGTTTGTAAATACTACAACTTGGAAAGACTTTAAATTATTGATACTTTTTAAGAAGATTAGAAAGACCACAACTAGCACTAGTAATTCTAACAATAGAATAATGTCCTTGACACCTTTAAGTACTATATTTAGTACTAATGTCGTCTTAGAAATTTCATCCTGAACAAAATATCATGAATGGGCCTTATGCATGGGTAATTAACTTTTTTGAAAGGTCTTATATGTAAAATACAACACAAGCTTTGCCTCTATATAAGAAGAGGAGACCCTTCTCAGTTTGTAACACTCATTTCCATAGGAGATAAATATTTTTGACATGATGCGCTTTCAAAATATAATTCTTGCCTCAATAGTCGTCCTCCTTACTGTTGGCTTAATGCTTATCACTCAAGGTCAAGTAGTGCAAGCTGGCAGATATTCAGACTCAAATACCGAAGGTTCATTTGTCTTAGTTCCTTCAATTTCCTTTCTTTTTTTTTAATTTCTTTTTCTGTGAATAAAGCCGGTTGTTATTATTAATTATTATATCATTTTTTCAAATATTTTTCCTATAGCTAAGTGATCAGTAAAACTGGTTGTTATTATTATATCAGTCCTTGCAAATATTTTTCTTACGGCTAATGAGATGATTACATCGTTTTGTTAACTAGTACTTGCATCACAATTTTAGAACAAATGGTATATAATTCGAGTAATAACATATAACTTGGTTTCTTGTCCTAAATTTCTATCACTTGGATAATCTCCTATGGAGTTCTCCCTATTTAATTTTGACTGCATAATGCACAAAGGATAACTAGTTTAACCACTCTCCATGTAAAATTCTTACGATGTTCTATTTATTTGATTTAATCTAAAGGAAAACTAACTATATATATATCCCCCATTTTAATTTTTGGTAGTGGAATCTAGATTCAATCCTCCACCGCATAGTCCTCACGGCTTCCACAATGATTAGAAGGAAGGCAGGAAGTTGAAGAAAAGAGAAAACACAATTTCACATTTTTTTTAATATGATTATAAGAAAACACGAAGCAATCTTGTTTCTCTTTTCGGTAGGGATGTAGTAGGTGGGGGACCATTTGTTGAAAATTGATCCAAAATTAGCTTTCCATATTTAGAGTTCAGTTGAGAGTTGTTCCAAAAACTAGTTCTTTATATTTGGAGTTCTGTTAAGGAGCGTGTAGTGGAGTTAGTGTGTTCTATAATTAGTCATGTAGGTAATGTTTGTAATAGCAGGATAGGTGCAGTTTTATTTTGGGGACTGCTTGTAATAGGAGGATAGGTAGTGGGTATTAAGTTTAGAATAAGGTAGTGGGGTACTAAACTTAGATGATCCAAATTTAGTCGTTGTAGGGCTATAAATTCAGCAAGTTGTAATCGAATTAATCAAGAAGGAAAAGTAGAATTATTTGTGTCAATCCTTCTTCCTCTGTTTACTCTTCAACAAAATCCAACACCATTGTATGAAACATTTATCAAAAATAATACGGTTAGAGATAACACTGGTCCTAAGGTGTTCTCCATTCTATAGAATATGAGGTTAATGGTTTGACATGAATAAGTTTCTGTTACATAATAAATTATTGACGAAATATTGTTGCAGATTTAAATTATTTTATTTACTTGTCAATAATTTCTTGTCAATCAATCTTGTAAGAATGAAGTATACCACGGCTGTTTTTTGAGTTTCGGCTAAAAAATATAAATTTGTGTTGGAGAAACTGAATTAGACTTCTTTGCTTGCATAAATATTATATATTTATTCTTTTATTCTTTATAGATTCAATCTAAAAAACTTTCAAAAATATTATTAACTTGATCGTAAAATAAAAAAAATTGGACTTATTTTGCTCGTACAGACAAGACATGTTTGAAAACATTGATTGAACTTGATCTAGAATTTGAAATTAAGCATATATACATACATAAAATTAGATTTTTTTTGTACTGAGAATAATCAGCAAACTAAGTTCCGAGAGGGTTGCTACTATTCATGGCGACTAAGAAGAAATTAAATCTCAGCACCACATCTCTTCTGAGTCTCACTTGTCAGATGACGACGACTCTTTTGACAAAGAACAGTTCGTTGCATAGCGCAATCCTTCCCGGCCTTAAGCATAAGGAACGTGATGACCACGAAAACAGTCAGGGAAATAATTATAATACAGGCGCTGACGAACGGGTCCCTTCTGACGTTATTAGTTTGGACCGTTGAGAACAATCTTAACTATGATAAGGAGTCCAGAATGTCAGAAAAGGGCAAGCATTACAGTGTTTCGACTGGAGAGCTTCGATATATAGCTGTTAGGAAATGAGTTAAAGCCAGATCAGCGCTCCATCTGAGGTGTTCTGCTGAGGTGTCCCTCTGTAAAGCAATAGAAAAAAATCTAAACAGTGAAATTTCATGATTTTTGTTTTATTTACATCGCCTATATATAAAAGGGCTATCCATAGAAGGCAAAATCGGCCGTTCCGGAGCGGGATCGGACGGTGCCGATCCGATTCCAGGCCGATTTACGCGGGTAGTGCAGATTTCGGCCAATTTCGGCCGTTTCGGCCATATTTCAGCCCATTCCAGTAAAATTTCGGCCCGTTCCGGCCCGTTCCAGTCAAATTTCGGCCGAAACGCATATTAATAAAGAAACATAAAATTTTTTGAATCAAGTGGGATTCGATCCCGTGACTTTTCAGTTTGGGTCTTGGATAGTTACCACTACAACATTCAAACTTTATTGTTAAATCTTACAACTAATTTATATATATATTAATTCTAATTCACAAATTTGTAGCAAATTTGATTGAAAGAGTATGTTTTTAGTTGTTAATGCTTGTATTATATTGTATTAGTGGATTATTTGATTGTAATAAATTTTTTTAATTATTTTTATCAATTTTTTCAATTTTTTTAGTATAAACTAGCTTCTGGCAAAAAAGTCCGATTTTCCGATCCGATTCGGCCGATCCCGACCGATTTTTCCGATCCGGATCGGGATCGGACGGGGCCGATCCCGATTCCGATTCCGATTTTTTCTTCTATGGGGCTATCTATGTACCATTTTGGATTAATTTTCGCCATTATTGTTCCTCCAACAACTAGTTTTCTAAAATTTTCTCAATTTGCTCGATCAATTCTAATTATGTTATATATGACGGTATTATTTTTCACTGTATTATTCATGTATTACTTCATGCTATATTAATCATCATCTTCAATTACTATAACTCTCACTCTCTTATATCCCTTGCTTCTTAGAAGTCTTCCTTCTGTATGTCCATTCTCATATTTATTACTTCACATTAGCACTATAAAACTTACATTTATATTCTCAGTTTAATGTAGTTTTTAATCTTGATCTGTCACTTCATATTTAATTCTCATTAAGGATTAAAAATTATGAATAATACATACTACTACTATCTCATATTTCACATTTTACTCTATCAATATAATCTTCTCTATCATACATCTAAAAATCATTCGGATCTCTAATCACTCATCTATCTTCTTCTTTCACATAATAATTACTATTCGAACTATCTATAATCACAATATAACTCTACTCATCTCTTACAAGCTTTTCCCTATCTAACACATGTGCATCTACCTACATTATCTCAAATTTAATCATGCATCATGTTTTAACAGTCTATACTATCTCTTCACTGTAATAGTCTCCACTCATCTTTATCTTCTACTTGATAATACGTCATCTTCTCATTCTCAAATTTCACTCCTTTGATGACTTTTGGACTGGAGACAACGGGATTTTATATTATCTTTCCAAAGCGTAGATTTTCATACGCATCGTACCCTCTCTGCTGTTAATTTATGTGTGCATTTATGGTTAAGAACTAAAGACCAATCTGGTAAGGAAGACCGAAATTTTTATTAATTGAAAAAAAAAATATTGAGAAACGGCATAACTTTTATAGGAATTCTAAATATAGGTAGGCCGGGAATATTCTTACTGTCCCATGGGATGGGACGGTTCATCCCATCCAACTTAACCATTTCGCTAACCTGCTTGATCCGCTAATCCTAATTCATGGACGGATTGGATCGTACCGTCCGACCTCAAAAAAAAAAAAAAATAGCCAGGGACGGGTTGGATCGTCCCGTCCGAGGCTCTATATAAACTTCATTCGCAACTCAGACAGACAGAGAGCACTTAACCTATTTCCATTCGCAAACAGAGAGCACTTAACTTATTTACATTCGCAACTCAGACAAAGAGCAGCTTATCTTATTTCTTATCTAGCAGAAACAAATCGAGACTTCTTTCAGTTGTCTACGTTCTTTATTTCTTGTCTAGCAGAAACAAATCGATCTCCGTTTAAAGCGGTGAAGTACAGAAGCATATCAAACAGGTACAATTTTAAATACATGTCACACCCCGACAACAGGGCAGACAACCCGCCACGCTCATCAGCGCAAGGCGATTTCTATCATCTTATAGAATCATATATTCACATATACATATACATTATCAATGACATAACTTGCTTTTCTTTGTGGCAAGTCCTGCAGTCTTCAAGTTCAGAATCGTATTTCCTTATTTTGATTTTTGTACCTGGAATCCACAAAGTGGAAAGATGAGAGAGTGAAAATCTCCCAGTGCAGTAGTCAGTTCCAGTCGAGTTATTCTTTAGATCAAACCAACTAAGTAAAACCACACTGAGTCCAAATATGAAAAGACAACATTGATAATTCAAATTTCAAGAAACATCTTGCAAAACAGAAACCAATCAAAGTATCTTATAATTAAACTATTTATGCAAGAATAAAATTATCCATTTCTCTCAATGCCTTATCATAACTATTAGTTCTTGATATTTAATGTCCATGTATTTTATTAAATGCAAAATGGATAAGTAATAATAGTTAACAAAGTCACAGAAACAAATCACCAACATTTCCAAACCGTATTTCTAAAATGTAAGTTCATATATCAAGTAGCATATGAATTCAATGCATGAATTGCTCACAATCATACCAAACATTTTTATCTGTCATGTGCAACCCAAATATGGCACCTACATAGCCCTGCTATGCGCTACCCGAATATGGCGCCTACGTAGACGAGCTACGCGCTACCCGAATATGGCGCCTACGTAGCCCAGCTACGCGCTACCCGAATATGGCGCCTACGTAGACCAGCTATGCGCTACCCGAATATGGCGCCTACGTAGCTCAGCTACGCGCTACCCGAACATGGCGCCTACGTAGACCAGCTATGCGCTACCCGAATATGGCGCCTACGTAGCTCAGCTACGCGCTACCCGAACATGGCGCCTACGTAGACCAGCTATGCGCTACCCGAATATGGCGCCTACACAGCTCTTGCCATGCGCTACCCGAATATAGTTCAATTCCCATCAAAGTACATACAAGACATTCTATATGCAAGAAAATCAAAGTGTTATAAGAATGCAAGGCATGTTCTCATTTCTATTCAAGATTCCTTTAATGCAAAACTAACAAAAAATCAGCCAGGCTCATGATAAGCAAGTGCATGGTTCAAGTCATATAACATTATACACTGCATGAAATTTTACAATGGAAGAATGGGTGCAGCACAAGGATCAAGTAATCATGCTTACTTTGCAACTCAAGTATATTGGTTAGACTCATGCTTAGTAGCACACATGCATGTCATGCAATTCAAGAACTTAATAAAGAATTGAAACAACCAAGGTCAAAAACCTGAAACAGCAATAACAAGGCACACTCAAGGGTTTAACAAAACCTATAATTAATATAAAAATAAAAACTAAGTAAATTCGACATCCACACACAAAATCATGTGCTTCAAATATGGTATACTGCATGTGAAGGCATTTTCTACTGTACCTATTTTCTTCAAACCATGTTATGGTTCAATACCACAAACTATTACAGAAAATATGCCTATGCATCATTTTATACAAATTCAGATATACAACTATAACTCATGTTTGAACTAAATGCTTTAAAATCAACCATACTTTAATTTCAGAAATTACGATCATGCCTCATATGCAACCTAATGCATCCATGCCATGTGTTCATATCACGAAAACAATTCCTTTAAATCAAACTCCTATTTTGGCCCAATTACTTCCTATTATATCATACACCAGCTTTAGAAAATATATATTGTTGCCATGCATAATCTATTTGCAACCAAATAATAATTCTAAATTTAGCTACCAATTAGTAAATTTTTATATGGTTCTCTTTTCAAATTGAATGCATTAAAGCAAGCCCAGAACAAAATAGTTGTAAGAGTTCATGATCAACAATTTCATATGACATGTCAAGATTTTATATCATAAAATTCCAAACCATAACCAAGAGATTAACCACCAACAATCAAGCATACAGTCAAGCAACAACAATAAAATAAGTTAGAAAAATCTGAGAATAATTCGAAACCCGCACCATTTAACGTTGGGCACGACATGGCTCGAAGTCAGTTAACTGTTCATAATCGAGTCGTTCGAGAGCAACCACATGAACACCAGCAATCAACTGAGCAAATCAATAGGTTCCTTCTCCTCCGTCTTCCGTGTCTCACGGGCTGCGTAGAGCTGCCGGCTACAACCTCTCACCATCTGCGTTCCTTTTCTTCCCCTTTATTCTTTTATTTCCCTCACCGCTTTCCATTCTTCTTTTCCTTTTTTTTTTTTCTTGCTCCCCCCCCCCCCCCTCTTGGATGAAGGAGAGAGCCCCCCGCCCTTGTATATTTTTTTCTTTTTCATTTTTATATTCTTTGATCCCCCTTTTCTCAGAGAAATTTCAACCACGGAATTAATAGTGGAGTGTTAGGTAGATCAAAAGTGGTAGCAGGTGTCTACATGTAATTATTTTAGGAGATTATAACTTGTCAATTATTTTTATTTAATTAATTGGTTACTTTGCACAAGGCCCCTCATTATTTTAGAAATAGAACTTGATATTTTAAATTCCAAGTTTTTCATGAACCTACGTTACAATTAATTTTTGAAATATTCTAATTAGAGTAAAACTATTGTTGTCAGTATATGACTTTTCAAACAAATAAATTTTATATAAATAATCAAATTATTTTACTCAACTTTATGGCTAGTACAACTATGATAGATATGATATATTCAGAATTTCTGATGTTAGCATTTCATATGTATTTGTAGTCTATTAATTACTAATTTTCAAAATACAGATTTATAAATATACTTGAAAACTCTATGTTGCTATTTTTAAACACACTTTACTTCAACTAAGATAAATCTCCAAGTGTTTGAAAATTGGGATGTTACAATACATATTGTATGATGATTAATTAATTAATATTAATAGTTCATTATTGTAATGATAAATTATATGTGATTTATTTATTATTGTGTAGGCTAATTCATAAAAATAATTAATCATGCTAATGGTGAGGATTCATTTCAGTGGTGAAATACGACACGGTCGTAAAGGAGTATAGTATTAGCCCTCAATTCTCATTGAATGTGACTGGTGAACAAGGTTGGCATGATGTGAAAGGTGAAATTTATCGCCAACTTGGATATTCTGAGAGTGTGTACAACCTAAAAGCACATGCACGAGTTAATGTTGGTACAACAACCTGACTTTATTATGAGAAAATAGAAATCGTGTGCGATCAGAGTTGGAGAGGTATTTATAACCAAAGTATGTTTGCCCAAATCTAGTATTGTTATATCGATTTATACATTGAGTTGGTTCCAATCATTCGTGAAATACAACAACAGTTATTCACTGATAGTATGGTACTAGAGACACAACCAGAACCATGACAGATCCAATATAGTTCTCACTATGCGGGTCCCATTCTCTTCGAACTCCATCAAACACAACAACAACTAAGGCAAGATCTTTATTTGCATCCTTATCCCAATGTGAATGAGTTGTCACCGCCTGTTCAAACAGAATATAATAATCAGTACAGTCATTGGGTTGATCTGTCGGTGGTAGGTGATCGTTATCATGATGTTGATGATGTATCGTTTGTTCAGACATAATACAATAATCAGGAGGGTCCATGGGTTGATCCGCTAGAGGCAGGTGATCGTTATCATGATGTTGATGACGTGGCACACAGTGATGACGAAGATTATGCTAACTCATGTGAGAATGACGTTGACTGGGATAATAAAGATGATTCAGAAGGAGATGTCCGGTCTGTTACCTTGCACCAGACATCATGTGTTTAGGGTCGGCGTTATCCCATATCCGACCTTGGTGTAAGTCACCCTGTGGCAAGTTTTAATGACACCTCAGGATTCCAAACCATAGATGTGAGGTTCTTCAGTAAGGCCCAACACGTAGAGGATCTACTTGCTGTAGGTAAAGAGTACTCTACAAAAGATGCTCTAAAATACTAAATAAATTATTATCACATCAAAAATAATATTCAAGTAACAACTACGCAAAGCAATAGAACTAGCTTGGTAGTCGATTGGAAGGACAGCCAGTGTACGTGGCGTTTGTATGCCAAGTTTGGATTATTTACATCTAAAATGGGAAATTAGAACAATTTCAGCACCACATACGTGCCATGCCAATGTTTCTCGTACTGATCATGCACAATTAATTGCAGAAATGATCGCCGAAGTTATTAGAGTAGACATTAGAGAAGATGTTACAAAAAATATTAAAAGCATTAAAGGGCTAGTCCGTAAAGCATACCCGGGAATTATTTCCAAATATAACAAGTTGTGGCGTGGCCGAGAGCTGGCAATTGCACAATTATTCGGTAGTTGGGAAGGCTCTTACAATCTTCTCACCCCATTGTTGGAAGCAATCAAAAGAGAAAACCCAGGAACAAAATATGGAGTTGTGCACGTACCCATGGAAGATTCACAAAAAATGCTGTTTATGGCAGCTGTGTGGGCTTACGGTCCGTGCATTGCTGTAGTGCCTCATCTCAGGCCAGTCATTAGTATTGATGCATGTTTTCCATCTGGCCGGTACCAAGGCAGACTACTAATGGTGTGCGGTTACGATGGTGATAACCAGTTACTTCCTCTGGCTTTCGCATTAGTCGAGAAAGAGAGATTCAAGACATGGGGATGGTTCATGAGGTGGTTGCGTTTGGAGGTATTTGGCAATAAGTTCATGTGTGTTGTTTCTGACCGGCACATGGGGATCAAGAAAGTATTCACCGATAGATACGGTGGTGGGTAAGAGGATGGTGATGAGTGCCGATTCCTGTCACTCTATATAGGTTTCTTTTAATAATATCGGTGGGTAACCCACTTTAATAAAAAAAAAGTATATATATAATTACCATATTTGGTAGGTGGCGGCCCTATCAACAGCAGTAGACGCAATCCAACTTTCGCCACAGAATATATTTCTGCCTCCAACAACAACCGCAACCTTATAAAATCAACATAAGCTGTTTTTAAAGAAAAGATAAATAAATTTGGAGCTATGCATGCACCTAGCTGTAGAAAGAGCACCAACCTGTATACCCTGGCGAATGGCAACCTGAATTTCTCTTGCGATCGGCATAACAACCTAATAAGGAAAAAACATTAAGGAATTAAATAATTTAATGAATTAACTAAACTGATACATCTAGTATTATTACAAATACAAAAACAAATGATATAATTATATAATAGAGAACTCAGTAGCACATGCTGGCATGGTTCCAGTTTTTATCCAATCTAAAGGTTCTTTTGACTTCTTTGTTTCATTTTAGGCATTTTTTGGCTTAGTTGAGACTTGATTTATCATCTAGTACCATAAAAAGAGAATTGTACACAAACTTAGGCACCATAATAGTCCTTATCTAGGGTAAAGATATTGACATAGCAGATTTTACTTCATGCAGTGCATGAGTCATATTGGTTCTACTATATGTGCACTGCATGAAGCAACAACTGCTCTGTCATTATCTTTACCCCTTATCTAAGGTCCCAGTACTATAAGAAAAGTACATAATAGAAAAGTTATTAAAATGAAACAAACAAATTAATTAAACAAATTGCTAACCTGAGATCCCATGTGTTGAACAAGAAAACCGCTAATGGAGTGGTGGTGCCTCTTTGAGAGACAATAGGCTGCGAAATCATGCAACCCACTATCCCAAATTCCCAACGTAGGTTATCTTCTCCCATTTAGCGGTTTCATCTATCATTAAAAAAAAAATCAGAACAATTACGATGAAAATCGAAACCCTAGATCTGGAAAATGAAAGATAGGTTATGATCGGATACGAACAAGAAGTTTTGAGGAGAAGCTAGAGGCGACGCTCTTCGTCTTCATCGCCGCCGATCGCAGCTTCACTGTTTCTCTTCTTCTCTTTCGCTCTCTCTCTCTCTCTTTCTTACCAGGGGAGGTGAGCATCTCTCTCGCTCCCTCTCTCTCTCTCTCTCTCTCGGTGTTTCTGTGCTGGGAAAAGAAAGGAGAAAAGAAAAGCGGAGAAAAGTAGTGGGAACGCGCAGGAAGAGGAGAAAAGGAAAAAATAGCTGAAATAATTTTCATGTAACTTGTTATGTGGCGAGTGCGTTTCGAACAAAATTTAGACTTACACTTTTGATAACATGAAACAGATGCACAAAATCAAAATTAATGTTACTGGCTGAGGTTGAAATATGTTTTTGATGAGTGGCTGAGATCTATACAACGGAGGGCCCAGATTTTCTCTGGACAAATAGAGGGTTGGGTCCCAAAAAAAAATGCATGATATTAGTAGTGAGGATTGTAAATACATTGCCGGAACCGAATCTCCCGACGAATCAGCAAAAAGCATAGACCCGAACAAGTCGAGTACATACACCTTGTGTACTGGCGTACCTGCTCCTCTGTAGGCTCACCCGACTGCGTGTTTGGCAAGACAGTAAATTGTTCACGCAATTTCTTCAAATTTATAGCATACCCAGAAGTCATGCGAACCTCTTCCTCATCGGTCGGTCCCGATCTCTTTTTTTTTTTTAAGCAACGCACTTGCGGCCCCATCTCCAAGAAGCTGATCCACTAAGACAGACCAAGTACCATCAGAATGACCCATCGATCACCGGTGACCCCATGATCTGTAGCCCCCAGAGACAAGAAACATCCTGCAAAGTAATTGTCATCTCTCCAACGGAAAGATGGAAACTGTGGGACTCTGGTCTCCATCGCTCCACGAGACCAGCAAGGAGTGATGGGTCAATATTTATGTTATCCATTTGAGAAACCTGATACAATCCGAGTATAAGTAAGAATGGTTCGCAACGGGGGTGGTACGCAATCCCAGTAAGGAGGTGTCGAGGATCCACTCCTATATCTCTGTAATCCTGTCAATGTTAAACAAATTGATTAAAATAAAATATTATAATTCAAACTTTTATATCATTTTATAAAAAAAAATTATATGAGCCATTGAGTATCTTACATCGTCATGGATCCGTGAGACCTTATGTTGGTCATACGGCATCCATAGTGAATCGCTAAAAAATTTTGCCGACAATTTCGGATAAAAAACAACCTCATCCGTGAGACCACGACTGCTTGACATTCTGCATGCATAACAATTTGAAAGAATTATATAACCCTAGAATTAATAATAATCTAAATTTACTAAACGCTCACATGATTAAATAAAGTACTAAATTGAACAATTACCTATAAACTCTAAAACTTACATGAATAAATAAATTAAGAGATAAATAAAATAAGAGATTAAAAAATTATCTAATTTATCAATTCTTGCAATTGAGAGTAAATGATTGATCTCAATTATAATTGAATACTCTCAATTCTATGCTTTGGACTAATCAAAATAAATTAATTAAATGAAATTGATTACACCATATCAAATGAGCCTAAAAATAGATAATCAATTTTTCTAAATCCTAAACCCTACTTTATCAATTATTCTAAAATCCTAAATCCTAAACCGAATTTTTTATGTAGTAATCAATAGTTGATAGTAGTAAATACACTATAGTAGTGAATTATTATCAATTATCCTAAATCCTAAACCCTAATTTTCCAATTATTATCAATTATCCAATTATTGATAATAAACGCTAATTTTCCAATTATTATCAATTATCCTAAATCCTAAACCGAAATTGATAGTAGTAAATACACTGATAGTAGTGAATTATTCTAAGTTAATTGATTTCTAAACTAATTAGTCTAATTTTAATTTTAAAAATACCTGAAGACCGGCCGGCAGAGTGAACAGGGGTGAAGCGGGCCGAAGATTGCGGAGACGAATGGGATGGATCTTCCCGGCCGAATAGGCGTGCGTCGTGTGGGGTCGCTGAAGTGATGCGGCGTGCGTTGCTGTGTTTTTTTGTTCCGTCGGTGAGGCACAGAGCAAGACAGCGAGCGAAGATGGAAGAAAGCGAAGAAAGGGTAGGGTATGTATTTGCTGGGTCTCGGACGGGACAATCCAACCCGTCCCTGGCTTTTTTTTTTTTTTTTAAGGTCGGACGGTATGATCCAAGCTGTCCATGAATTAGGATTAGCGGATCAAGCAGGTTAGCGAAATGGTTAAGTTGGACGGGATGAACCGTCCCGTCCCATGGGACGATAAGAATATTCCCGTCCTACCTATATTTAGAATTCTAGCGAAAATTCTGCCGTTTTGCGATATATTTTTTTTTTTTTCGATTAATAAAAATTTCAGTAAGCAAGAGGGTAAAGATATGACAGAGATATTTGGCTTCATGCAGCACACACTATCTGGATGGAGCCAAACAAGCTCTGTCAATATCTTTACCCAAACAAGGACATTTTATTATTATTTTGTCTGATGAAACCCAAGCAAGAACAATAAAACTTGGACAAATGGTGATGAAGGACCAGAGCAGAGTGCAATGGGAATAAGAAATTCAAGCGATTTATAACCATCACAAAACAAAATCAAGTGATTAATAACAAGTAATCGGTAAAATTTACAAAGATCTATCGTACTAAATATGAACCTGATAGAGAGGTGCGATGTAATAGCTCTCAAACATCAAATTCTCTTGAAATACAACCAGAAAAAGAAATATGAAGTATATTTATGTAATTTTCTCATTTTAAGTGAAGACCTTAATTTTATATATATATATTTATATTTTAATTTTTCCACCCACCCAACCATTGTATTAATCAGTGTTCTAAATAGCGCGCTATAGCGGCGCTATAGTATTTTTGGACCCCAAACGCTACGCTATGACATCAAAATGCGCTATTTGCGCTACGGCCGCTATAGCGCTATAGCGGTCCGCTATTTGCACTATTTGCGCTATACAATATGGTTTTTTTTTTTTAAGCAATTTATATGGGTTTTAAATAAATGTAAAAAAAAAATTTCAAACCGAAATTGAATTTGTTGCTACTTGCTACAGATAAATCAATTTGAAATTGGGAATATAAATTGAAATTTGAATAGAAAAAAAGTCCAAACTGAAATTAAAATTTGAATAGAAAAAAAAATAGATTATGTCATGAATCATGATGCTTAAGATATTTTTAATAGGAAAAATCGATAGTTTATGATATTACTATGGATATTTTGAACCGCAATTTGAACTTTGCACGGGTACAATATAAATATTATAATTTCTTAATTACTTTGGTGTTATTTATTGTTCTATGAGACTTTAGATAATGTTGATAGTACAAATATTGAATATATGAAATGTAAAAAAAAACGCTATTTGGAATAGCTTCCGCTATAGCGACGCTATAGCGATGCTATTTGCTATAGCTTTTTTTTTAGCCTTTCCGCTACACGCTATAAACGCTATTTAGAACGTTGGTATTAATTATGCATGGCTTACTAACCATATATTTTTTTCCTTCTTTCTAATATTATGAATAGTAGTTTCATTATGAGAGACTTTTTTAATTACATAAAATTTAAAGGGAATGCACCAAAAATATCCAATAAATAAGAAGGTCAAACAAAAAATGGCGTCAAACAATACTGATTCGATTAATCGTAGTTGACGTGGCACAGGAATTGGAGATTTTCCAAGGGTGAACTGTGGGTTGATAAAAAAAGGTCTGATCTTTTTATTGTTATAAATATGTGACATATTTTGCAAAAAATCAGAAAGATAGGAACTTTTTTATTGTTATAGAAGAAGCCCAATACTTTAGAAAACCAAATAATGCATGTATTGTCTTTCTTTCTTTTACTGGTAATTCGAAGCAAAGATAGAAGAAATATGGCGGAGAGAAAAATCAAACTGGTTATCCTACATGTACCCAAGTTTGTCATCTCCAACAGATTCCATTCTATATAAGTTGCCATCTTGAAATAAAACTTGAATATCTAAATAATAGAGTAAACCAAATTATATCCGTTTTGACCAAAGCTTTGAAAATCAAAATTGGAATATGAATCGGTCACTTGATAGTTGAATCGGAATCGGCTGAATCGGTCAAAATCTACCGGATCGGATCGGAAACTTGAATTATTTTGGCAGAATTTAAAAAAAAATAGGAAAAAATTGGTAAAACTATTATTTGTCAAAAAATTATGTTATGACAAAAGATTGCCCACAAATAATACAACCATTACAATGAAAAAGCACTCATATTCATGTTTCAAGAAAAGCAAAAAGCAAAAAAAAAAACGAATATGACTAAGGTTACAAAGCACTCATATGCAAAAAAAAGCAAAAAGGAAAAATATAAAATTAAAAAAAACCACTCCGGAGCTCTGGTAAGTCTCTCAAAAAAAGTGCCAAGACAGCAACGATAAATTAAATCACTGTTGTTTGATACGATGTTTTGTGGGACATTATTACTCTTTGGATAAAAAATAACATTCTTTGTCTGAGTTAATTAGGGTTGAAGGTTTCTTAGCAAAACATTTTTTGAAGGAAAATTTGGGAAGAAGATAAGGGGAAGAGTGCAAGATGAAATTAATGAAACTATACTAGATTCAAAATGTTTCGTCATTATATTTTACAAATGGATAAAGATTTTTTTCCCCCGGTTCCTATCCCCCATTCATCCCCCAATCATTAATTATCTAGGGGACCACAACTTCAAGCACAAAAAGACAAAAGAAAACGTGTATCAATCATTAATTACGTGGGGACCACTAATTAACTAGGGGGACCGCTTATATTTAAAAAAATTTACAACTGACGCGCACAAGTATTCATATCTAATACATAAAGTATTCATATATAATATATTAAGTATTCATATCTAAGATGTCAAGTATTTAAAAAAAAACTGGACACATTACTTACCCATCTTTTACATGATTTTAGAGGTGATTTTTTTTTTCTCCGTTCACTCTAATCAATATTTCTGACAATCTATGAAGAATTTTGCGAATCTAAAATAACATACGTTTTCTACGCAATTTTATCTTTCAAATGAGATCCATGATGAAGTACTTTTGAGTTATCCGTCGTGCAAGTATTCATAAATCGTAAAATTATTTATATCTCGTCATGCAAGTATTCATACCACGTCGAGCAAGTATTCATACCTCGTCGAACAAGTATTCATACCTAAGATATCAAGTAAAAAATGATTGAGTGGTAATGAAATTTCAATCGGTAAAAATGAGTGAATGATGTGTCCAGTTTTTTATTTGTGAAATACTGATGAGGTATGAATACTTGCTTGATGAGGTATGAATACTTGAATGACAAGCTATGAATACTTGTGCAACGGACAACTCGAAAGTATGTCATCATGGATCTCATTTGAAAGAGAAAATTGCGTAGAAGACGTTCGTGGTTTTAGATTTGCAAAATTCCTCACAGATTGTCAAAAATATTGGTTAGAGTGAACGGAGAAAAAAAAACCACCTCTAAAAACGTGTAAAAGATTGATAAGTAATGTGTCCAGTTTTTTTTTAAATAATTGATATCTTAGATATGAATGCTTCATGCATTATATATGAATACTCTAGAATGCAAATATGAATACTTCTTTTAATAGTAATGAATATGAAAAAGTAGTATGTTTTTCTTTTCCTTTTCTGTTGCCGAACATTCCAAGTTGGTTATCGGTCCCCACCGGCAGTTAAATGCTAAATAACAGATAATTAGCGGTCCCCCCAGTTGAAAACACATTTTTTTTGGAGGAAAACACGTTTTTAATTAGTGGTCCCCGTTAATCAAGCGTTTTTGGATGTCTTTTAGTGCGGAAATCGTGGTCCCCTCTTAATTACCGGTAAACAATAATTAACAACCTTATCCGGGGGATGAATGGGGGATAGCAACCCGGGTATTGTTAGTCGGTCCCTTTACAAATACCTAACATTCTAAATTTTCCATAATTTCAGAATTTGAAAATTCCATACTGCCAATAAAAATTGTTGGTCTCCCAATTCAAACAACATTATATATTATTGTTTCATTTGGATTCTATGCATGATTTTTGCAATTTCATACCATCCACAACAACGGTCCACCTCTCCATAATTAAGGCAAGATTTAGTAATATATAGTAACGGTGTATATTCTTCATCTTCATAATAAAATATCAAAGCACTATCATTATCCTATCACATGCGCACCACCATGCTCCAGAAAGGTGTCTTGGTGATTGGTTAATCGGTATAATTAAGGACAACTTGGATGAAGCACGGGGGACTACAAATCCATTAATCACGGGCAACTTGCTATTTTGTAGTCTCTTATAATGTTTTTAATAATATATTCAACAGGGTGTCAAGATTCATTATTAATTGTACCCATTCATTATTGTACAAGGCCTATGCACTATGCACTAATTGTTCGTAACAAAACAATCACACCGAGAAATAATTCCATTTCATATCAAAAATATTCAATTTTTTTGGGGTTTAAAATGAAAACCATAAAATGTTGTATATAGACGGGCATGAAATATATTTCATACTGTACTTGTGGGTGGAATGCTAAACTGCTATTTGTTAGTTTTCTTGGTTTTGTTCTGAGTATATGTTTGTACTGGACCTACAGGTCATACTGTTTTGTTCAATCAGCATATATTTTTACAATCTCACAGTATTAAAAAAAAAAAAAGTACAAATAATTTTTTTCTCCAATACTATATAATTAAGTTATTCCCAAGTTTAAAACATGTAAATCACTTCTGATAATGAGCAAGCTTGCTAATGCGAATAGTGTGAAACGGCTGTGACAAATAGGCCTGTGTGCGTGTCGATATCTCCTGAGCCACCGATTGCATGGTAGGTCTCTGCTCAGGCTTTACATGTGTGCATGTAATGGCTACCTCGAATATAAAAACCACTTCTTCAGCCAATTGACCGGTTGGGGGCGTCAGTCTCTGATCAAGCACATCCTTCAGTAACATATCATTTCCTTCATATGATGCAATGGAGGGTAGAGATGAGAGGAGGTCCCGGGGATGCTTTCCCATCATAATTTCAAGGGCCACCACGCCAAAGCTATACACGTCGCATTTTTTAGTGACCATCATTGTGTATGCCAACTCTACACAAGAAAATTGAAAAGAATGCAAGACCAAGATATTTCATTAAGTTTCCAAAGCTGTGGAACTTCAAATATTTTTATTCATTTCAAAGATATAATTTAAATTATTGAAACCAAAATAAGGCAAATCCAATTCGGGTACCAGAAAATTTTGATATAATACTGAAATTTATATAATGTTGATCCAATTACCTGGTGCCATGTAGCCATAAGTTCCTGCCACAGAGGTCCAGCTAGTAGAACCCAACCCAAGGAATTTAGCAGTACCGAAGTCTGACAACCTAGGCTCAAACTCAGAATCAAGTAATATATTATTCAATTTAATGTCTCTGTGCACAATTGGTGGCGTGCAGTCATGGTGTAGATATGCCAAAGCATGTGCAATGCCTTGTATAACCTTCACTCGCATTGCCCAGTTGAGCATCCTCTCCCCCTCAGTCCCGTACAGTACATTCCCTAAACTTCCCTTCTCGATATATTCATAAATTAAGTACATGTAGCTGTCACTTAAGCAAAACCCATGAAGCTTTATTATATTACGGTGCCTCACCTCTGTGAGAGCCCGTATCTCGTTTTCAGAACTCTTCTTGTATATCTCTTGCACCTCCCCTGTATTTTGAACCTGGATACGTTTCACAGCTACGACTTGGTCAACCGAAAGCTCAGCCTTATACACAATACCAAACCCACCTTGACCGACACAATATACCCCATTGAAATTATCGGTTGCATTTACAATATCTGAGAAACTGAATTTTACATTTCTCCCCCAAATTAACGAGTCGCACATATCCTTACTTGCGCTTTCGATCTCAATTTCCTCTTCCCTTTTCTTTCTTGACAGTACCAAGATTGTGAGAACTGTGGCAGCTAACAATACTATACCAGAAATTGGTACAAATATCGCAATAATCACCTTTTTTCGATGGTTATGTGAAGTATTATTGTTGGTATATGTATAACAAGACATTAAGCCTTGAATGTCTCCACAAAGGCCGGGATTCCCAACATAAGCATTTGGTGAATCATCTCTAAAAGCATTTCCAGTTGGAATTGCACCAGTTAAATTATTATAAGAGAAATCAACTGATTGTAGACTAAACATGCCAGACAATGATTCAGGGATTTGGCCGGTGAGAAGGTTGTGCGATAGATTAAGATTTTGCAATTGTGTCATCTTGTCTAAAACAGACGGTATCAGACCAGTAAGTGAATTACTGCTCAAATCCAAGAGAATCTGCAACATTTGCAAATTTCCAATCTCGGGAGGTATATTTCCAGAAAGGTTATTTCTTGATAGATCGAGGTACTGAAGCTTGGTAAGGCTACCCAGATCAGCAGGAATTTGACCAAATAATGTATTATCACTCAAATTTAACTGGAATAACAAGCTAAGTTTTCTCAATTCAGGAGGAATTACACCTGTTAAATGGTTTGATGCCAAGCTTAAGTCTCGCAAACTTGTAATCTCACCAAAAATAGCCGGAATTTGACCCGTTATATCATTGCCATCTATATATAAACGTTCGAGACTTGTGCACTGACCCCAACTGCTCGATAATTCACCAGTCAATGCATTACCAGTCAAATCCAGGTAAGTTAGATTTGGGTGCACACCAAATGCTTTTGAGATGTCCCCGGTAAAATGGTTATGTTCCAACCGAACCCGAATCAGACCCGAGCAATTTTTCAAACAGGAGGGTAGACTCCCAGTGAAGTTGTTCAAAAGTGTAGTTAGGTTTTGAAGAGTGAATTCTTTACACAGATCACGAGGCAATTCACCAACAAAACTGTTGTATGAAATATCAACATACACGAGTTTCCCGTTTCGGCCAAAATCAGGAGGGATTGTACCAGTTAGGTTGTTGGAAAATACTGAAAACCAGTACAACTTAGTGAGCTGGGAGATGGAATCCGGCAAGTGCCCCGAAAGTTGATTAGTATCTAAATCGAGTTCTTCTAATGCCAAAATGTTACCAATTTCAGCTGGGATTTTGCCTGAAAGGTTGTTGCAGAACAGCTTTAACCGAGAGAGAATTTTCAGGTTACCAATGGAAGGTGGTATTGAACCACTAAGTGAGTTGGTTGATAAATCCAGTTCGGTTAATAGAACTAAATTTCCAATTTCTGATGGGATGGACCCGACCAAGTAGTTTCTGTACAGATACAAAATTCTGAGCTTATTGGCCAACCCAATTTCTGATGGAATTTCACCTATGACGGAATTATTTTGCACTTGGAAAGAAATAAGCTCTGGCCAATTTTTGAAAAGCTCTCCTGAAATTTCACCGGACAATTTATTACTTGATATGCCAAACTCTCTCATTTTTGTGAGGTTAACAAAAGTACGCGGTAATGGTCCCGAGAGCTGATTAAGAGAGAGTTCAATGAAATTGAGACTGGTACAGAGACCGAGCTCGGGTGGTACGGTGGAGTTAAGTCCGGCAGATTTTATATTTAGCCATTCAAGAAATAATAGCCGACCAAGCGATGATGGGAGGGACCCACCAAGTGAATTATCTCCAAGTGCAAGTACTCTTAGGCCTGATATCGAACCGAGTACTGATGGGACCCCACCAGTGAAGTTGTTTGTATCGAGGTGTAACTCACGCAACAATGACAGGTTTGCAAGGGAGTCTGGTATCGTGCCAGAAAATGTATTACTTGAGAGATCTAGGTGGGCCAGATTTGACAAGTTTGAAAGGGAATCTGGTATCACGCCAGAAAATGTATTTTGAGAGAGATCTAGGTGGGCCAGATTTGACATGTTTGCAAGGGAGTCTAGTATCAGGCCAGAAAATGTATTCTGAGAGAGACGTAGATCGGTGAGATTTGACAGGTTTGTAATGGAGTATGGTATCATGCCAGTAAGTTCATTCAGCGAGAGATTTAAGTAATTGAGATTTGTACATTTTAAGATGAATTCGGGGAAGGGACCGGTAAGATCATTCAGATACAGCGACAGGTACGATACTGACGGCATGGCTGAGAAATTTGAATAATCAGAGTTGTTGAGAAGATTCCCACCGAGATCAAAATGGCGTACCTTGCTTAACCAACTAAGCTGGTACGGTACCGGTCCGACTAAGTAGTTGTTAAACATGCTCAGATAAACCAACTCACTCAACTGACCCATTTCAGGTGGTATAAAATTTTCAAAGGAGTTGCTACTAAGGTCTAGTGAGGTTAATTTAGAGAGGTTAGAGATACTAGAAGGGATGGATCCGTGGAGAATGTTATCTCTTAGATTGAGCAAAACAAGGTTGCGAAAAGAAGAGAAATTTAGAGAATCTAATGTACCATTGAGACTGGCGCTTGGCAAAGATATTTGTATTACATTACCAGCTGTATTGCAGGTGATACCATGCCAAGAGCAAGAACCGGTACCATTGGTGGTAGACCATGAAGCTATAGACCCTGACTGGTACAGGCTTGATTTCCACTTGTGCAATGCTTCTACTTCGGTTTCTGCTGAGGTTGCAACTAAAAGTGTAATGAAAATAACCATGAGAAATCTCACTTCTCTCTTCATTTTTTTGTTTGCTTTAATGGAGGTAGTAGTAAGTATGATTTGCTCAAGATATTGCAAATGTGAGAAATAACGAGTTTCAAATAAATAGTGTCTCTAGTGGGAAACAACCAAAAAAGGGCCAAAATATCGGATGAAAGATAGCTTAGCTGGTCACTGAAGGAGTTTTTCAATTGCTCTGCAATTGATTGTAAATTCTTGGATAGTATGGTAGACATCCAACCGTCAAGATCAGATCAGACAGTCAGGAGGAGGATCTTTTATGCGCAATTTGTGTCACCCTGAAGATATATTGCGGAGACAGGAATTTCTTGAATAGTCTGCAGTCTGAAGTGGGCAGTGAGAATAATTCACGCGGCGTAGTGGTTCCAGATTCCCTAAACTAACTCAAATTTTAAGTTTGCTCTAAGCTGAGACATAATATTAGACAACGAGTGTCTTTGAAAACATTCAGCTAAAAACAAAGTAAAAATGCATAGGGGGTATGTGCATCATGTGAATACAAATATGATTATCCTTGATTGATTGTAATGATAGGAGTCTAATTATTGTTTTCTATGTACGCATATTTTGTCATGTTTCTTCTGGCAGAGCAGAGAAGGTATTGAATTAAACTGGACTGACAACTGGATAAATCGGACTAGGACAGTCACCACCCAGAAGTTCCAATGGATGCACTAAATCAAACAACAACATCAAACATATAAAGTAACTATATCTACAGCTCGTTCTACCCACCCTTCTATTGCCAAAGAGGGGAAGAACAGCTTGGGAAAAGAGGAGAAGAAGTTCCTATTTTTTCTGATTTTTTACAATATATGTAATAACTTTTTAAAAATAAATAGGGCAGACCTTTTTTAATCCACCCACTGTTCACCTTCGGAAAATCTCCGATTTCTGTGCCACATCAGCTACCACTAATAAAATCAGTCGTGCTGTTTGATGCGATTTTTTATTTGACCTTCTATTTTCTTGCTTTTTTTTTGGTGCATTCCAATAAATTTTATGTAATTAAAAAAGTCTCACATAATGTAACTACTATTCATAACTACATGTCATAGCTATTAATCATAACTACTATTCATAACTGCTATTCATAAATAAACTACTATTTATAACTACATGTCATAGCTACTACTCATAACTACCATCCATAACTGCTATTCATAAAGAAACTACTATTCCATTTAAATTTTGCAATGTACAAGTTTGCAATAAACATGTACAGATTGCTTAATTAATTAATTTTATACCTGCTACGTATTAATTTTTATTATAAATTTGCTGCGTACATCTATACCCCACAAAATTTGGTAAGATTAATTGATCATTTCTAAAATTGTATTCAGATGCTTAACTCCTTTACCTTATATTGTAGATAACGTATTCAAATCATCAACTAAAATTCTAGATATTAATGAAATAGCTCTTAAACAGCAAGGAGCCTGAATCAATAATTGATTTGCCATCTCCAAGCCAGTGCATATTACCTTCTATATAATCTGAAACTTGTAAAAAGAATGACTGGATTAAAACAGAAAGACAAATAGAAGCACCATGTGTTCATTTTCTTTTACATTGTCTTAACTTTTCTATTGCTTTAGAGTCGATCTAAGCACATTTATATAGGTAATTAAATGTATCAAGTGTAATGATTGAAATACCAACTTTTTTTTTTTCCATATTCTTCAAGTCAGCGCTGTTAAAGAAGAAAGTGAACAATTCCGCAAAGTGTTAGCTATTGTTTATTTTCCTGCCTTTTGTCATTTTATTAGTACACTTAGGAATGGACATAAGTTCAGTTGAGGTGCTGAATATAAATTTTGTGCCCAGGTCAAATCATGTAACAGTTACTGCTGTACCTGTGTTGTACTGGTATATGTATCTTTTGTCCAAACCAATTAATAGAAGTAGGACCTTTACATATTTTCCAAACCTTGTTGTGCACACTTGAGTTGTTTGCTACTCAAAGCGACTTCCTTTTCAAAGTCATATATTTGATTATAAATCCGTGGACTGCATATATATAACAAGATATTCTTTTCAGATTACTTTTCAAATTAAAGGCTATTTAAGAACTCTGACTGTTATTTTGTCTTGCCCCCCAGCACATATATGACCAAATAATGCGTTTCACTCCTTCTATTTTATTTTCTGATTTAGTTTTTAGATTATATTTATTTACTTGATAAAAATTTATGAGAGTTATATAGTTTCCGAAAATTATTTATTTAAGAACATTTATTATATTTATTATTTGATAAAATCCCTTGATAACCGGTGAAAATTAATAATTATTTCAATGGTCATAGTTTCTGAAATTTCATGAATTGCATAGTTTCAATTAGTTTTTGAATGATAATTATATTTCAGAATGGTAATTATGTCGATAGTCAGAATTTGTCAGAAGTTGATTAAATGATAATCAAATAATTGTTTAAAATCTCATAGGTCCAATTATTCTTAGACTTCCACCGACACCAAAATTCTTGAGTTGCGTCTACGATTTTATTAAATAGTAATTTTTCACCGAAGACCCTGAGAATTTATTCACCGAAAGGTCTAAAATTATGTTTATTATAAAGAAGTCCAATAGCATTTACAAAATAATTTGATTCTATTTTTCATGAAAAATGATTTATAAATATAATTACCTTATTTTGGAGGAATGATTATATTTCTGAAACTTATAATTTAACAAATATTATTCTATCAACATACTTTGTTTAATTAGATTTTTGAAAAATATTAATTTAACCATGTTTTGTAGTCTAGGTCCGATTGCCGAAGTCAGGAGAAACGTAGAGACAGTGGTGAACTACCCCACAGCAAAGGTACGGGTTTTTTGGACATTGTCAAATTGTTACTTACCGTTTTGTTTGCAATTATTTATTTATGAAATTGTGCATGTTGAATCGAACGATCATTTTGGCTTTGTTTAGAGAATGCTAGAATAGGATTATTCGTTTGATCAACGGACTTATAGGATGTGTTGTGTTTGGACATTTGTGTGATTAAACTAATGAACGTGGAAAGTAATGGATATGTTAAAGGAAATGAGCCAATGTGAGTTGAACACATGTTGGAATGTATACATTGGGTTTAGTATCCGACTAGACCCATCGTTAACATGGCGTTGGTTGGACTTCCCATCACGGATCAATATCTTGCCGTGGTTCGAGTCCCCGTGGAGTGAGACAATTGAACAAGTGGTGGTTCAGGTCCCTCTAGTGAGACGCTAATGGCTGGTGATGGTTCGAGTTCCCCTGGTGAGGCAAAAAAGATCTGGCGGTGGTTCGAGTTCCCGTTTAGTGGCACTGCCAAGATCTAGTGGGGTTTGAGTCCCCTTGGTGAAGCGGTTAAAAACTTGAAAGATAACTAAAGAAGTGTGTGTGTGTGTGTGTGTTTTAAATATGCATTGCATGTGAGGATACAATTTTAATATCATGTTTGTGTTAATAAGTGAATTTGTCAAACTCCGGAACTAGAACTAAATCTCATACTGAGAGACTATTTGATCTCTCACCCGTTCCACTTTTACGTGGGTTCCAAGAAATGACAAGGACGGTAATGACTACAAATAAATGGGACGTGGATCAGGAGGTCAACGAGCAGAGATAATGAAGAAGAGGCGTCTAAGGAAAGATCATGAGTAAGAGCAAGCGGAAGGATTCATGTTTGATTAGATGCCACTTATGTTCATTTTTTTTTCTAATAAATTTGATACACTTGAACAAGCATGGAAGTGGTCATTTCACTAGCCGTGTCTGTCATGATCGTTTGTAGAACCAATTTGCTTATGAAATTAATGTGACATTTATGGATGTTATTGATAATGTATGTGATGTGTGTATGCCTTACGTAGAAATACGTGGCGAGTTGTCTCAGGATATGACAACTAAGTTTGTATCAGAGCATTCATTTATCGAATTGTGTTTGGATCCTTGTTTCGCTTGTTATCAATGTCATATCTGAATTTATATTCATTCTAATTAATTTTGGATCAAATTGATCATCTCCTCCTCCGATATCTGTATCTGATAAATTTATTTTGATTATTGTTTATTTTATCTCGTTCGATTTGAGTATCATCCGTTCGAATGTTGTTTCCTTCAAATTTTTTTTTTTGTAATCTCATTTTATCTCAATCCGATTTGGACCAGTTTGATATCGACATCTATCTGAGTCATCCTCGAATTTTTCTATCAATTCAAATTGATATCCTCATACAAAGATAATTTCTTTAATTCAATTATCTGTTGGGTGAAAATCACTGACATTGGCGACCAAATGTTATTTCTGCAATATTCTCGTGGGTTATCTTTATGTGCAAGTAACTTTGCCGGATTCAAAGCGAATTGCATTTACTTTCTAAAAAATGGGCGATATTTTTGTAGGTACGACATAGGAGATGGTACAACTGAGATGATATCTTGCCCTTTTGTTCCTATGGCTTGGTTTGTGCCTAGTCTGGTATAGCGCTCTCCGATATCTATTATGCATTAAAAGCCAAGTACGTTTAACTGAGTATTAATTTAACTTTTTGTTTAATCTGTTAGATGTTTAGTTTCAGTTGTTCTAATTTGACTGCCTTCTTAACTCTTTTTGTGGTCAGTGCTTTTGCAAAGTTATTTTCGTATAACAAATTTACCTACTGACTGGTACTTAATACCACCGCTTGAATCTGACAAAAAATGTTTTTCTCACTTGTGTTGATTTCAGGTACACAAGATTCAAGACCAAATTTGAGGTTCGTTTAAATAAGGTCGTTATTGCTGCTACATGGGTTAATTTTATTTTTCTCAGGATTGTTATGTTAGGATTTATTTCAATTTCAACTAATATTCACTACTACAGAAATGGTCATTGTACACGGACATAAACAGGGGAGCTACACGGATTTCCTGCCGTGTGGAGTGCGAGGGTGTATAATTCCCTGAATAAATTATACACGGATATTTACCCGTGTGCAATTCCTGAGAGCTACACGGATCATTACATAAACAACCGTGTCCAATTCCTTGCCAAGTGGCGCTCTCCAAAGTCGAGCTACACGGATCACTACATAAACAACCGTGTTCAATTCCTTGCCAAGTGGCGCTCTCCAAAGCCGAGCTACACGGATTGTAACATACACAGCCGTGTAGGATTACTCTGTCTACACGGCCTTTTTAGGTTAATATCCGTGTAGAAATAGTTATTCTGCACGGCTTATTACTTGAACAACCGTGTCCAATTCCTTGCCAAGTGGCGCTCTCCAAAGCAGAGGTACACGGATTGGAACATAAACAGCCGTGTACGATTTCTCTATCTACACGGACTTTTAGGTTAATATCCGTGTAGACATAGTTATTCTGCACGGCTCATTACATAAACAACCGTGTACATTAGTGGAGATCTATACACGGATATTTAACTAAAAGGCCGTGAACGATCATTTTCCTGCACGGATGTCTATCAAAATATCCGTGTAGAATAACTATTTCTACACGGATCATTACATAAGCAGCCGTGTACCTATCTTATATTTTTATTGCTCTTTATTTGGCTTTCCACACGGACTTATGTGAAACATCCGTGTAGAATGGTTATATTTTTTTTCAATTTTTATTTTATGTTTTGGCTAGCCTCCAGTTTGCTAGCCATTAAAAATTAATTCCAAACAAAGAATTTCCAATATATCAGAATACAACCCCTAAACAAAATTCATGTAACACTAAATATATCAAAAATTCATGCACACTAAATTATACAAATCCATATTATGGTTTACAAAATTCATTTTGAAACCACTTTGCCCACATACATCTAAAATAATCTATATCTTCCTTGCTGTAATGCCCTGCCTTTTTGTTCGATTTATGCTGCCAAAAATTCAAAATATGTAGGTTATTAGAAAAATACAATATAACAACTGCATCTCTGTTTTGCTTTATAAAAATAAATATTGTAATTATAACAATGCAACTAATAAAACAAATTTAGTAGAATAAAATATTAGAGGAAATCAATATTAATTATATGGACAAGTCAAGGCAAACATATGAATTACATACCGGATATTTTGGCCAATCGAATTGTAAGCGTTCAACAAAGTGATACATATAAATCATCGTGTAATAACCGCATTCCCAACCCTGCAACTGTTCCGGGCACTGAAATTTTCATTTAGCGGCCTATGTTAGAATGACAATTAATTTTTGAACAAAAAATATGAAATTATAAAAATTATAGTGCATGTGCTCACCGGCTGCCACCTAAAACACAACTTTTTTTATGCTTCGGATTCGTGCTTTGCATTCCTCCATCTTTAAGATATTGCAGAAAAGCCCTTACAAAATTGAGTGAATGTAATTAGCAATTCCACAATTTGTTATATGTAATTGGGAAAAAATCAAACCAAGTGAATTACTATTGCTTACTTTCTTATTGGAATGCAGATCATTTTGGAGTCCTGAGGAGTGACGCCCGGTTCGGGCTGTGAAGAATCCATGATGAAAACCAAATTTTCAAGTGGCACAATCACAATCAAACACCAGTGGCCCCTCTGGTGGTATGGCAGGAGAACAAATCTCTTATTCCCCGAAAGAGCCTTGTGCATCGCTGAACACATGTACTGGACAGTAGCTTTCTCCTGATATTGCACCGTCGTACCATTAGTGGCGGCGGGGTCCAAGAATGCACAGGAGTTCACCTTATCTTTCCCACAATCCACAGACTGTTTTCGTTGTATCATCCTGAAAAATCATCATTTCACATTAGAATATATATTTGAGTGCTATACACATGATATATATGATTTTTTGGTCACTAACAAGAGGAAAACGGTGACGACTCCCACATCGAGCCATTTATCGCTTGATGAGGCATGTAGAAAGTCCTTGAATTCTTTGAAAGGCAGCACGACCGTCCTGCCTTCGTGTAGGAGAACCTCGGGGGGGATATCGAACATTATGTTCTCCATATAATCAGGTGCCTTAACCAGGCAGGCGTGGAGATTCCGCAAATCCTCGGGCAAACGGCTAACCTCTTCTTCAGAGAGCCCCGTACGGTCTACCGGCGCATCCGCTGGCGCAGCCGCTGGCGCATCCGCTGGCGCAGCAGGAGATTCTTGCGCATCAGCCCCGACTACTACTTCCAAGCCTCACCGTACCGGTGACAAAGCTTCGTCCGCAGCGTTGGAAACGCCTCTTCGGGTCTGTATCAGATTTTGAACCTTTTTTCAAGTATTTCAAAATAATCATTTGAATGGAACATAAGATATCCGTGTTTTATTTAGAGATTACCTGATCCAAAATAATCTGACACTTGGGCCATTGGACAATCTGTCTACGGGCATCATCAAGCACCACCATGCCGTCGATAGGGACAGGAAGAGGTATGCGGGCAGCCCAATCGGCCACAATCATGTCAACCGTTACGGGGAGGTGGTTGGGCCTTAGCTGAGAACCGGTTGGAGGATGTACAATACCCTTAGCAAGGGTCAGAGGAGTTTTGTCGTGCCACATGACGAGGTCGCATGATGTGGCCTCCTGCAATAATTATCAGAAATTAGTTAATGAACAAGTCACAATTACGGGTAGATTATGAACAAGTAGTGATTACCTGTAGATTGTCCAACACGCCCAGAACTTCGGTCCCGGATGCTTGACTGCTTCGCCGAAATCCCGGTGAAACGGGAGGTTGTTGCTCGGATTGCTGCGTAAGAGATGTAATTTGGTTGATCCACCTTGATTCGAATTCAGCCATCCTTCCATCGTACTCCGTTCTGAACTCCTCGCATACCTCCTGGCGTACCTGCGCCAACCTTGATTCCATCTCTTCCGTGCTAACTTTGGCACGCGGTCTTCTTTTTGGTTTTGGTCCGTCGTATACATCCTTCCAGCCACAGTAGACCGAGACACCCCTAACTCGACCCGTGTGTTCTTTAGTCCCGAGCGCTGCGGACAATGAATCATCCACTCTTTCGACAGTCATGGAGCCCGAATTTACCTCCTCCTCCACATCCAACTGTTAAAAAAAATTAGTTATAGCAAAAGACAAAGTAATGTACACGAAGTTACCACAAAGACTCTTACCATTTTCTGAGCCACGGGTTGCACGTCACTTGGGAGTACTATCGTCCCGTCAGCGGTTACCTCAGATCTTCCCATGAGCCAGTGTTGGGCCCTAGGATTTTGGATCCTAACCACAGGTGAGTCAGAATCTTTGTTTTTGTCCAGTACCTTAGCCCATTCGGCCGACTTACCCTCGTAACCACTTGACCATAATTTGTGCGGGTACTTGTTCAATTTCGCGATCCTCCTGCCCTCGTCACTTTTTATCTTCACACATCAAGGCACATCAATTAGCTAGTTTAAGGAAGATAAGTACATATCGAGAAAGAACAGAGACAAAGTTGGCTGAATTTATATACCTTGAACTCTGCTGTGGACTTCAAAGCTTGAAACGCCTCCCAGTCCTCTTGTTTCAGCCATTTATAGTAGCCTACCGGATTTCTCCCTTCCTCCATGAAAACCGTCTTCAACGTGCTCTTGAATTGCTTCCAAGTTTCATTCATTTTCCTCAGAGTCTTTTTCTTTTTCGCGGACTTTGGGTCGTCATCCTGGATGTTCCAATGAGCCTGCATGATTGACAACAAAATTACTGCATGTAAGTTCATTCAAGTTTTCAGGTCAGGTATAGACATATATAACTTGCACTTAACCAAAGTACGGGGAATAAGTAGCTTGAAAATAATGTGTGTTTCACTTGCTCTACCAAATTGTTTTCTGTATATTAGGAAACTTTGGGGCACAACCTATGTCACTACCTACATGCAATCTAACCTTTATGACCAAATCAAAGTGAAATAATGTGTTGTATTTAGCTGAGTTTGTTAGTGATATTTCTTTGCTGATTTTGCTATCTGTCATGATAATAGTGTAGGGCACCAGAATTGGGTCAAGGTGTCTGGCGATTACCTTACCTTTCCTGGTGGCGGTACCCAGTTCAAGCATGGTGCACTACACTACATTGATTTCATTCAGCAGGTAATATATATTTGGTTTTGAATTTTTCTCTGTATAATTGCTAAATGATAGAATTTGGGATATAGTCCTACAAAGCAAGAATTATCACCTACACCCCTAGAAATATACCAAAGGTTAAGACATGCTAGAAAACTTGTATCCAACAAAAAAAGAAATAACAAACAGAATACGAAAAATGAATATATAAGGCATGTACAGTTTTTTTTTTTACCTTCACAATGTTCCACCATTCGTTCTTATCTTCGTCATCGAATTTGTCCCACCTCTCAACCAAGATAGATGCCTTTTGCTTCACCAAATTGTTACACCAATTTGTGTACTCTGCCCTACGTGGACCCTTCGGACATCTGGTTTTGTTGAACTCGATTTGCAAATCCTTCGCCTCTGAGGTCTTCGTGCACATTGTCAGACCTCTTTTTCTCTTTTCTGTCTGAGACTCCTGGTCCTCTTCTTCCACTATCATATCTACCTGCGGTTCCACTGTTTCCAAAATCATATCTGCATTCTCACCTGGCTGTGACATGGTTCTTTCTACAAAAAAAAAACATTATTACAAATGCTATGAAATGTAAAATTTAGGTCTAACTTATGTGTTGTTGGGTCCTTTGTTCAATCATAGTGTTGGTTTTGCAATTTAGTCCCTGTAACATTAATTAGGTGTCCATGTCACCAGAATAGGTCAGTTGAGGAAACTTTTCACTTAACCAAAATACAATCAGAGATAAGGGTTTTGATTTAACCAAGATACAGGGAGCATTGCAACTTAGAGAGAGAGAGAGAGAGAGAGAGAGAACCTTTCAAGGAGAGAATAGCAACCGCGCGAGAGGAGCTTAGAGATTCAATTGGCGAGTTCAGAGGAGAGCGACAGAGGAGACCGAGCTAGCACCGAGAGAGAGAACGATGGCAGCACCACAGAAAGAGATAGGAGACTAGGGGGTTTAGGTTTTAGGGGAGACGAGGAGATTTTGAAAAGATATTGAGCGAAAGAGACGAGGCGCGCACTTTATTTCGCGTAAACTAAATATACACGGACATTTAAATAAACACCCGTGTAGAAACGTAAGAGAGGTACACGTTTAATTAAACACCCGTGTATAATTAGGTTACGCGAAATTATGAAATACGCGCCTACATATGGTTTTCTAGATTAATTTTTTCAAATTCCAAAGTTTCATATTTTTCAAATTCCATATTTTTCAAAATGGAAAACTTCAAAAATAAAAAGGAACCTGATTTCAGTTTTATTTAGCTTGAAAATTATTTTATATCTTCGAGTATCTAGCAGAACTTAATAATAAATGCAAATAAATATTTCAATTTCTACACGGGCGTTTAAATAAATATCCGTGTAGAAAACATTTTGTACACGGATTTTTTATTAAACGCCCGTGTACGTTGCTTATAAGGTGAAACAACTCTTGAAAATTAAACGGCCGTGTTAAAAGCCATTTGTACACGTATTTTTAATTAAACGACCGTGTATGATTCTTATAAAACGAAATTCAAAATTAAACGACCTTCAAAAGCCTTTTGTGCACGGAATTCGAGAAGTTGCCTTATCTTTTTAATTAAGAAGACGAAACGACTTCAAAATTCAATATAATCTGAGAAACTCCCCCTTTTCGATTACTTTTCTCTGAGAATTTGGAAGAAGAAATGGCCGCTTCGGTGCCACCGGAAGAAGACTTAAATGTGCCATGGCCATGGCCCCCCGGCTATGTCCCTCCCGAAGATGCTCCCGTGAAATTAGAAGTCCCTCCCGGCTATGAAATGCCTCCTCCCAACTACAGGAGGACATGGCCATGGCCGCCCTCAAATGACGTGCCACGGCGAAGCCCAAGGGACCACCCACCACCAAAGCCCTACAAAAGGAGGGGCAATTCCTGGATCAGGCCAAAGAGACCCTGGATTAAAAGGAGGGGGTCAGGCCAAGGAGCAATCCAGCCAGGCCAGTGAAGGAGTGTTTAATTAAGTTAGCTTTTTTTTTCGTTTTGTTTTGATGTAATATATTTTTGTTCTTAATTTAATCAGCGTTTTGTTTTCTTTCCGTTTAACTATGTTGTTAAATACTTCATGCTATCTAAATAAATACTGTTATAGATATGAATTAGCAGTACAAAACAACCAACAAATAATTAATTCATGGATAATCACTAAAAAGTAAACTATTTAAAATTAACTTAAATAATCTGTCTAAATAATATCATAGAATGCCTAATGCTCTCTAAATAATCCGATTTGAAAACATAAATGAACACTTTACTTGATATGGCCTTATCTGGGTTTACAAATTTATAAAACAACCATAGAATAATTTTTCGGAAAAAAAATACCTTCTGTTCAAGTAATTATTTCAAAATATTTTTTACAAAAAAATATTTCAAAATAACATGCAATTTAGTCCCTGTTGTTCAAGTAAAGTATTTTCAAGAATAATGTAATTTGAATATTTCAATTTCTACACGGGCGTTTAATTAAATATCCGTGTAGAAAACCTTTTGTACACGGATTATTCATTAAACGCCCGTGTACGTTTCTTAGAAGGCCAAAAAACTATTGAAAATTAAACGACCGTGGAGAAAACTTTTCTTACAAGGATTTTTAGTTAAACGTCCGTGTCCAATTTTAAGTTAAAACATTTAATTCGAGAAGTTGCTTTATCTTTTTAATTCTGAAAAGACGAAAACGAATTCAAATAATCACTCCCCCGTTTCGATTACTTTTTCTCTGAGAATAATTTTAGGGGAAAAAATACCTTCCTACACGGATGTGTAATGAAATATCCGTGTAGCTCCCTTTGAATTTCTACACAGACATTTTATGAAACGTATAAATGTATTTGTACACGGATGTTTAATTAAATGTCCGTGTTGCTCCCTTTGAATTTCTAATGAAATTAAAAATTATTCTTAGAAAGATGGGTGTTTTTTATTTAAACAAATAAAATATAAATTTCACGTACTAATTAAATTATATCAGAAATTATACAAAAATTCATGTCTAGATTATATCAAAAATTAATACAAAAAAACCTACACTAAATTATACAAATCCATATTTCTAGTTTACAAAAATTACTGTTGAAACCACTCTGCCCACATATCTAAAATAAACTATCTGGTTCTTGCTCCTGATGCAAAAAAGAAATATTAGAAACGAAATAAAAACATTACAATAAGACAGAAATATCCAGAGATAAACCGGCCTTGAGTCTTTAGCTTCATTGGGCTCTCTGAAATATTATAAAAGAAATATATATTATGCATTGAATTTTTTTTTTCCAAATAAGAAATATTAAAATTTTCAAGTTTAAAAGGAGTAAATATTATACATTGGATTTTTTTTTCCTTTTTCTCTTTTTTTCCACTGTTTGAACATCTTCCCATAATCCTTCATTGTGGTCAGATCTCATGTAATTTGCTTCGTCTTGTTCTGCAATTGTTGCTATCTCAGCTTGCACATCGGTACAAAATTGAGGTATCTCTTCGAACTGGTCGTACTCTTCTTCGTCGGTGACGTTTTCTACCCCAACAATCCTTCTTTTTCCAGATAGGACGACACTCCACCTATCATCACTCGGGTCAGTGACATAAAAGACTTGGGTGGCTTGCTTGGCAAGTATGAACGGATCATCCACATACCCGACTTTGTCAAAATCAACGAGGGTGAACCCATCGTTATCAACTTTAACACCCCGGTCTTCGACCCATTGGCACCGAAACAAGGGAATGCTAAGGTGAGGATTGTAAACGAGCTCCCAAATTTCTTCAATAACGCCGTAATAAGACTTTGAAGCTATTACAGGCCGGGCATCTCCCGATCTACTGAATTCTTGGGACGTCGCCACCAACGTCACCCCACTATTTTGCATCGTGCTCTTATCACACTGTAATTTAGTGTAAAATGTATATCCGTTAATCTCGTATCCTTGGAATGTTCTAACAACCATTTGGGGTCCTTCGCCCAGCAATCTAACAGTTTCATTTACGGGGGACATTTCGGGGTGTGATTTCACTCTGTCTTTCATCCATCCTATAAAAGAACGGTTATGCTCGTCAGTAAGCCACTTCTGACTTCTCGTGTAGTTCTGTTGTCGAAGGATCGTTATGTGCTCATCTATATATGGAGCAACATCAGCCATGTGCTGCAGTATAATAAAATGTGTCTTTCGCAGGTCATCGTTATCAGCAACTATGGCTTTCAACCCTATTGTCCCTACTCCTTGTAGCCTTCCCTCGTATCGAGATTTTGGAATGCCAATAGGACCCACACCGGTCATGTAGTTGGTGCAAAACTCAATTACCTCTTCTGTGGAATATCCCTCCACAATGCTACCTTCGGGACGATGTCGGTTCCTTACGTAACTTTTCAAAATACCCATGAATCTCTCGAATGGATACATATACCGCAGGAATGCGGGACCACAGATCTGAATTTCCCTCACGAGATGAACAACAAGGTGAACCATAACATCGAAAAAAGATGGCGGAAAATACATCTCAAGATGGCAAAGGGTAACGACGACCTCCTTCTGCAAAGCGTCCAATTTGAGCGGGTCTATCACTTTGGAATTAATTGCATTGAAGAAAAAACAAAGCTTCGTAATGGTTTGCCGCACGGGCTTCGGTAAAATTCCCCGAATTGCAACAGGAATCATATGTGTCATTAAAACATGACAGTCGTGGGATTTCGGACCAATCAATTTCAGGTCCTTCATCGACACCAGCTTCTTAATATTCGAAGAATACCCTAATGGGACTTTAATACTATGAAGGCACTTACAAAAGCTCGTTTTCTCGATCTTCGACATTGTGCACATTGCGGGGGGGAGGTATGCCTTTTGCTTCCCTTTATCCTGCGGTGCAAGCTCGGGTCGTATTCCCATTAATTTCATGTCTTCTCGAACTTTAAGACCGTCTTTCGTCTTCCCCGAAATGTTCAATAATGTGCCAATCAAACTGTCACAGACATTTTTTTCAACATGCATGACATCTAGGCAATGTCTCACTTCTAAATATTCCCAGTATGGTAGCTCCCAAAATATGGACTTCTTTTTCCAAATATCTTTCGGTGGTGGTTTGGCACGTTTTCCAAAAACAACAGCAAGGTTTTTAACCCGCATGAAGACATTCTTCCCATCTAACGGACGACGTGCCACTCCAAGCTCAATTTTCCCGTTGAATACCTTCTTCTTCTTACGGTATGGGTGATTAACAGGAAGAAACCTACGGTGCCCCATAAAAACATTCTTTTTACAATTTTTCAACCTCAGCACCTGCGTGTCATCTTCACAGATGGGGCACGCCTTTGCTCCTTTACAAGTGTAACCCGATAAATTCCCGTACGCGGGGAAATCATTTATGGTGCAGAATACCATGGCCCGCAAATTAAATTGCTCTTTGCCGTACGCATCCCACACCCGGACGCCATCCCTTCATAATTTTTGGAGGTCCTCAATTAATGGTGCGAGATACACATCTATGTCATTTCCGGGTTGTCTGGGTCCTTGGATTAGTAATGACATCATTATGTACCTGCGTTTCATGCACAACCAAGGAGGAAGATTGTAGATGCATATAAGAACTGGCCAAGTGCAGTGCTGACTGCTCATGCTTCCAAACGGACTCATTCCGTCTGTGCTCACCCCTAACTTAAGGTTTCGTGATTCGCCACCAAATCCTTCGAAATGTCTATCAATGTTTCTCCATTGAATTGAATCAGCAGGGTGTCTTAGTTTACCATCTCTTTTGCGCTCTTCTTCATGCCAACGCAACAATTTCGCATCTTTGGGATTTGCAAATAACCGTCTGAATCTCGGTATTATCGGGAAATACCACACCGCCTTAGCCGGAGGCCTTGCCTTTTTTCCTCCATCACAATCGTCAGTGTCCTGGTCCTTGCGTTTATACCGTAAAACACCGCATTTAGGACAAACATGCATGGCCTCGTACTCGCCACGGTACAATACACAATCATTCGGACATGCATGTATTTTTTCAATCTTCAAACCCATTGGACAGATCAACTTCTTCGCCTGATATATTGTACAGGGTAACTCGTTGTTATCTGGGAGCATCTCTCGTAAAAGCTTTAATAAGGACGTGAAACTCTTATCGCTCCAACCGTTGTCTGCTTTTAAGTTCAATAATTTCAACACAGCTGATAGTTTTGTAAATTTGGTACACCCGGGGTATAACGGCTTTTTAGATTCATTAGACAGATACTGAAATTTTTTAAAATTTTTATCACTAATTTCATCTTCCACATCACGTAACATGTCCTCTAGATTCTCAGTAAAATTGTATTCTGCATTTTCATCAATCTCCACCTCATCATCCTCGTTGCAATCAAGCCCAGCATTATCGAAATTTTCGACATTCTCAAAATCATCGTTGCATTCAAATTCAAAATTATCAACAGTTTCTACATTATCATCATTCTCGTCCAAAACAAAATTTCTATTGGTTCCACTACATTTCCCAATTTTCTCACCATGCATAAACCAACATGTATATTTTTTCTTAAATCCCCGACAAATCAAATGAGCTCTAATTTCTTCCGAATCCCCAAATCTTATATAATTTTTACAATCTCTACAAGGACACAAGATGTCGTTATCTTTTGTGTCCACTCTATAACTCTCAGCAAATTTTAGGAACTCATCAACGCGAGCCAAGTATTTTGCACTATCACGTTGCAATTCGTACATCCAACTTCGATCCATCTGTAAATTAAAGTAAAAAAAAAAATTCCAATTAAACATATATGGTGGTCAGCATATATATTGTTCCAAATTCTTGGCTTATAAAGGGCCGGTTTACAATCCTAACCCACTCTTTGAATATTATGCCTCATATGTGAACACATATTAGCGGGATTTAATTAGTATTTGAGAAAAATTCGGCAGCATTTCTCCTTAACTCCCCAAGTATGCGTTAAAACCACATACTCGTAGGAGCAATAAGGAGAAATACTGTCGAACTTTCCTCAAATACTAATTAAATCCCGCTAATACGTGTTCACATCCTAAATGAGACACAATATTCAAAGAGCAGTCCCAAATGGGAGACTATCCAAAATTAATCCCTATTGGATTAATTTTGAACGGGCATGGACCTAAAAGCATCAGTAGGTCGGTTATTGGACCACAATACACTAATTATTTACATTATCTTAACAAATCAAGCACGCATGCATTAAATAATAATTGACAGAAATAATTAAGCAATATTAATCAGTAACAGAAAATTAGATAAAGAAGAGGGAAATATATATATGTATGACTAACCTTGGCAATAGATAGGAGAATGCGAATTAACTTCCAAGCTATATCTCAGATCCGGCCTCGTTCCTTGTGCGCAGAAATCAGACCAATTCAATACAGAGAGGGAGAGAGAAGTATTAATTGATCAAAACGGCGCCGGAAGAAGGCCTTTTATATAGTTCCAAACCCTAAAATAACCTTTCTACACGGATGATAATCTATAAATCCGTGTAAAAAAAGCATTACGAGAGCTACACGGACTTTTACATATGTAGCTGTTTATAAAAGATAACATTTATACACGGACATTTATATAAACAACCGTGTGTAATATAAAAGATAAACTTTCTTCACGGACATTTAGAATTCTTTTTTTTTTCCTAATTTTTGTTTTATTTTTTTTGGTTTAGCCTTCCATTATTTCGAGCAAGTATCTTTGTTTTCACTGATATTTAGCTATAAATCCGTGTAGAAAGACACACAGACTTTTATATAAACAGCCGTGTAAATTATTTTTCTACACTGTTAATTAAACAAAAATCCGTGTACTATTTCTCGTTTCTACACGGCTCTTTATTAAACGTCCGTGTAGCATTGTTTTTTTTTTTTTTTTGGCTGTCAGCTAGTTTTTTTCCCTATGTTTTTCAGAACAAACAATTTCCAAAACAGAGGAAGACATTTAAACTAAAAATTCATGTACCCTAAATTATACAAAATTAAAGCATTACAAAAGTTGGAATAAAAAGTCATATTGTAAACTAAACATTTCCATTAAGGAGTAGAATAGGGTGGTTCTTTCCTTTTGGTGCCGGTAGGGTTTACAGAGGGGTGATATGAAGATATGTTTTACTAAAGAGTTGAGTTAAAAGTTAGATGAAGGACCTTCAAAAAAAATGGAAGAGGTCGATGAAGGACCTTCAGAGCCGGATGAAGAGACGAATGAAGAGTCGGATGATCTCCGACTTCATTCGACTCTTCACCCGGCTCTAAAGGTCACATTCACCTCTTCATCCGGGTCACATTCACCTCTTTCTGAAGTTCTTTCACCCAACTCTTACCGGCCAACTCTTCGTCCAGTAAAATTGATCGGAATAGAGATAATTTCTCCTCTGGATCTTGCTTGCCCGAATTAGTTAGGACATGCAAGGAACTAACCAAAAGACTACCTAGCTAGGTTAATGTAACCAAAGTAAGGACTACTAGTTACATTAATCTTAGTAGCATTTTGGTTATATGTCCTAAACTAAACACCTTAGCAAGATATAGAGGAGAAATACAAATTAACTTCCAATATCTCAGATTCGGCCTCCAGTTATAACATCTCGAAAAAGTTGGGGAAATGAAGCACTTCGCATGGGAATTCGAGATGTAGGTTATCAATTATATCGGATCGCTCATCTGTGAGCTCCCAAAACAGTAGCTCATATCGATCTAATTTTGCGATCTGAAACAATTGATAAACCTACATCTCAACCCAATTGTTAACTGTGAGAGGGGAGAGTATAAATTGATCAAAACGGCGCTGGGGAGAAGGCCTTTTATATAACAAAAAACCTAAAATATCCTTTCTACACAGCTCTTTATTAAACGTCCGTGTAGCTCGCTCAAGGCTTTCTACTCTGTCATTTAAACAAAAAACCGTGTACAAATTCGACATTTCTACACGGCTCTTTATTAAACATCCGTGTAGCTCCTACATGTTATCTACACGGTCATTTAAACATTTATCCGTGTACAATTCTTGCCTATCTTCACGGTTCTTTAATTAAGAATCCGTGTAGCTCTCTCAAGGCTTTCTCCACGGATATTTAAACAATAAGCCGTGTACAGTTCCTGGTAAACGTCCGTGTAGCTCTCTCACGTCTTTCTACACTTCTTCTTTCGTAAATATCCGTGTAGAAACAATACAGATATTTCAGGCATCCAAAAAATTACAACTTCTACACGGTTTTTATATAAAATTGCCAAATCCGTGTACAATGTGCCGTGTACAATGACCATTTCTGTAGTAGTGATTCTAATATGGTGAAATTTGATATCTTATAATCATATTCCATGTTGGATAGTTGTTTCCATTTATATATCTAAAATATGACCTTGATATGTTGAATGACCTGCTATGATTGATGAATGTGTATCTAGTAGGCCGTTTGCGTGTATAATTATTTGCATGCAAATCACGAATATTTTTTTAATATATATATATGGCTGGCTGTTATTCCTCTATGCATAATGTGAACATAAAATAACACATGGTTGTATTATTCAAATTCTATATAATTTGGTGGCTAAAATTTGAAGCCTCTAAAGATATGTTACCAAAATCTTAGTAATATGAACGAGTTTTGTCCTAAATATAATATTTTGAGCACATACTGTCTTTTATTAACTTAATTTATATTAATAAGTTCCGTGCCTCAAATTAATAGGCAATGCAAAAATAAAAGTCCTATTTGAGATAAATATGTGAAATACAGAATAAATAATAATAATAATAATATAAACCTAATTTAACTTATAACCGCTGCCCATAAAATCACTAGACTCACCGTTTCTTTTCCTATATAAAATCCCAATTTATTATTTGGTTCGTCCAGTTCTAACAAGGTTTATTTAACCCAGTTGCGACTGGCGACTTCCCCATCCCCTTCTCATTTCTCTTTCTCTGATTCTTCTCTCACACCGTCGCATGGCGCCCAAGCCCTCAAATCCCCTTCGAATCCTCAAGCGGCGAGCATCCCAAAACATCAACAACGCCGGTCCCTCTCCGTCAGTTAAGACTAGTCCTCTCTCTCTCTCTCTCTCTCTCTCTCTCTATCTTATAATTCGGTCCCTAATTTCTACGGTTTTCGTGTAAACACAAAAAATGGAAAATTGCAGAGTCGACACAGCACCTAGTTCTTTTCATTGTGGTAGAAGTAAGAGATGACTAGTGGTCTTTTTACTAGAACTTTGTTTTCAAAATACCAAATTTTATTCTCTTCTATAGAAAGAAGAACTAACATCTTGTAATAACTGATAGTCTGATACTATCATTTGAGACAATGCAATTTTATTCCAAATTTTGTTTCCAGAATTGTGAATCCATGTATAAGCCTGACATGGTTAGAAATTCATTCCTTGTATTACGTTGTGACCTATTAGTTATAAACAGAATGTTGCATCTTTAAGTGGACTGTTTGGTATTTAAATACTTTGACTGAGGATTCATTTATGCAAAATTGAGCCTAATGTGGTGGTTTGGTTGCATAAACATTGTTAATTTCATTTTTGTCATTGTTATTCGACCATGACTTCTTAGAGAGGTTTGGGACCCATTCTTTACCATGTTGCTCCAGTCACCTGCGCTCCTCTCCTTTCCGAGATTGTTTTGTTGGAGGTGATACCCTATAAAACCAAATTGAAAAATGGTAACTGAAACAAGTACCAGGTCTGTACCAGATCTTGTAGGTTACTGGTATTGTATATCATAGGGTCCCAGGATGAGCGCGGATGGAAGACTGGACGCCTCATGTTTATGAAATGCAAGTATTTATTGGACTTTAGAAGAAATTGTGTTTTTTTTTTCCTGTGGATTATACATTGACCTGATCAGTAACCAGAATGGATATCGTTTTCAAGTTCCAAACATGTAGATTGTGCTAGAAGTTGAGGTCTTAATAAATAATAATCAAACCAGAAACCCACAGAATTGTCCTATTTTTAACCTGAACCCGACCGATGTGATTTATCCTTTTCCTCGGGCAAGATTTGACTAAATAGGAATCCATTTTTTCATCAATCATATATTCAGAAATTTATTTATTTATGGAGCAACTTTCTAGATGATCCCAAGCAAAAAAGACCAAGTGCTGGAGTTTAATATTGGGCTTATTAAATGCTATTTGTACCAGTTCTGGTAACACTGCTGTGGGGTCTGAAATTATTTGAATTTATGCAGCTTATCTGACCGTGTGTATCTTTATTTCATATTTTTTATGATTAGCATTATTTAAATTTTTGCATCTGCAACAGATTGTACAAATTATGTTTGTAATTCCTGATAAACCAACAGCAGCATTCTTAGTTCACCATGGAAATAACAGATGACCTAAGTTGCAAAACTGACCCAAATCTAAATTGACTTTCAAACTGAAATAATATTTATCTGTAAAAGTGTCATCATTCCTGGGACAATAAACACTATTTTTTCAGTGTCAAGAAAAAAATCCAATTATTTAATTTCTTCAAATCCAGCTAGATTTTTGAAGCTATATAACCACTTTTAGAGAGTCCTACCAATAATCTCATCCTAAAATAAATCTGATGCTAAGGTAATTCTTTGAAATCTGGAATGAATAATTGCTCCAGCTTAATTGCATTCCTTATAAGAGCTGGGCTATGGGGAGTTGCGAAGTAAGATGTCATTTTTACTTCACGCTCATATTTTTATTTTGAAAATCTAAACAACCGATCCGAACCGCTAAACATGTTCTCCATATTGAAATGTGCTTGGAGACCAAATTTTATATTTTTTGGAAATTTTTACTATTTATTAAGCCACTTTGAAAACCGTTGATCGAATGGTCCAGAATTTTTTACTGTTTTTTACTGTTCACCTGGATCTGCGATTTTCAAAGTAGCTTAATAAATAGTAAAAAAATTCCAAAAAATGTAAAATTTGGTCTCCAAGCACATTTCAATATGGAGAACATGTTGAGCGGTTCGGATCGGTCATTTAGATTTTCAAAATGGAGTATGAGCGTGAAGTAAAACGACGTTTTACTTCACAACTCACCATAGTCAATCTCATATAAACAATATAAATGGATTTGGGATAAAAAGCATTTTTTTAATTAATAAAAAAACTCAATTAGTACTGAATTTTTTTAAATATAGCTCGTTATTATGTACTAGTAATGTATAAAAAAATCGGTTTCAACTCGGTACAAGACGTTAAAGATGATTTAAAATTTTTGATCTCCATCTCGTACTTGCGAACAAATAATTTTTGTAGGGTTGCGAAGGGGGTGTAATGGGCATCATATTAATTTCAGTATGTTGTTGTTCGTCATGTTCAATTGTAAAAATGTGATCCCTTTTATCAAATCAGTAACTTCAGTTATAATTAAATAGTATCAAGCTATATTTATTTATATTTAAAGAATGCGTTTCTATGTGTGAAGAATGCTTTTAGAAGATAAGAAAGAACATGTCAGAGAAGGCAAGAATGAATTTAATGCTGCATCGCAAGAATTGATGATCTCATATACTCCATAATTTGTTTTTTTTTTTTGCAAATAAGCCCGTAGGCACATTTCATTAACTGATAACAGTGATACAACATAAGGAAAATATCTGGACTAGGTAGTAATGCACTAGTACAAAAACATGTACCACCTTACCAGTATAGTACCAAACTACCAAATTATAGAGAACTTGAATAATGCACTAGTAATAATTAATGCACTAGTTATTTTATGTTCACATTACGAGCAGAGTTAACCTGCAATATTTATATTAACAACATATTCGTGCTTGACATGCAAATAATTATATACAAAATCAATAACATAATAGTAATTTCTGCTACGTACTACATATTCATAAATCATGCCCGGTCATACAACATATAAAATGGAAATAAATGATTACAAGAAAACAAATTTCACCAAATTAGAATATTAGTTAGTATCAAAATAAATCCTAACATAATAACTCATAAGTTCGATAAAATTAACCCATGCGGCAACCTATATTTAAGCGATCTCGTAGCTTATTATAGGCAGAAATGCACCTCAATCTGGCCTTGACTCGAGTACCTAAGACCAACATAAGTGAAAACAAGTAGGTAAATTTGAAATACTAAAATTACTATGAAAAAACATTAATCACTAAAAGAGTTAAGAGGGCAGTCAGTTTAGAACAACTGAACTAAATATTTAACTAATTAAACAAAAAGCTAAATTAATACTCAAATAAACTTACCTGGCTCTTAAAGCATGCACAATTGATATCAGAGAGTTATACCAGACTTGGTACAAACCAAGTAGCCAATGAATCAAAAGGGCAAGGCTGCACCTCAGTTGTACCATCTCCTATGTCATATCTACAATAATATGTCCCGTATTGCAGAAAGTAAATGCAATTCCCTTTGAATCCAGCAAAGTTACTCGCACAGAAAGATAATCCACGTCGAAATTCGAGAAACAACATTTGGTCACCAATATCATTGATTTTCACCCAACAAGGTTTCCCTTCTCCTTCACCAAAATCAAGACGGTATATATCAAAGTGGCACGGCTCATCCTCGTAATGCTGGAACAACATTAGGATCTTTCCTCCCGAATCGACCATAATTATTGTGGTACCCTTTAGAAGAGGGTTTGTACCCTCTGGTGGTCCGACTTGATAAGCTATTTTTTTGGTAGCAATATCAATAACATATGTAATGCCAGTATCTTTGTCGTTGCTGAAGTATTGTCCCATATAAAATGCAGTGGCATTGTCTTCGCCGCCGATGTCTTGTACATAGACCCAATCATCAACCTTAGGTCGCCAAAAAGCCATCATAGTGGATGGGGTATTTCGTTGCCTGAAAACACGCAAATATCCTGATATAACCACAATATCACCGCCTTCAATCGGATCTGAACCAATATAGTCTGGGAACCCAGGGAAATTAACCCAAGGGGCATAAATCTGATCACGAGTAAGAGGATTAAGGAGATACAACTGAAAACTTTCCGTGCAAGTGGCAAGTAAGTAGCGACATGCGGGGCCATGTAGCCAAGCACGACAAGAAGCTGGACAGGTGATAGTATGAACTTTACCAGACGAGAGGCAGTAGAAGCGTATAATACCATTTTCAATGTGTTCTCCAGGGCAGTCCTCTAGAAGCCAGGGGAGTAGTGGAGGAGGATCGGTGACTGGGGCAGATAACTGCCAGCTCTTGCACACAGCACGAAAGCGTAGGAAATCAGAGATGTCATGAAGCTTTTTGGAGAAGAGATGGAGAATTTCTTCTGGAAGTTGAGACCAGTTTCTCACCTGGCTTAGGACACCATCAATATCGCTTTGTTTTCGCGTGGTATAGTTTTTTGTCTTTCGCTTGGGCATCTGATTTTTGGAGGAAACAAGTGTAGTTAAGAAGGCCTATGTTTGTTATTCATATTAAGCAGGATAATGCCAATAAAAAGAAAACATAATTGTTTTTTAATATAAGTCTTATTTTACCTTCTCTTTGTAATTATAAGATAGGAAATTTTCTAGTCATTTATACTGAATCTATGACATAAGCTAATGACTCACAAAAACATTAAATTTCTGATGTAAAAATAACCTTTGCATGACTAAAAAATCATACCTGAACTGAGTTCAAATAAAAATATCAAAAACAAAAATCAATCCGACAATAATCAGCCAAAATTAAACCCTAATTCTTTCTCAGTGTGCAAAAACCTTTTCCTTTACTCAGATTTGCGTCTGATAGAAAGAATCAATACCAAATCAGTTTGCAAAACACTGATTCAAAATCACAGAATTTGCAATATCACAAATAGTAGTACTTGATTGTCCTCAAGAACACAAAAATTGACATCTGAAAAATCTGAAAACCCGAACATTTATCAGATTGACAAATGTACTAATACAAAGTTGGAGGTTGTACCCAGAACTGGCACCTTAGCCAATAACTTTTAGAAATCATGTCATGTACCAGTTCAAAGTTGAAGGTAGTAACAGTACAGGCTGTTTTTATGTTGAAAAGTAGCATAAGCTACCAATACCATTAAAGAAAAATGTTCAACAAAGGAAGAACCAGACCACACATGAGAAAGGGATTTATACATCAATTATGGCCTAATTCTATCCCTTCTAAACCAAACTATAAACCCAAACAGAAAAAAAGGATCTCAGCATCTAAAAAATCAGCAGTTAACACATTTCAAAGTTCAAACACTAAAGAACAATATTTAACGCATTCAAAGAACTGGTTCTTCCCCTATTCTCCCAATTAGAAAGCCCACACTAATTCTTACCCTATCACAATAGCAATCACAAAAAGTTGATGCATTATTCAAACAACACAGATTCGAACTCAGCACAGTTCAAGACAAAACAAATTGAGAACATGATTTAACACAAATAAGACTATAATTAGGTTCAGCACAGTACAAAACTAAAAAATTAGGTTCAAAACAACTATTAAACAAAGGCCAAAACTAAAGTTGTCTGGTAAATATTACCAAAATTAAATTTGGTTCAGCACCAGCCTCAGCAACAGTACAATAGGAGATACAAAAAAGTTCTTTAAAATAAAGCCCCCACAAAGTATCAAAATGTAACTAAAAACCCCAAAATATTTTGTTGTAGTTGGTCTAAATTAAAAGACTGTTCGTAAATAAAAAAACTTCAGTAAAAAGATAAACCCTAAAAACACTGTTCGTAATTTTAATAAATAATTAAAAAGAAAATTGACCTTGATGCTGTGAGAGGGTGTGGACATAGTGGAGGAGCAGCAGCGGGGACAGAGTAAGCGTTGCAGGGAGTTGTTGGGTTTTGAGGAAGAGAGAGGAGTATTTGGTGTTTCAGTCGGTAATGAAAAGAGGAAACAAAATTAATACACAGATATTGCGCAGAATATAGATGGGTTCACTAATCTTCCTTTTTACTGAAGTTGGGCCTAATATAGGCCCAAACAAACAATACGAGATATTTGAACCAACTTCATATCATTGGGTTCAATAAATTTCAATTTAACTTTCACAGAGAAGTTTCATTGGTTTAACATTACATACATAGAGTAGAACTAGGGTGTTCTTAAGCTCACCAAGTCTCTTTGCGAGCTTAACTCAAAAACCTATTGGATTGGTTTCAAGTGACGCATTCAAATAATAAAGGGAGGTGCTATACTTACTGCGTCTATTTTAATTTTCAGAACTGAAGTAAATATTTTTATTTTAATACTTAATTTATCCTTGCTTTGTACGTAAATCTTTAATATTTTCATATCGTTTTAATTTTATATATGTCTACAATTATTAATACCTGCACACTATACACCAAAGGAAACAATTAAATGAGTAAAGCTGGCACCTCCATTATATTGATGAGCGGATCTATCTATGATAGGAATTGTCGCTAAAATTAGACGGAAATGGAAATCACTAAAATAGCACCTCCATTATTTCTCCTTTGTCTCAGCAAATATTAAAATAAAGGAGTCTAGTAATTGCTTCCCAAATAAATCTCCGAGAACGCCGCCCAAGTATTTTATATTAAATTTTCATTTACAGCGCTCATGTTCAAGCATTTAAAGCTGTGTTTATAATCTTTTATAATGCTACTCGCAAGGATTTAAATCTCTATATGTAAATATTTAAATCATAAATCTAATTAGTTTTAACTCTTAACTACTTTTGTATTCAAGTGAAAAAATGAAAGATTCATTTCACCCACTTTTTTCTTCCTATGATCATTATCGTCCATTTTCTCGACAATCGGTGATGAATTTTGCGAATTTAAAAATACAAACGTTTTTTACTCAATTTTCTCTTTCTAATGAGATCAATTAAAAAATACTTTTGAGTTTTTTTTTTCAAGTCGTTTTTTTAAGTGAAGCCTATGAGCACTTTAAATTCTCAAGTTTTTAAATAGTTGTAGACTGAGGTTTAAAAGTTTAAAAATTTAAAATGCTGATGGACTTTACTTTAAAAATAATGAATTCAAAATAACTCAAAAGTATTTTTCACGGATCTCATTTGAAATAAAAAATCAAGTAGAAAATGTTAGTATTTTTGGATTTGCAAAATTCATCACGGATCGTCAAAAAAATGGACGAGAATGATCAGAGAAAAATAAAAATAAAAAGAGTAGGGAAAAAATCTTTCCTTTTTTGATTTGAAAACAAAAGTATTTAGGAGTTAAAACTACACATATTTAGAATTGAAATGCTTGCAGAACTTTAAAAGTAGTTAAGAGTTAAAACTACACATATTTATAATGTTATAAACAGAACTTTAAAAGATTGAATATGAGTTGGTAGCTGCTACCAACTTTTAAAAAAAGTTTGAATATGAGTACTAGAAATAGAAATTAGGCAAAATTGGAAGGCTTATTATGTTAAACTAGTTGGGGGGGGGGGGGGGGGGGGGCGCTCGGATATGATGGCTTGGGGGGTCAGAACATTTCTCTAAAATAAAAGTATGTGTTTTTCATAAAAAAATATATTAAAATAAAGTTTAAACAGAGCTTTTGCAAACATGGATGAACATTTTGTTAATAATACTGCACATTAGTTTTTTGGTGTAATTGAAGTAGTCGTCTTCAAAAATAATAATTGAAGAAGAAAAATCCACGAATTAAAAAAAACTTAGTAGTAATTAAGAATTTGTAATTTTGAAAGAGAATTTTAAATAAGATTTTAAAAAATAAATATTATTAATAAAATGAACAATTATAATTAGTAACTGAGGCCAAATTTAATGAATCGAAGCATATTATGAATTAGAAATATTTGAAACTACAAATGGTTTTATGAAAATTATGCATGTGATATTAGTAATTACTTTAAATCACAGTACTTTAAAACATATCACACTACTTTAATTATTTTATTGAAGTTTACATTTACTAATTACTTGAAATCTTCAAACTTAAATGCAAATTGGAAGGAGAAAATGTGCCATATATTACCTGACTCAAATAAAAAGAAACTTAATATTTAAAAATAATGTTTGGCTTTCACATGTGTCCATTTTGTTAGATATGCAACTAATTGAGCGCTAAAGTCCTATGCCTTTGTTGCAGCGAATGTGTAGTAGGTCATTTGGGATCGTCTGAACATTCTTTACAGCTTGATGCACATTTTGCTACAGAGAGTTGGTTAGAGAGATCTGAGGAAACTAAAAAAGTTTCTCCGAGTTTGGAGAAATATTGTAAAAGGGAAAAAAAATGTTCTTTTCCAAACTCAAAGAGTCAAGAATAAAGCAACACCTATTCATAAAACATTGGTCCACATCGAGTCCATATCGTCTGAGATATCTTAAATTTTCAGTTTATCTAAAATCGCACTAATTTTTTTCCGATACCTATTCAGAATGCAGAGAATCAACATTATTGTGCAGAAAAAAATGAACATCCAGATTTTGTACATATCAACTGAAAATTTGAGATATCTGAGGTGATGCGAATTCGGTCCGTTTAATCTTTTCAAAGTACGAATCATAAAACGAATTATTTACAATATACAGCTCCATGCATGCATTTGGAATAGACTTTTATCCTCCACAAACACACCTCTCTAATTAAAAAGTTGGGGGAAGGGGAGGGGTGTGGAATTGTATTGTGTTTGCTATAATGGGTTGTTCATGAGATATGGAATTGTAGCTTTCAATGATAAACTTAGAATGGCTGTAACATCAATAAACAATTCTTTTGACTTCATCTAGTACATCTTACAAGAATAAAACACCGCCATAAAGTTTAAGTTTGTTAAAAAGTAAAAATAAATAAGAAATGGCCAAATGCTGAAAATTTTAACACTCATTAATTAATAGAAATTTATGACTGGTCCAAGATTAATTTACAAATTAATTTTGGACCTTTTACTTTCTGCATGCACTAAAAGAAAATGTTCTCACTATTTGCATTTCAGATTCTATATTATTATACGGATGTAATTAGAAAAACATAAAAGCATTTGAATTGGATATCCAAGTTAAACTAAATATCTAACTAATTAAACAAAAAGCTAAATTAATATTCAGTTAAACTTACTGGGCTCTTAATGCATAATTGACATCAGACAACTATACCAAACTAGGCACAAACCAAGTCCTCACAAAATCAAAAGGGCAAGGCAGCACCTCAGTTGAATCATCTCCTATGTCGTATCTACAAAGATAGCGCCCATCTTTCAAGAAGTAAATACAATTCCCTTTGAATCCAGCAAAGTTGTTTGCACAGAAAGATAACCCACGATGATTTTCTAGAAACAACATTTGGTCACCAATATCAGTGATTTTTACCCAACAAGGCTTCCCTTCTCCATCACCGAAATAAAGACAGTGTATATCGAAGTGGCAAGGGTCCGCCTCGTAATGCTTGAACAACCTTAGGATCTTTCCTCCTGACTCAACCATAATTGTGTATCCCTTTAGAAGAGGGTTTGCGTCCTTTGGTGGAGCGACTTGATATGCCAATTTTTTGGTTGCAATATCAATAACATTCGTAATGCCAGTATCTTCATCGTTGCTGAAGTATTGTCCCATATTAAATGCATTAGCACCGTCGCCGACTCCTTCCACATAGACCCAATGGTTAGCTTTAGGTCGCCAAAAAGCCATCCTTTTGGGTGGGGTATTACAATCCATGTTAAAATAGCTTTTAATTCCTGATATAATGACAATATCGCAACCTTCAATTGGATCAGGACCAATATAGTCGAGGTTCCCACTAACATTAATAAAAGGGACATTGATCTTATCATGAGTAAGAGGATTAAGGAGATGCATTGAGCCTGACATGTAAGAGGCAAGTAAGTAGCGGCATGCGGGGCCTTCGAGCCGAGTATGATAGGAAGCCGGACATCTGATAGTATGAACTTTACCGGACAAAAGACAGTAGAAGCTTATAATGGCATTTTCTTTAGGGTCTTGACGTTGCTTTAGAAGCCAGGGGAGTTGTGGAGGAGGATTGTTGATTGGGGCTGATAACTGCCACATCTTGCACACAGCCCGGAAGCGTATGAAATCAGAGATATCAGAGAGCCTTTTGGAGAAGAGATGGAGAATGTCTTGTGGAAGTTCTGACCAATTTCTCACATGGCTCAGAACACCATTGATATTGCTTTGTTCTCTCGTGGTAGAGCTTTTAGTCTTTCGCTTGGGCATCTGATTTTTGGAGGAAACAAGTGTACGTGGTTAATACTTAATACTAAAAAGGGTTTCAGGTAGTGGCACCTAATGATATGTCAGTGATTAGGTAGAGATATATGAATTCTGATTTGGGCCTTCAGAAAATCCTATATTCATTCTGGAGCAAGCTAACACTGCATACAAGATAGGGTTGCTAATTAGCAAGCTTTAGCTCGAAGCTTTGTCTAGTTCAATACAATTAAAAAAGAGAGAGCTGAGACTCGGATTTGAACCAAACCAGTCAAGTAGTCACAACCGAATAACAATATAAAAAATGAGATTAACAATGTTTATGCAACCAAACCTCCACATTATGGTGAATTTAGACTAATAAGTCATAACATAATACACAGGTTTAGACTAATAGGGAATGAATTTCTAACCATGTCAGGTTTATACAGAGGCACCATTTAGCAAAACCCTTGGAAAAAAATGCACTCCCATATGGGATAGTATTAGTTTTTACCTAATATTATTTTTCTTTTCTATATAATAAGGGATTCTTTTTTGTCCATATGAGGATAAAATTTGAGAATATGAAATCAAAACTCTGGTAAAAAGACCAGTAATCATCTCTTCAACAAGAATCACCTCTGCAATTTTGAAGTTTTTTGTGTTTACTCAAAATTCGACAGTAAAAATAAGGGACTGAAATATAAGATAGTAATAAATAACATTACAATTTATCCTTTTGGATATCGAAATCAACAAAGATCAGGCGCTGCTTCTCTGGATGATTCAAACCAAGATTTTGGCCAAAATATTTCATACTAAACAAAACAAAACAAACTAAATTTTAGGTGGGGTGGGTTTTTCACTACTGTTATTGATGGAATTACATGGTAATTGAACTAAACTAAATATTTCATACTAAACTAAACTAACCTAAATTTTAGAGGTTCAATTAACACCGAACTACAAACAATACAAATTAAAATCTGAAAATCTCAGAAAGGGAAAAGCGAAAGTATACGCACCTGGACCCTGTATTAGATAGATATACGCATCTGGTAAGAGAAGTTAGCGAAGAGAGTTGTGTGTTGCGTGAAAGGGCGAGGTGAGGTGACGGCCAAATTGCAATACTCTGTAAAAGAAAGGTCGGTCTGGATCCTCTAAAATAAGTAAATAACCCAATTTTTGAGTTATTTTGGGAGAGAAAGAAAAGGGGATTAGGAATCCCCTAAACTTTCCTTTTTCCTGGAACTGCAATTTAATTAGAGAAATTTAGATATAAGTCCATCATAACTTCTAGATTTAGATATTCTCCATCAAAATTTTAAAATTAGTTATTTTTCCATCTAAATTCACTTATATTTTAATATCCCTATTTATTTTAGTTTAATCACATAAAAAATAGATATTAATATTAATAAAAAATTGAGTAGAAAATGCAATCTATATTTAAGCGATATTGGGCTCACCAAGCAATCAACAAAATTACAAATTTTACTACATTGAGAAGGACAAATTTAATAAAAGTATAATTTTTAGCCTAGTTGGTATGAACTAATTAAGCCAATAAAATAAGACATAACTAATTAGAAAATGACTAAAATTTGATAAAGCCAGTATAATGTACCCCTAATCCAGTTCATTAGGAATCCCCTAATATGGAAGCTTTTAATTAGGCCGAGTTTGGGCTTTATAATATTTTAAGTTTGGGCTTGTAGTGCTCTCTACGATATATATATTATTAATTCAACTCATCAAGGATGATTCTAATTTTTTTTCTTTCTTGTAAAATGCAACTGTATATCCTGTTGTAACCTTCCAAAAAATAAATAAATGCAATCTGATGAATTAAAATTCATTTTTTATCACCGAGTAGCAATATTTGAGCCAAAATTAGAAGGAATTTCATATTATATTTTGGTTTGCTGCTACTTTCATGCCTACATTTATAGTTTGGTTTGCTGTCCAAATCAAAACCTTTTAATGTGATTAAATAGTTCATATCTGTTCTTAAAATAAAAATTGGATGTATAATTGAGGTACCTATACAAATTGGGCCGTGCAGTATGGATGTTAGTAATAGAATAACTATATATTTTTATTATTAAATATTAAAGAAAAAATATACCAGCAAATGCTACCGGTTTACATTATGTTTTTCTAATTTCACCTTCCAATGCTAAGAATATTTTTTTCTTTCAAAAACATAATTTATTTGTTCAAGAGCAGGCTGGCTCATTAACATACCTAAATTAATTATAAGATTATATGTGATTAAATCAAGCAAATACTATCTAATTTATGTATTTTTTATCTCTGGATTTGTTTTATTAATTTGGACTACACTTAAGATCCTAAATCATTGAAATTGATGAAAGTAATAATTAATTTATGTTCTTTACCTCTGCATAAGATCGTATGCGCTAAATCAAGTAGATATGTCCAATGTTACGTATAAAATTATTATAGAAGTGGAGGGATTTGGGCTGTACAAAAAGCTCGCGACTCGTGAGCTGCTCGAACTCAACTCGGTAACGAACTCGCTAACAACTCGTTCATTTAAAATTCAAGTTAGTCTGACTCGAGTTGAGTAACTCATTTAACTCATCAGTTGAGTTCGAGTTGAGCTCAACTCGCTCGTTACAACTCGTGGACTCGTTTCGTTTGTGAAATCATTGTGGATTGTTTGTTAAATCAATATTTACTTCTCATATTATTACATAACAACAGTCATCAGTTCAAGTGTTCAACATTTCAACACCTTAAACGAGTTGACTCATGAGTCATGAGCCAACTCGAGTTACTTGCGAGTTGAGTTCGAGTCAGCAAGCCAGCTTGGCTCAGTATTCTCAACTTGAGTCAACTCGACTGACTATCTTCCGAGTTGAATTCGAGTTATCCATAACTGGAGCTAACTTGGCTCATTAGCAGCCCTAGGAGGGATCCACTTACAACATCTTAAAATAATTCAATTTTGTAATTTTTGAAGTTCAAATAGTCGATCCAAACCGTTCAACATGTTATCTATATTAAAATGTGCTTGGAGATCAAATTTTACATTTTTTTAATATAATTACTATTTATTAAGCATTTTACAAAACTGTTGTTTTTAGACAATTTTGGACCACTGAAAAATAATAGTTTTATAAAATACTTAATAAATTAATAGTAATAAAATTCAAATAAAATGTAAAATTTGATCTACAAGCACATTTTAATATAGATATCATGTTGAACAGTTTGAATCGACTGTTTGGACTTTGAAAATCACAAAACTGAATTGTTGTAAGATGTTGTAACTTACAAATTTTGTAAGTGGATCCCTCCTCATGATATATAGAATGCATTTATAATGTATTATGCGTTTACATTTATGCATTTTTTATTACTTTATGCCACATATAAAATTTTTTAATTTAACACATAACATCTAACTTTTGTTGTTTCAATATGCACAAGGTTGTTTGGCATGACCTCCTCAAGAGTGAAGGAATAAAAATTTAATTCTTGTTCAAGAACATTTGTTCATTTGAGTTGTAGTCTAAAGGCCTAAATACTCTCATTTTTTTCTTTATAATATGCGAAAGTGGGCCCACAATTTGATTGTCAATTTTAAATAAAACATTGCTCATAGCATACTCAAATTAAAATAAGTTGAACTGACTAATCCAAAACAAAATAATCCGAGTTTTCTTATGATGTTTTTTTATTAAAGATAGTAATATTTTTGTTCTACATAAAAAAACTATAATTTTTTTTGTTCGTTCCGAAAATTAAAGTTATATATATTTGTACTGTGGTATACAAATTTAACATTGCAAAACAATAAAACAAATAATTAGGTTCAATTTTAACGTATACTCTTTGGAAAGAGGGCAATGCAATGCAATGCAAAAAAAAAAAGAACGTGTACAGGTGCAGTGTGTAGAATCCTCGATAGGTTCACCTCACTAATTTAATATTTTAGACCTGTATAGGTACAAGCGAATGTACAGGTATCACTTATTAGGTACCACCTGAACATATACTTGACGAGCTACTCTAAAAATTTATACCTTGTCAGTTGTAGAATAGCATAATCGAGCATATATATAGTAACTTTTGAACATAAATTCTACAAACTTTACAACAATATAAATAAGAAACAACTTCAACTAAATATATATTGTGATCCTTTTTTTTTAGCCTGATCCCTACCCTTTTTGTCCCTAATTGTACAATTAAGTCCTTCACCCTAATCAACCATTAATTCATGTGGTTCCGGATAAAGATTAGAATGGTGTATTACTAATCTTAAATCCTAAAGCAGTTCAAACACATAGTAAGATACCGTTAAGCAATTGATCCTTAGCAATTCAAATTGTAAAACCTAAACGGGATACTATCTATCAAGTACACAGATTATGAAATTAGCGCAATTAGCGATAACTTATCAATCAACAAGAATAAACATGCAAGCAAACAATAATCATAAAGAGATAATCAAACAAACTAGAAATTAATACAAATTCATGTTTAACGCCTAAGCCCCTAGAGAGGATTTTAGCCTCTCATGGATGCTTTAACATCCACAAAAAAATACAAAATAAACATGGTAAAAACTGAGAAAATACATAAGAGAAAAGAATACAACCAATCTCCTAGTTCCTGCTCAAGTTCTTCCCTTGTCGCTCAAGCAAAACCTTGATTTCTTCCTTCTGTTCCTTCAGAATCGCAACTTAGATCGCAGCAGAAAATGGCTTAGAATCTTGATTGATGAGCAGTGATCCTTTCTCCTGTGGCCTCCTTAGCCTTATATAACGTTTTCTGAACTTGGAGGCGAAGTAATTCTAATTTCGGCGCCCACTCAGCCCACTAACTTCCATATTTAGCAGTTTTTCAGTCTGGTGCGGCCATTGGTGCGGTTGCACAAAATTCTACATTCCGAATTTGGATTTGTTTCCTTTATGAAAGTTATAGATCTTTTTGTCATGGTTCTTCTAACCTTTGATTTACCTAAATCGGAGTTTGTATGACCAAAATACGAACTGTGTGCCGGCAGCTATGATTCTGTGCGGCTAGTTGTGCGGCCTTTGTGTGGCCCGCAGAGATTTCCTGTACAAGCTGCAGGAGAATCTGGAGATTTCCAGTGAACCGAACTTCAAATGGGCATAGATCATCAACCGTAACTCTATTTTCAGTGTTCTACCACTTTTTGGAAAACTTGCGAGAAGATCTACAATTTGCTCTATTTCCTGTAATTTAAATAGATTTTGGCAGTAACTTGATTCTTGACATATTTTAACACAAAATTATACTAAAATACAAGAAAATTTGCTTAATTTTTTTAAGTTAAACCTTAATCAAAAGTATATATAATTTAGGCTTATCACAATTAAAACACCCGGCCAAAATAATTTTATTTAGAATTGGTTCCCTAATATTAATTTCGTTTCTAGTTGAAATTAGGCTCACTCATAAGAAATATGCATGATCTAATGAGAGACATAAAGCACTATTGGATATAATATTGGTTTCTCTTGACTGGTTAGGTCATAAAAGTCTTATGAAATCCAAGGACTTGGCTTCTATGGAGCAGACCATACACCTTTCTTACTTAAAATATAACATTATTCACATAACCAGAAGTCTATGTTCAGATTTGATCCAGATAGGCTGAAAAATGAAGAGTTTGTCAAACTAATCCAGAAATGGTGGTCTGAGAAACCTCTAAACTCATTTAGAATTGGGAAGTTATGGCATATACGAAGAATAAAAAATTCAGGAGTGGGGTGAAGACTTTTATATATGGGATAAAAAGAGAAAGAAAAAAGCTCCTCTGGATCAAATGGAACATTTATAGTGTCGTGTATTTTAGGTATAAGATTTCTAGAGCGATTGTATATACTTTTTCGCTTTTAAATTTATAAAATCTAAATACTCAATAAGAGATCAGTTGCAAGCGCACAATCTATTTATGTAGTAAATCAGGTATCGATACAAGGGGTAATGGAAAATATCAATTTTTACTAAATTAACTAATCCTAGATGTAAAGATTAATCAGTTTTGGTAAATCAGTTGTGGTTTGTGAAGTTTGATTGAGTAAAACAACAACTTAAACAAGCAAATAAAGATCAATCAGTTTTGGTAAATCAAAGTCTTGAGTCTAAGGATTTTCAGCTAACTATCTATTAAGTCAATCAATTCACTCAATTAATTTCTATACTTGTGTCTGATTTAATGGGTTTCCAATCCTAAAATGTCATCAAGAGTCACTTTTTTAAATTGATGTTGTGCCAAACCGCTCTGGTTTCACGATTAAGTTATTCACTTTAAGGGTCAAGACCATAGATACATGTTAGCCTATTTTATTCCTAAATACCAATACTTCGTGGTTAAGTTCTTCATACTAATATCTAAGTACAAATCTAGGAGTCCCAATTAGATATTTGGTTTCACCGTTAAGTACTTCACCTAATTCGAACCTTTGATTCATGTAGTTCTGGTTTAGATTGAATTTGGTAAATTCTATATAATTTCTTAAGACATTAATGTACACAATTTGGTGCTATCAATTCTTGGTTCAAAGCTACTAAAGTTATAAAACCCAAGCGGGATACTAATATTAAGCAATCAAACCATGCAAATTAATTAAATTAACAAGATCAAATATCAATCAAGACAATTATCATATAAAAATTAACCAAGGTAGATTTAACCAAATATGAAATTTACAAGCCTAAGCCTTTAGAGAAGAAAACAAGCATCTCATAGGTGCACTAACATTCATGAAATAGACAAAGGAAACTTACTAGAAAAAATAGAAATAAAAGTAAAGAAAAGAGTACACCAATCTCTTGCTTTGTCTCTAATCTATCTCTCATTCGCTCACCCAACTCGCCTTCTATCCATGCTCAAAATCACCGTGAGAGATGAGAAATATGTGGAAAATAATGGTAAAACAAAGGATGATTTCTCCCTGGCGCGTTCTAGCCTTTTTATGGACTTCTGAATGGCTTGGGAAGCAATCCAAGTTGATCGGGAAGGAAATCCGATGAATCTGGTAGGATATAGTACTGTTTTTATGTACCAAAATTCATGTCGACAACATTAAAATTGATACAGGTGAAGTGTGCACAAATCTTGATGCATATCAAACTGCTCCTACTGATCATCCTGCTGGGCTTCTATTGAGCATCATTCTTACAAAATAAAAAATGATTTCTGATATAATTGTGTTTAGGGCTGTAAATGAACCGAGTTTGAGCGAGTTACCTCCAACTCGAACTCAGCTCATTAAATAAATGAGTGAGTCAACTCGAGTTGGGATGGTAATAACGAGTTGTAGAGCCAACTCGAACTCAGCTCGTTATCAACTCGAGTTGGCTCACAATTCGTTTATAACTCGTTTGTAACTCAAGTTATAAATGAGCGAGTTGGGGTAAGCTCAAACTTAGCTCATTTATTAAATGAGTCAGCCAACTCGAGTTGGAACTAACTCAAGCTGTAAATGAACGAGTTACCAGTTTGAACAATTTTGTCTAGCCGTAATTGTGTTGTTATTTTTATATGCTTACAATGGAAGTAGAAACTATTTTTTTAATTTTTTTAATTGGATCAAGGACTTTGTTAATTTTAATATTTACTTTTTTCAAAACCTTCCTACAAAAATCGAATTCACATTTTTTTTATACAAATAATTTCGATAGATACTAGACCTCTGTCTCTATTTTTTATAGTTCTGATAAAATTTTGAGGAAAGATTTCATCTTTTATATAATATGGAAGGAACCATAACAACATTATTATGTTTCTGTCATTTTTTTAATATATATACTGAATGTTATTGTCTTTCCTTTCGTAGATGCAAAAAATAAGACGAGGACACCACGTCCATCGAATTAATTTTTCAAAATGCTAAAAAACAAACAGCCATATTACGGTGAATTTTTATTTGATACACACAAAAGAAAAGTTCCTTGAATATTGTAATATTCAATGATGCGATGTTATTCGTTAAAAAAAAACTGACATTCTCGATTTTGTTTTGCAGTGTAAGGACATATGCGAAGCGATGTTTAAGATGAATATTTTCAATGAGAGGGTTCAAATTAATTCTCCATTGCTTCTGTCTTAATTGCACCCGAACACTTTTATCTTCAATTTCAAAGTTCAAATAAACGATCCAAACTGCTCAACATGATATCCACGTTAAAATATGATTGGAGACCAAATTTTATCTTTATTAGAAATTTTTTACTATTTTTTAAGATGGGTACAAAATCACTATTTTGCAGAAAATTATGAACCATCTAACACCAATGATTTTGTACCTATCTTAAAAAATAGTAAACAATTTTCAAAAAATATAACTTTGGTCTTCAACCATATTTTAACGTGAATATCATGTTGAGCGGTACGTTCGGATCGTCTGTTTAAACTTTGAAATTGAAGATAAATATATTGGAGTACAATTGAAGCATGAAGCAATGGGACTCATTTTTTATGTTATTTTAATATTGTAATATTAACATATGCGAAGCGATGCCCAATTGCAACTTAATAATGTATGAAATTTATAATCATACATGACATATAAGTTTTGATCATATAAAAATCATATATGAACTTCTTGAATCATATATGCATGTAATTTATAACCATATACATGTGAACTTCATAAGTGAAAATAAGAAGTAATTTATAATCATATATATAAACTTCATATATCACATATAATTGTATATCATAAAGATTATTTATCCAGGTTTTGTCTGAACTATTATAGCTATTAAAATTTGTGCTCAACATTTTGTATTATGTTTTGTGTGTTCATTTTCTTTGGTCTTTAGATTTGCGACTTTTCAATTCCTCTTTTCATTTCTCTCCAAAGAGACGCCAAATAGGCCGCTCCCTCAAAACCCTACAACACCCAGTCGGCGTGTAGAGCATATATCCACTTTCTCTCTCTGCTCTCTCTCTCTCTCTCACACACACACACACACTCGGCTCCTACAAATCTTTCTTCCTTTTCCCAAAATAGGTGGATCGTTTAGTAATTTTCTGATTCCATACTCGTAGACTCAAGTTTCACAAATCAAACCACTAATTTCACCTCTATTCCTCAAAACCCTAGAACACCCAGTCACTGCTGGTTGAGGAGACCTCCACCGCTGCTTCACCTCCCAAATCAATCCCTCTCTCAGCACCAAGGTCAGAATTTAGTTTTGGTGATATTTTTGTGTCTTCTTTAGTTTGGACCTTTTCTTAATTATTGTTCTGAACCTAATGTTATAGTTTTCTGCTGTCCTGAACCAGTATCATCAGATAAACAGTATTTTGTACCAGTATCAGTACTGATTTCAATATCTGGCAACATTTTTGTCGCCCATAGTGGTTTGTACCAGTATCAATATTAGGTATAAACCTAGACTGGCAACATTTTCTGCCTTGAAACAGTTTTTGTACCAGTAGCAGTACTGATTTCCCATATCCTGATTTGGCACATTTATATGTCGAAAAAATGAAGAGTTGACCCATTCTAGCAGCTCATTTCGATATAGAACAGATATATGTAAATTGCCCCATGAATTCTCTGATACTGGCAGCAGTGACCTCAGAATTGGAGGAAAACGACCAAACCGAAAATGCCAAAAACTCCAATTTCTTTGAACCAATTCAAAAACCATTCTTCAAAACCGAGAGGATTCTGGACTGGATACCGGTTAGGGGTTTGTACAAAAAGCCATGTTCAATTTGGGTAGAGATAAAACTGAATGGCAGCTTCGACCAATCTTCATCTACAATAGAAACCCTAGCAAAGTCGGTTGAATATTTGGAAAAATGCTCGACCCTCTACACTGTTTGGGCTTTTTAATTGGGAGAATAGAAGAAGAACCAGGTGTTTTAAATGTGTTAAGTGATGTTCTTTAGTTGCTGAGAACCTTCTGTTCTGTTTGGATTTTTAATTTGGTTGAATAGGGATAGAATTAGGTTATAGTTGTGGTATTAGTCTTTCTCAAATGTGGTATGTTTCTTTCTTTGTTGAACTTCATTTTTTAGTTGCTGAGAACCTTTATCTTCTCTGATTGTGCTTTCTTGGACGCCTATATTGTTCGTTTTTCGCATGTATGAACTATTTTCTTTATGTTGAACTAAAATAATTTTTTTTTGGTTGAATTTAGGTTAAGATCAGTATTGCAATCGTGCCTGAGTAGGTATTGTTCAAGGTTTTCAGTATGACATGCAACGTATTGAGTTATAAATTGGGGATTCACTACATTTTTGGTTTACTGATACAATTTTTGGTGTAGGGTCTACTGTCAGGTTTAGGATGGAATTCTTTTCATTTACTATTATTGAATTATGGAAAATTACAAAATAACATGTACTGTAACAGACTAATGGCGATACCAGGAGAGCAAAGCAGTACGGATGTCGTCCTAAGTCATGAGAGAAACTGGTCTGAACTTCCAGCAGACATTCTCCATCTCTTCTCCAAAAAGCTACCTGATATCTCTGATTTCATACGCTTCCGTGCTGTCTGCAAGAGCTGGCAGTTATCAGCCCCAGTCACTGATCCTCCTCCACAGCTCCCCTGGCTTCTAGAGCGCCGTCATAACGTTGAAAACCCTGAAAACGGCATTATACGCTTCTACTGTCTCTCATCTAGTAAAGTGCATACTATCACATGTCCAGGTTCCCGTCGTGCCTGGCTCGATGGACCTGGATGCCGGTACTTACTTGCCTTTTACTCGGGAAGTTTTGAGAGGTATCTCCTTAATCCTCTTACTCATGATCAGATCCATGTCCCTTTTCTTAACATACTCGGTAGTGGGTTCCTAGACTATATTGGTCCAGATCCAATTGAAGGGGGTGATATTGTCGTTATGTCAGGACTAGCGGACTGGGATACCGAACCCAATATTATGGCTTTTTGGCGACCTATGGCTGATAATTGGGTCTATGTAGAAGGGATTGGAGACTGCTACAGTGCTAGTGCCTTATGTATGGGACAATACTTTAGCAACGAGGTAGAAACTGACATTACGAATGTTATTGATATTGCAACCAACAAAATGGCTTATCAAGTCGCACCACCAGAGGGCACAAACCCTCTTCTAGATGGTCGCATAATTATGGTTGAGTCAAGAGGAAAGATCCTAAGGTTGCATCATTTTCAGGCAGAGCCATGCCACTTTGATGTATACTGTCTTTCTTTCAGTAATGGTGAGCGGAAACCTTGTTGGGTGAAAACCACTGATATCGGTGACCAAATGTTGTTTCTGCAATATGATTGTGGGTTATCTTTCTGTGCGAGTAACTTTGCTGGATTCAAAGGGAATTGTATTTACTTCTTGAAAAACATGGGAGGTCTTTGTAGATACGACATAGGAGATGGTACAACTAAGGTGCTGCCTTGCCCTTTTGATTCAGTGGGAGCTTGGTTTGTGCCCAGTCTGGTATAACTCTCCAATATCAATTATGCATGCATTATGAGCCAAGTAAGTTTAACTGAATATTAATTTAGCTGTTTGTTTAATTTGTTAGATATTTAGTTCAGCTTTCTAATTGGACTGCCTCTTAACTCTTTTTCTGATCAGTGTTTGCAAAGTTATTTTTGTATTACAATTTACAAATTTACCTACTGACTTGTACTTAATACCACTGTTTGAAGGATTTTGAGGCAAAGATCAAATTGCATGGCAAGGAGAGGCTGATGGTAAGTTGCTTGATATTGTTGCTGATGGGATGGTTGGGCATTAATCTACTGTGACAATGTTGTTTTATTTTGTAGTGAATTAATGTTGGTGTTACACTTTAGGTTCACTATTTAATTATGGTTTTGATGCTATTATACAAATTTTGGAGCATGCCTAGTGTGTATGTCATACAATTATATATGACTAATCTGAAATTGTTATCAGTTCAGTATAAGTTTTAGTGCATTATTAATTGCTTTCATAGCGGAAATTGTTAGAGGTATAGGTTTAAAAATTAATTCCTCATTTTTAATAAAATTGAAAAAATGTTTATTCTTTTTTAAACAAATTTCTTTCACAACATTATTATTTCAGTAAGGAGGCAGGAAATATCTTACGAAGAGTAAATGAAGAAATAAATTAAAAAGTGATATGTCAAACTCATATAGTTTTTGAAAATTTGATGTTATTATACAACTCAAACTTAAAATCAAGGTGTTTTAGTGACAAATCATGGCTCCATACCTGATTGTTAATTAAAGAAAGACCAAAAAAAACAAAAAGATGTAGTGCTTACATGATTGCACCAACAATTGAAGCAAAATGATCCATGTCCAGTCAGATTAAAAAATAAAACCCATGATGAATTGCCAAAAAAAAAAAAAAAAAACAGTTTAATTAATTATAAGTACAGGACTTTAAATTATAAGCGAGGTCTTCGATCTCTCAACCTTATATTACTTTCTACATTTTAAGAGCAATTTTATCTCTATTAAAACTCAAATGTTCTTTAGGTCTATTCAATATCACACATTTTATTTTAAAAGATTAGAAAGTAGTTATTTAAACAAATCGTATTTTCTCCGTGTTCTAAATAGGAGCAAAAAACTGATTGAAAGAGATAACGTTTGGGCATATTTAATTGATAATTTTTTGGGTGAGGCTTTGGTATTATGTATATCACTGATTGGTCCGTACTATGGATCGATATTTACATTTTCAAGTCCAAACAGTTGATCTAAACCGTTCAACATGATCTCCATATGAAAATATAATTGTAGATTAAATTTTACATTTTTTACAATCTTTTTACTATTTTTTTAGTTATGTAAAAAATCACTTGATCCAAAAATAGTAAAAATGTACCAATTTTAAAAAATAGTAGAAAATCACTTGATTTTAAAGTAGTGCTTTTCTATATATCTAAAAAAAAATGTGAAATTGTAAAATTTAGTTTTGAAATATATTTTTATATGAGAATCTTATTGAAATGATTAGATCAACAATTTGAACTTTGAAAACGAAAATATTGATCAATAATACAGACCAATCCACGCTATACATAGTGCCATAGCCTCACTCTAATTTTTTTATTTTCGTTAATAAAAATTGATGTTTCTGGAAAAAAAAAATTACGTACAAAAATATGATTTTTTTTAAGCATTCACTTTATTGGAATATTTTATTCGAAGTTTAATACTTGTATTTATATATAATAATTATAACTTCTTCCAATTTAGCATCGAAATTATTTTCAGTAATTGACCTACGCAATTGATGATTTTAGTGAAAGCTTGATTAATAAGATGATGATGTCAGAAACCAAGATATGATCAAATGAGGAAATATTACAAAATACTTGGTCTTATACCAAAATTTCAACAAAATGCCCTTTGAGTCTCATGAACTTAATATTAACCCTTTTCTCCCCTTTTTTTTTTTCTTCATTACCCCTCGCACGTTTTCTTCTTCAGTTTTCAATTTCCAAAATATTTTTTTTCTTCTAATTTTCAACATTCATAGTTCAGAAATTTTGCTTCATATTTAGAATATTATTTTTCCTGATTTGATATCAAAGGTTCGAAATTTATTTTCTTAAATGCGACTGATAAAAAATCAGGGTTTGCTACTTCCCGCCAATATATTCTATTCTAGTAGTCAGATTCACGTAATTAATTTACAAGACTTTGTTGAGCGTTGGATTGGATTTAGCAATCAGACTTTTTTTTTGAGCCCGGATCCTTTGCAACGCAAATTTAGAAATTAGATCCGGACAGTCCGATCAGAATGAAGACTAATTCAGTCCGAGAAAAAATGCACCCCACTTTAATATTCGTGCCAAAACAAATTTCACTCTCCGGATCTAAATTCAAAATTGACGTTAGTAGGTAGCTCTGTGATCTTTCCTCTCGTGTTGCAGGTAATAATAAGCAATTATTCTAGCGTTTTGATTCGCTGTTACAACAAACAACAGCAAATAGGCGGTCAAGTCCAATGCGTTGTTCTCCAAGTCCGTATCCTCTAAGATATCTCAAACTTTTGAGTTGATTCAAAGTCAGGCCAATTTCTTCTCGGTGCCTATTTGAAATGGAAGTTGGCAGTATTAATGTTCTTTGAGATTCGTGTAAAAAGACTTTGAATGGTCCAGATTCTGCCTATATCCACCCAAAGTTTGAGATATCTCAGAGGATGAGAATTCCTGTTCTCCTGTGCTCGCTTAGTTGGAGCAAATGTGTAGTATACTTCTCCTTGCTGAAACCACAATCTTATATTGGTGAGCCCGGTCTAGTGTTGATAAATGATTAGGCCCTTGAAACTAAACGGGCCCAAATCAGAATTCCTTTTCCAGCATGTACCTTCCCTTGAAAAAAGGAACTTAAATACCCAATTATTTATTTATTTATTTACCTCACCGCACATGACATCCTTCACCTGCGCTCCTCTCCATATTATTTTCTGAGATTGTTTTGTTGGAGGCGAAACCCTAAAAAACCAAATTGAAAAACCCCTGTTGGTACTATGCTCCAGAAAAGGTTAAGGCAAAGAAGGTGACTTTTCTTCGAGGTTGCGTCTCTCTTGGCCATCTCCAACCAAGGTTGTGCTTTCTCTTGACCATGTAAGCTCTCCCCTCTCCTTCGGTGGTCAATAACATATTCCTTAATCATTGATATTGTAAGACAATTTATGTATCAGAAAGGAATTGAACACGTGTAATTAAGAAACGGTCAGTATATACCAGTTGGTACCATTATGTTTTTCTATTATAAAAGCTGAACTGGAAAATTGAGTTTTTTGTTATAATTGAAATATCAATTACATTTGTAATGCGAGTTTTTGCATCAATGTTAAAGTATTGTCCCATATAAAATGCATTACCATAGCCATCGACCCCTTCTACAAGGACCAAATCGTTAGCCTTAGCTCGCCAAAAACCAAATCGTTAGCCTTAGCCTTAGCTCGCCAAAAACCACATGTAAGTAGATTTTTATCGTGATCAACTACTTATACATAATTATTAAAATAAGTACAACTAATCATCTTTAAAGTTTTTGACAGCGGAATTAAGAATTAATTAAACAAATTAAAGACCTTAGAAATCATAGTCTCCACGTATAAATCAATCAAATTAATTTCATACCTTTGTCCATAGTAAATTCTTGAGACGTTCTTCACAAACCGTCAGAAGAACTGTAAAGCGATTTCTCTCCTCTTTCTCTTTCTAAGCAATGACAACTTTTGTTCTTTCTGAATATAGATGAAGAGAGGATCAACCTTACTATTAGAATTCGTATCTTTTTACCTGTCATTAAAGCAATTATTTATAGGGAGATGCACCCTTTAATTAATCAATGCATATAATTTCTGAACAGAGATGCATGCACCTTTAATCAAATAGCACATTTTAATAGCACCTTTTAATTTGATGCATGCACCTTTAATTAAATAGGCTGTTCAGTCATTTAATTAAATGGGCTGTTTTAATTTGGGCCACTTAATTATATTTTTCTTACAATTCTTAGATTAGAAATTAAAACCAATAATAGCATATATATGTGCTGGCCAGATGACCATCCACAAGATTATTTTTAAGAACTATATATGGCAGGAACGGAGGCTAATATGGGATGTACTGATTCAAATCTGATTTTGACTCGGTATGCTAATTGGAGAAGGATGTGTCGCTGTGAATGGGTCCCAATTATTTTAAATAGTACTCGACCGATGGAAGGAGTTTTCAGTACTTGAGATGGAGAGTACACAGAGCAAAACTAAATAGTTAATTGAAGGAACAGTTATAACAACTCAGCATTTGAAAGATCAAGTTCACGGATTTGATTGATTCCTGCTCAATAGGCATCGCCTATAAATATACGATTAGTCTATTGGGCTATAGGCTCTTGATATGAAATCATTCACACTATTACAAAAAACACATTTACTATCACCCCTTTACCATCGGGTGTTCTTCCACACGGATGGTGTATGTAACCAGTGGTAACGCTGTAATTATTTCAAACTTTTTACCGACTGTTCGTTCTAACCAACCGATGGAGTTGATGGACCCCCTCCTTTGTCATCGGTTAGCTTTTAAGAACAGTCAGTATTGAGTGACTCTTCGACATCGGTTTAGCTTAACGGAGGATGGCACTGAGGGGGTGACTTTTACCATCTGTGTGATACATGATCCGTTGGTGCTACTACAAAGCAATAACAACTCGTTACCATATTAGACCGATGGCACATATTATCAGGGGCAACACTGTAAATAATTTGAACCTTAGTTTTAGTATACATCCGCTACATATATTGGACCGATGGTGTGATTTTATATATATATATATATATATATATATATATTCAGTAAACCCTAGGTCGATTATCCCCAGGCCCCAGCCCTTTGTATCCCCAAAGTACAGTAGCTCACTTCAAAAATCGACGAACTAAGAAGCTAGCATTTCCTCTCCCGGCATCATTAATTTGTATGCTAGATCATTCTTCTCTCCTTTATTTTATGTTTATTTTAATCATTATTTTGAATGATTTCTTAAATTAGGAAATAATTTAAACTAGGATTTAGTTATTTAATGTTATTTTGTTTGTTCTGTATAGGCGAAATGAGTAGCCAAAATGGAGTTACTCATTAGCTCCTTATTGCAATAGATGTCTTAAGCCAAGTATTATGATGCTTTCGATGACCCCACAGAATCCGGGGATGAAATTTTATAGATGTCCACAATGCAATAAATGGATGGCCTGGTGCGACAATGCTGCCAACTTCAGTAACATAAGTTTAAGTTCTTATATGCAACCTAGCAGACAAGTTGTAAGATATCAAAATGAGACAAAAGTATCTTTGATTCTCAAGAAACAACTAGTAATATTAATTGTACTTTATGTGTTGATGCTTGTGGTCTATTTTTTAATTGTTGTGTTGTTGTTTCATATGAAGTAGCTAGTGGGTTACTTAATTTGTACGTAATGAAATGAGTCACAAGCTGTCCAACAACATGTAAAACACGTTCCGAAAATTAAATCATGTTGAAAACCAAGTTTTTGGTGATGTAGATAAGGTACGTGACAGTGCACTATTGTTTAATCTCTTACACAAAACCCCTTTGAATTAAGTTGTGATTTGCGAAAGAGTTTAAACAACAATGTAAATCCACTGTCACGTGTCCATTTCTACATTGCCTTAAACTTGGGCTTCAAACATGATTTAATTTTCAGAACATGCAAGTTTTGCAAGTTGTTGGACATGCAGCTTGTGATGAATTTCATTTTCTTTTGATTTTCACTATATTTTATATTTGACACTTTACAAGAACATGTTTTTCTTTGGTTAGGCTCTGATGTCTCACTATTTGATTGATTGTTTCGACCTATTTCCAGACCAAATATCACATTTTGGATAACTAAATTGCACTGTTTACATTGAAATATCGATAGAATATGGTACTGCTGCAGTTTGGTTATGATTTTGCAGGAAATGGGCGAAAACCGACAAAAAGCAGAGTTCAGACATCTTCCATGCGGGCCGCGTCACACCTGACGCGGGTCGCATCACAGCCCAGTGTGACCTCAGACGCGACCCTCACAGCGCGCATTAGACCCGACCCGACGCGGGTCGCACCCGATCCATGCGGGTCGCGTCGAATTAACTGCGCAGGCCCAATTGAAGCCCAGTAAGCTGTCTATATATAGATCTGGGCCTGCGCGATTCAGACCATCCATAATTCAATTTAAACAGGGAGAGATCGGGACAGAGAGGGGGATTAGCGCCAGAAGTCAGAGAAGAGCTGGAGCAAGAGGAATTTCGGCCAAGATCTCCATTCGAGCTCGATCTCCTTCGATTCTTCTCCTCTTCATCATGATTTGCATCTTCTATCTCTCTTTTCTTCTTTCTTTGATCATGTTAGAGTAGATTTTCAGTTTTGAGGGATTTAGATGTAATCCAAAGCTTTGTTTGATAATGAATATTGATTGAATCTGAATTGTTATTCGTGTTTCTTGATTTTTGTATTGATTGAAATTGCTTGACCTAATTGCTTGATTGATTCTTGATTGTCTACTATTGATTGCTTATGGCATTTCTTTTTGTAATTTGGCCTTGATGTATCTTGTGGATTAGGTTTAGTATTTGAGGTAGGTCTAAGATCCGAGAGGTGAGATCAATAGTAGCCGAAATGTGAAATTTCCATTAGTCGAAAGAATAGTGGATGCCTTTAGTAAACAAAATCAAGAACTTAGGTTTGAATTGAATCTAAGAAGGTGAAATTGCAATTCCATACCAAGTCTATTAAGCCAATACACGAGAGTTGAGGTTCAGTGACATTAGGTACGGTCAATCGAGCCTTACACGAATTAAACAACCAGAATCAGTAATGTTCAGTGTCAGCTCCAAGACCACGCGGGTCGCATGAGAAACCATGCGGGTCGCGTCACGAGGTTGCATGTGAAAGCATGCGGGTCGAGTGAGAGGTCCAGAGTGCTTGAGGGCTACGCGGGTCGCGTGTGAGAGCACGCGGGTCGCGTCACAAGGGTCGCATACGAGAGTATGCGGGTCGCGTGACAAGTTCAGAGCAGCAAAGTTGAGGATGAAGTCTGAAACCCTCGAAACGCTTTTATTTTACAGATAGTCTAAAATCAAACGTTTAATTGCTTTCATTGTTTGTTATTACTATTGTTGATTGAAATTAGGAACCTTAAACAAATTCAAACACCCTTCTCACTTCTAGTACCTAATTAGGTTAAGTCGAAATTCAGAATTTGAGTCGTCCCTGTGGATCGACACCCGATTATACTACTCGATAGGGGTTGTGCACTTGCAATCCTTATTCGTGAAGTGTAAACGCGGTTTTAAAAGGTACGCCCTCAAGCGTACCGAAACTTGCGTTGCGCTTTCGTGCGAACAAGTTTTTGGCGCCGTTGCCGGGGACGCCAATCAATTTCTGAATTTTTGCTTATCTTAGTTAATCTAGATTTTAACCTGTATCATTTTCTTTTATTTTTCTTTCACTAAAAGCTGGCTCTTGAACAACCTCCTGCAGGTAAATACACACTGAAATACCAACTGAGGAGCAGAGGGCCACTTTTTGACGAAACTCCTCCAGACGAAACTGTCCCTGCTCAGCCATCTCTTGACGCGACCCGCACTGAGGTTGACGCGACCCGAGTCACATCAGACGCGACCCGTATCACTTCAGACGCGACCCGCGTAGAAGAGATGTCAGAACATCCGAGCAGAGACGGCAGGCATGAGGAGGACAGAGAAAGAGACAGGGAAGATGTCCTCACCGACCCATCAGACGATGAGACGGATGTCTTCATGCCCAGGACACTTCGAGAGTTCAATGTGCCGCGTGCTGGAGATGTCAGGGGTGCAATCCGGTTGCCACGAATTCCTGGCCAACAACCGAACTTCAATCCAGGAGTGGTCAACATGGTCCAGCAGAACACCTTCCATGGCATGGACCACGAGGATCCTCATGCACACCTCCAGACCTTCCTCGAGTGCATCACGACCATCAAGACCAATGGGGCGACAGCAGATTACACCAAACTCGCTTTATTTCCTTTTACTCTTAGGGACAAGGCTAGAAAATGGTTAGGGTCGTTACCAAGGGATTCAGTCACCAGCTGGAGGGAATTATCTAAGTTGTTTTTGACTAGATTTTTCCCTCACAAGAGAACCGCCAAGGTAAGAAACGAACTGACCAGTTTTAGGCAATTACCAGATGAGCCCCTAAATGAGTCTTGGGAAAGGTTTAGGGAGTTGCAGTATTCCTGTCCGCACCATGGTTTACCAGACTGGTTGTTGATCCAAACTTTCTATGATGGTTTGACTGAGAGCACTCGATCTTCTGTAGATGCAGTTGCAGGTGGAGCGCTCATGTCTCGGGAGCCTTTGGAGGCCATGAACCTGATCGACAACATGGCGCAGAACCAGCAGTGGTCCGAGCGCGACAACTCTCGACCAAGAGGAGGTGGCAAGTTCGAGGTCGATCAGATCACCGCCTTAACCGCCAACATGGATGCCATGCAGAGGGCAATGGACAAGATGAGTGTGAAGGCAGTCGACAAACAACCGCAGGGATGCGTGATGTGTGGAGATGAGAGGCACAGCTACGAGCAATGCCCATTGGCAGAGGTCGAAGAGAGCAACGAGCAGGTAAGTTCTCTGAACAACGAACCTTCATATTTTCCAAAGCCTCCTTTCAATCGATCCTACTCCAAGGATCCAATTGAGCAACAAAACTGGAGGTGGAATCAAAACAACGCTCCTAGACCTCCCTTCAACAATTCTTTCCACCATCCCTCTTCTCACGACTCCTTCAACCAATCGTCTTCGAGCCAAAACAACTGGAGCCATCCCTCTTCCAACAACAACTCCAACAAGAATTTCCATCACAATGCGTCTTTTCCCAATCAGAACAGCCGTGCGCCTCAAGCCGATCCTTCCAAGCCGTACGTGCCTCCCTATGTGACCAATTTCACACACGAGCAAGGGAAGTTGAACCAAATGATGTGGGAACAGATGCAGAGCATGTCCACCCAGATGGCTGCTCAAAACAAGTTGTTGGAGCAGTTGAGCCACATCGTCACCTCGAGCCAACCTCAACCTGGAAAACTGCCGTCTCAGCCAGAACCCAATCCCAGAGGGGAAGCCAAGGCGATCACACTGCGAAGCGGGACCCAATACCAAGAACCAGCCTTCCCATCAGATCTGACTCCATCTGACGCGACCCGCACTGATGGGACGCGACCCGCGTCACCCACGGTTGAGCCTGTGGACTCGGGTCGCGCCGAGCCAGATCGACCCGCGCCACCACTTGAAGAATCTGTGGACGCGACCCGCACCACCTCTGATGCGACCCGCACGGGAGAAGCTGACAAAGGGAAGAAGAAAGAGGCTGAGAAACCTCCACCATACAGGCCACCTGTACCCTTTCCCAGAAGGTTAGCTGAGACCAAACTAGACGCACAATTCGCCAAATTCGCAGAGGTCCTGAAAGGACTGCACATCACGATTCCATTCACCGAGGCCTTGACCCAAATGCCCTCTTACGCCAAATTCCTGAAGGATATCTTATCCAACAAACGAAACTTGGGGGGAAAAGAAACGGTGAGACTGACGGAGCAGTGCAGTGCCATTCTGAAGAGCGACCTACCCCCCAAATTGAACGACCCCGGGAAATTCTCCATTCCCTGCATCATCGGGAAAGCCACGATCAAGAGAGCTTTATGCGACTTGGGGGCGAGCGTGAGTCTCATGCCACGCACTATCTTCGATCGAATGGGAGTAGGAGAGCTCAGGCCGACGCGAATGACATTACAGCTGGCAGACTCCTCGGTACGATTGCCACTTGGCATAGTGGAAGACGTACCAGTTCAGGTCGGTAAGTACTTTGTACCTGTGGATTTTGTGGTCATGGAGATGGAGGAGGACAAGGAAGTCCCCATCATTCTGGGACGACCTTTCCTCCGGACCGCAGGTGCAATCATTGATGTGTCTCAAGGAACACTGACCTTGAACTTTGGAGGAGAGAGAGTGTGCTTCCAAATTGATCGAGCCATGAAGTATCCTTCAACCGAATCTTGTTCCCGAGTTGATGTGCTCGACAGATGCTTGACAAGTTTGGTAGAGGATTACTTTCTCGATCGGATCCATCAGAGCATGAATGACCACGCTGAATTCTTGAGCGACCCACAAGACGAAGGAAGCGAATCGAAAGAAGTCTGTGGAGCAGAAGTGCAATTGGCTGACCTGGAAGGGTCTGATGCGACCCGCATACATCTTGATGCGACCCGCACGCCTTCTGATGCGACACGCACTCCAAGTGATGCGACCCGCACTCCATGGTCTGAGGACCATGAAACAGAGGGATGCGAGTCGGATGGGGGAGCACGCGACGCCATTCCACTTGATGCGACCCGCATGCCAGGTGATGCCACCCGCATCCAGACCCAGACAAAGGGGCCAACTCCTGAACTCAAGCCTCTACCAGCCAATCTCCGGTATGAATTCCTCGGTCCAGATCACTCTTTCCCCGTCATTGTGAATGCAAATTTGAATCCCGATCAAACCGCCAAACTCTTGGAGAAACTGAAGCTTCATCGAGGCGCAATCGGGTATTCGATCAATGACCTGAAGGGGATCAGTCCATCCATCTGCGCACACAGGATTTTCCTAGAGGACGATCACAAGCCATCGGTTGAACACCAAAGACGGCTCAACCCCAATCTGAAAGAGGTAGTCAAGAAGGAGATTCTCAAGCTTCTGGACGCTGGTATCATCTACCCTATCTCTGACAGTAAGTGGGTGAGCCCAGTGCATGTGGTGCCGAAGAAAGGTGGGACGACAGTGGTGAGGAACGAGAAGAACGAGTTGATTCAAACTCGAGTGGTGAACGGTTATCGAATGTGCATCGACTACAGGAAGCTCAACGCAGCCACACGCAAAGATCATTTCCCTCTGCCATTCGTTGACCAGCTTTTGGAGAGACTCGCTAACCATTCTTATTTTTGTTATTTGGATGGTTACTCGGGTTTCTTCCAAATTCCGATTCACCCACAAGACCAAGAGATGACCACTTTCACTTGTCCCTACGGTACGTACGCATACCGTAGGATGCCATTTGGTATTTGCAATGCGCCAGCAACCTTTCAGCGGGCTATGATGGCCATCTTCTCTGATTTCATCGAGAGAGAGGTTGAGATTTTCATGGATGATTTCTCTGTGTATGGCGCATGTTTCGACTCCTGTCTGACCAACCTGTGCAAGATCCTGAAAAGGTGTGAAGAAGTCCACCTCATTCTGAACTGGGAGAAGTGTCACTTCATGGTCCAAACTGGCGTTGTCCTTGGACATGTTGTGACCTCAAAAGGCATTGAAGTTGACAAAGCCAAGATCGAGGTGATTGAGAAACTCGAGATTCCGACAAACGTCAAGGGGATTCGAAGCTTTCTTGGACACGCAGGTTTCTACCGCCGGTTCATCAAAGACTTCTCCAAGATTGCAAAACCGCTGACCAATCTACTCCTCAAGGATTCTGAATTCGTTTTCACTGAGGATTGTGACAAATCTTTCCGCGACTTGAAGGAAGCTCTCATCTCAGCACCAATCTTGCAACCACCTGACTGGTCTCTCCCTTTTGAGATCATGTGCGACGCGAGCGACTACGCTGTTGGAGCGGTTCTGGGGCAAAGGAAAGACAAGAAGCCGTGTGCTATTTACTATGCTAGCAAGGTGCTAGATCCTGCCCAGATGAACTACACAACAACTGAGAAGGAGCTTCTCGCTGTTGTGTTCGCTCTCGACAAGTTTAGGTCGTATTTGGTTGGCTCCAAGATCATTGTCTACACCGACCATGCCGCCCTGCGGTATTTGTTGAGCAAACAGGACGCCAAACCGCGATTGATCAGGTGGATTCTTCTCTTGCAAGAGTTCGATCTTGAGATCAGGGACAAGAAGGGAGTCGACAACACTGTGGCTGACCATCTTTCCAGACTTCGTTTGGAGGATGAGGGCTCTGCCAACTTGCCAATCAATGACTCGTTCCCTGATGAACAACTCTTCTCTGCCTCCGCACTCAATGCCGTCGACACGACCCGAGCAAGCAACCAATCAGACCCTTGGTATGCCGACATTGCAAATTTCATCGCTTCCGGGATTCTGCCTCACACCATGACCTACCAACAAAGGAAGAAGCTCAAATCTGATGCAAAGTACTATTTCTGGGACGAGCCTTTTCTTTTCAAGGTAGGAGTCGACGGCATCTTCCGACGCTGTGTGCCACATGAGGAGTCGCGCTCTATCCTTGAGCACTGCCATTCATCTGCCTATGGAGGCCATGCTTCTTTCTCCAAGACAGCCGCCAAGGTCTTGCAATCTGGCTTCTTTTGGCCTTCTCTCTTCAAGGATGCAAAGGCCTTGGTCGAAACTTGTGACAATTGCCAACGCACCGGGAACATTTCCCAACGCAACGAGATGCCTCTCAATTCCATTCTCGAGGTGGAGATCTTCGATGTGTGGGGAATCGATTTCATGGGACCATTCCCGCCTTCGTGCGGGTATGAGTACATCCTGGTTGCGGTGGACTATGTGTCTAAGTGGGTGGAAGCAGTGGCATGTCGAAAGGCGGATGCGAGTGCCGTCAAACGATTGTTCAATGACGTCATCTTCCCTCGCTTTGGAGTCCCACGAGCTGTCATCAGTGATGGAGGGAAACATTTCATCAATCGACAATTCAACAACCTCCTGAGACGTCATGGGGTGACGCATAAAGTGACGACTTCTTACCATCCTCAATCGAATGGCCAAGCAGAAATCTCCAATAGGGAAATCAAATCAATCTTGGAGAAGACTGTGGCACGGACGAGAAGGGATTGGTCCCTGAAATTGAGCGACGCACTCTGGGCTTACTGAACAGCCTTCAAGACCCCGATTGGGATGAGCCCTTTCAAACTGGTATACGGGAAACCGTGTCATCTACCAGTAGAAATCGAGCACAAAGCGTTCTGGGCCACGCGAGCCGTCAACATGGACATGCAAGCAGCTGGAGAAAAGCGAATCCTCGACCTGCATGAGTTGGAAGAGATGCGATTGCACTCTTACGAGAATGCGAGGATCTACAAAGAAAAGACCAAGCGGCTTCATGACAAGCGCATCACGACTCGCGACTTCCAAGAGGGTGATCTTGTACTCTTGTTCAACTCGAGATTGCGACTCTTTCCTGGGAAGCTGAAATCGAGGTGGTCCGGTCCCTTTGTCGTGCGGAAAGTGTACCCTTTTGGTGCAATCGACATTGGGAATGAAGAGTGCGGGACCTTCAAGGTCAATGGGCAGCGACTCAAGCATTACATCGCAGATCATCCACACAATGAGCGTTTCGAGCAGGATCTGTCTGATCCCACCCCAGTCGAAGACTAGCGAAAGGAAGGTCGAGCTTGAGACCTAAAACAAGCGCTTCTTGGGAGGCAACCCAAGCCTGTTTGTTTACTTGCATTTTGATTAGTTAGACGTTATTTTCGTTTTCATTTCATTTTTATTTGTTTTGACTTTACAAAATTCCAAAAAGAGACCTCAGACGCGACCCGCTGGGATTCCGCGCGACCCGCGTCATCCGTCACACGCCCCGTGTGAGCCCATGCGACCATGTGTCACGCGACCCGCGTGATACTGGACGCTACCCGCGTTAAATCGAAACGGTGCCGCATTGAATGGGCGCATCGAAACGACGCGGGCCCCTTTTTAACCCGCGTCCTCCTTCTTCTTTCTCCTTCCCCAGCCGCCTACTCTCTTCTCCTTCTTCTCAACCAAAGCAAGCACCGACGGCTCTCTTGCCTCTCCGCCGATCTTGCACCGTCACCGACACCTTCTTCCTCTCCTCCTTCTCCGCCGAAGCCACCGACGAAACCAGGTAAGTCCTTCTTCTTGTTTTTCTCGTCGGTTTTGCAAACCCTAACCTGACCCTGTTCGTCCAACGCGGCCCGCGTCCATAGTCACGCGACCCGCTCTGGTAACTGGTTCCACCATAACCAGACTGACCAAACCGGTACCATCCCACGCGGCTCGCACCCACACTCACGCGACCCGCTCCGATACCGGTTTCCACCCTAACCAGTCCACGCGACTCGCGTCCTAACCAACGCGACCCGCGTCCTACCCCACGCGAGCCGCATCAAACCCTACGCGACCCGCGTCGGAACTGAACCAGAGTTGACAGAGGCATGGACCCAGGCCGTGAACGCCGTTCTAAACGCCAGCACGAGCAGCGGCAAGCCGCTCTCCGTGCCCAATCCCCACCGCCTGCGCGTACACCTTCTCCCGCTTCGGCCTCGCACGATGACGGTTCTTCTTCTTCTCGTCACTCGTCTTCTTCTCACCATTCCACTCCTCATTCCTCTCGTCATTCTTCGTCTTCTCACCATTCCGGTCCTCATTCTTATTCCCATCATTCCACTCCGCACTCTTCTCACCATTCTTCTCGTCACTCTTCCCACCATTCGTCTCATCATTCCGTCCCTCGTGCCGTGTCTCCCGCGGTGGAGTTTTATTCTGATGAGTCCACCACTCCTACCGATTATACCCACATCTTGCAGCAGCGCAAGTTTGAAAACACTCGCCGAGTCGATTTCGACGCTCTCGAGGCGTTTGGGGTGCGCGAGGAGTTCGTTCGTCTCACAGAGAGGATCGGGTTTACCCCCACTTTCTGGGCCATTCAGCGTGACTGCTATCAGGAGCTCACGCTTGAGTTCCTCTCTTCTCTCAGGCTCAAGTGGGATCCCGAGCACCAGCCCTACATTAGATTCCAGATGCGCGGCGGGCTTTGGCGAGTACCTGTCTCCCTGCTGCGCGAGTGGTTTGGATTCGCTCCTGACCCTAGCACCGAGTCTCTTCATTTCCGCGTGGGCGTCGACAGAGACCACTTCTGGCGTCTGATCACTGGTATGGAGGTCGCCACGAGCAACCAGTACAGGAGCACTGCCATACCTCACCCTGTACTGCGTTGCATCCAGCGTACCTTAGCCAATACCATCTTTGCACGTGGCGAGACAGTCTCACGTGCCAATGAGGAGGACTTGGCGATGTTGGATTTCATGCTCCGCCCAGCGGATTCTCTAGAGCGGCCCGATCTGATGCTCATTATGGTCCGCCACTGGCTCGGTGTCCAGCAGGTCAAGAAGACAGGTGGCTCGATCCACATCGGGGGATACGTCACTTTCATTGCCGAGCAGCTTGACGTATCGCTCGCCGGTTTCACTCTCTCCAGGGGCCCGACTATCATGGATGCCAGGGCCTTCCAGCAGGCGACTTTTATCAGGATCGCGCGAGGTCCGGCTGGCCACCGCACTCGATATTTCTGGCGCCTACAGGATGGTAGCCAGCACGAGTTGCCTTCTCCATCACCTATCTCTTTCGAGGACGAGGCCACTTGGCTGTTTCCTCGACCACAGCCAGCTGAGCAGGCGCCACCACCACCTCCTACTCAGCCACAGCCTCCTCCCGATGGTGATGTCCACATGGCCGATGCCTTCATGCCACCTGTGCAGTTCCATGCCTCCACTTCCTATGCTGCTGGACCCTCCACTTCTTCTGCTGGTCCCTCCTATCCACCTCCCATCTCCGACCCCACCATTCAGGATGTCTACAGCCTGCTGTACGACATGCGGCGCGATCAGGGCGCTGCCCTTCATCATCTCCAGACGCGAGTGAGCACGATTGAGGACATGCTGAGCGACTGGCGATGGTACGGTTCTGATGATGAGTGAGCGGGTATGTTTTCCTTCCCCTCTGCTTTTAGTTCTCCTTATCTTTTAGTCTTGAAGCATTGAGGACAATGCTCAGGCTACGCTTGGGGGGGGGGAGACTTTTATGTTTTAGGATTTATTTTGATTTTACGTAGCTTTACTTAGGTCATGTTTACTTTTCTTAGCACTTTGCATTGCATTTTTAGGTGAAAAATTTGCTTGATTGTTGAAATTAGGGACCTATTTGAAATTTTTTATATGATTAGGATGACCTTGGAAAATTGGAACTAACCTCATAATTGACCAAACAAGACGGATTAGGAACAAATGTTTTGAGATTTGCATATTTGAAAACTTGAGTGTCGAAATAACATTTAGAAACTGATCTGTACCTTTCAAATAGGGAAATAGGGATTTAAAATAAAGAAAGCTTGGGATATTCATCGGTGTGAATGAACACTGGTGGATGTGTGTATTCATGGTTTGTTAAAAAAAAAAAAAAAAAAAAAAAAAAAAAAAAAAAAAAGAGATGAAAAGAAATGAAAAGACGGAGAAAATAAGAGTACTGGCAATAAGTCCTGAATGGACGCCTTTGAGCTCGTCTCCCAAAAAAAAAAAAAAAAAAAAAACAAAAAGAAAAACTTTTGCACATACCAACACACGAAGTCCGCATCTTTCTGACCTAAGCTTGTTCCAAGCTTGGGGGGGCGAAAATGAAAACCAAAAATCTCTACAAACGAAGGCATAGGTTTAGTGAAAAAATGATAAATTGACAAGTTCAAGTAATCAACTTTACAAGTTTTAAAGCATTTAGAGTTTGAAGTTTTGTTAATCAATTTGTGTGGTGAATCAAAATTGACCAAGGAAAGTCCAAATCATAGCAAAAGATTCTTTAGGTTTTTAGTTGAAGCAAATCAAGTAAATTTTCACATTTAGGAACTTAACTTGCATTTAGAATCTAAACCCGGTACCAAAACATTATTTGCTTGAGGACAAGCAAAGGTTAAGCTTGGGGGAATTTGATGTCTCACTATTTGATTGATTGTTTCGACCTATTTCCAGACCAAATATCACATTTTGGATAACTAAATTGCACTGTTTACATTGAAATATCGATAGAATATGGTACTGCTGCAGTTTGGTTATGATTTTGCAGGAAATGGGCGAAAACCGACAAAAAGCAGAGTTCAGACATCTTCCATGCGGGCCGCGTCACACCTGACGCGGGTCGCATCACAGCCCAGTGCGACCTCAGACGCGACCCTCACAGCGCGCATTAGACCCGACCCGACGCGGGTCGCACCCGATCCATGCGGGTCGCGTCGAATTAACTGCGCAGGCCCAATTGAAGCCCAGTAAGCTGTCTATATATAGATCTGGGCCTGCGCGATTCAGACCATCCATAATTCAATTTAAACAGGGAGAGATCGGGACAGAGAGGGGGATTAGCGCCAGAAGTCAGAGAAGAGCTGGAGCAAGAGGAATTTCGGCCAAGATCTCCATTCTAGCTCGATCTCCTTCGATTCTTCTCCTCTTCATCATGATTTGCATCTTCTATCTCTCTTTTCTTCTTTCTTTGATCATGTTAGAGTAGATTTTCAGTTTTGAGGGATTTAGATGTAATCCAAAGCTTTGTTTGATAATGAATATTGATTGAATCTGAATTGTTATTCGTGTTTCTTGATTTTTGTATTGATTGAAATTGCTTGACCTAATTGCTTGATTGATTCTTGATTGTCTACTATTGATTGCTTATGGCATTTATTTTTGTAATTTGTCCTTGATGTATCTTGTGGATTAGGTTTAGTATTTGAGGTAGGTCTAAGATCCGAGAGGTGAGATCAATAGTAGCCGAAAGGTGAAATTTCCATTAGTCGAAAGAATAGTGGATGCCTTTAGTAAACAAAATCAAGAAATTAGGTTTGAATTGAATCTAGGAAGGTGAAATTGCAATTCCATACCAAGTCTATTAAGCCAATACACGAGAGTTGAGGTTCAGTGACATTAGGTACGGTCAATCGAGCCTTACACGAATTAAACAACCAGAATCAGTAATGTTCAGTGTCAGCTCCAGGACCACGCGGGTCGCATGAGAAACCATGCGGGTCGCGTCACGAGGTCGCATGTGAAAGCATGCGGGTCGAGTGAGAGGTCCAGAGTGCTTGAGGGCTACGCGGGTCGCGTGTGAGAGCACGCGGGTCGCGTCACAAGGGTCGCATACGAGAGTATGCGGGTCGCGTGACAAGTCCAGAGCAGCAAAGTTGAGGATGAAGTCTGAAACCCTCGAAACGCTTTTATTTTACAGATAGTCTAAAATCAAACATTTACTTGCTTTCATTGTTTGTTATTACTATTGTTGATTGAAATTAGGAACCTTAAACAAATTCAAACACCCTTCTCACTTCTAGTACCTAATTAGGTTAAGTCGAAAATCAGAATTTGAGTCGTCCCTGTGGATCGACACCCGATTATACTACTCGATAGGGGTTGTGCACTTGCAATCCTTACTCGTGAAGTGTAAACGCGGTTTTAAAAGGTACGCCCTCAAGCGTACCGAAACTTGCGTTGCGCTGTCGTGCGAACAGGCTCCAAATAAATGGGTCAAATGTACTAACTTTGAACTAATAAAACAGGTTCTTAAAATTAAATCATGTTTTGATCCTAAGTTTTTTGCAGTGTATGAATGGCATGTTACAGTGCATTGTTGTTTAATTTCTTACACAAACCCCCTCTGAATAAGATGTGGTTTGCGAAAGAATTTAAACAACAATGTAAGTTGACTGTAACATGCCCATTTCTACACCGCCAAAAACTTGGACCAAAACATGATTAAATATTCAGAAAATGTTTTATTAGTTGAAAATTAATTAGTTTGACCTATTTCTTTCGAACCTTACCAAGATAAAGCATGTTCTTCCAAGGTGTCAAACAAATATAGTGAATTTAGTAAAATCAAAAGAAATTGTTGAATATGGTGTGTTGTAATTGTAAATAAGGAGATGATTTTTATGGATGTTTATTTGAGTAGATAACTTTGTTTATGTTGTTTGTACAACTTGGTAACTTCTATATATGTGGATTAATTGCACAATTGGATAAATAAGGGAATGTTGCATGCATGTACAATTCGATCGGTGTTGTCAAACTCGATGTGCAATACAAATTAAGCAATTTCTAAGAAATATCAACGTAGGGCAAAATTTGCTGAATTTGTATCCTCTACATGCAAAAGGGAATTTTTTGAGTTAATACATGTCGGCCATTCGATCTGTTTTAAGATTTGTGAGTACTACATCCACACTAATATTATTGCAGATGATACGCATTTATCTGCATTTAAAATTCGTGCGGACTACATCAAGTTTGCTATATATACGCTATTGGCATTTATCCGCATAACGCCATCGGTGGAACTATTGAACAGTTGGGATAATCACTACAGGGCCGATGGCAAGTTAAGGATTTCAATATATATATCGAACAACACAAAAGTATTCTTGCACTCTCGAAGTGGTCGTCACTAGCTAGCTTTCTCCACCGCGACTCCGTCTCTAATCACGTGTTGGCTGCCACCTCAATACAACACCGAGCACTTTTGTCTATATCTTTCTCCGTCATTGAAGGTTTAAGTCTCTAACTCTATATCTATATCTTTCTAGGGTTTCTAGTGTTAGGGTGTTTCTAGGGATAGTATGGTTCTAGGGTTTAGGGTTTAGTTTTATATCTTTAATTAGTTTTTCTAAGTTTTTTTTCAGCATTTGTAGTTTTGGAGCTTCCTTACTCTTTGAGTTGTAATTTAATTTCAGCAATGTCATCCCAATCATGCCTGCACTCTTCAGAACCCGTAGCCAAGAGGGAAAGGGACCCCAGGAGGTACGGGGATGATAAGAAAAAGCTGAAAAGGATCACTCCACAACTGATTCACATTACCACTGACAGTCCTGCTGGTTTGGATGTAAGGGTAAAATTTCCTAATTTGTCATTTTATTGATTTTCGAATCCTCAACAACATGAAATATGCAAGAATGACCTTGCCTTTACATCCAATCACATAGATTTATTTTTTGAAGATTTTCATCCAGTGAAGACCTGTTAGGAGGAATGCAAGTGTTCGAGCAAGGCATTGGATATTAGCTAGAGCAAAGCCAAATGCAGCTACAGAGAGGATTATAGCAGCAACATATGTTCTTTCTAGGGGTTTGGAAAGCAAGATGCCTAGCTAAGAAGCTAGCACCTTGAACTGCAAGTCAGATAAGGCACCTGACTGAATAACTTGGTGTTTTTTTTAATTATAAGCCGTTATCTGTACTTAATAGTGAAACATTCATCTATACATGATAGGAACCTACTTATGTGATTAATCAGAGAGCCAATATCTGCCAATATCTCCAAAAATCTGCAAGAGTAATACGGGGTTTGGAAAGCAAGATGCCTACCCAAGAAGCTAGCACGTTGAACTGTAGTACTCAGGTAAGGCACCTGACTGAATAACTTAGTGTTTTCTAATAAGCTGTTATCTGTACACGATAGTAATACATTCATTTATACATGATAGGAGCTTGCTGAAGTAATTGTTGAGATGGCCAATACGATGACTAATGAATTGGTGTTATCGAAATGGCCAATACCTGTAGGAGGAATACGTGGTGGGGTCCCGCTTGTAGATCAGGAGGCATTGGACGACCTAGGCCTGGAATTCCAACTACTGCATGACAAATATCTTGCGATGCCACTATTTGAAGGAGGCGACTTCTGTTGCTATATCGGGCCAGGAGTGTTTTTGGATGAGGGCTTTTATCTAACAGTGGCTTTCACAGATATCCGTGATCTTATGACTTATAACGAGATCGACGTCTCTATTATCCAAGTCTGGATAATGTGAGTATTTATTAGTATAAACAGATATAATAATGTTGACTTATAATGAGATCTCCTTTATTTTATTCTGACACTGACTATTTTCAGGTATTGCATGAAGCTAGTTACTGAATTAGGTGCCCAAAATACACCTGACATTGGTTTCCTGGACCCCACACTGCTGAGCACCACATACATAAACCACAATAATGAACAATCCCTTTCATTACTTGGCTGATACCTTTCTAAGTTTCATGATAAGCATCTTGTATTCTTACTATGCCACCAAGCTGGGTAAGCTGCTAATTGTACTCATGTTTATTGTCTTTTTTTAACAAGTTTGTATTGATTTATTATTTTATTACTTATATTGTAGAGCACTTTGGAGGCTTCTCATTATCATCTCAAAACATAATGTTGCCTACTTGCCGGACTTAATGCCAAATCATGCCGATAACTTAGATGTTGTTCCTCTATTACGGAAGTAAGCAAAATACATATAATTTAAAATGCAAAATACTAAATTGGCCTACTTCTAGGTACCATATACTAACCTTTAATAATTCTAGGGCTTTTAAGTCATACATAAACCAGGGAGGTCGGCACATGCCAGGGAAAAGAGCACTGGAAGTCAGAATGTTTCAGGTAAGAAATATTTTAATCGAGTATTTCATTGTGACTTATTTCATGTTCCAATTGCACTACTAATTAGATTTTGTTTTAAATAATACATATTTGATCAGAGCCCCACACAAAGTAATTCATGGGAGTCCGGGTTTTATGTAATGAAGAACATGGAGATGCTCATAAAAAATTATGCACGTTCTTTTCCAAAGGTTTGTCAATCACTTGTTTCTATCATGCTTTCATATTAAGTTCTTATATATGTTATTTATGTTTTGATTTATTCATGCAGTGTCGTCTGTCCAGAATTCCATACAAAGAAAATGTATTTCATGACATCCGTATCCAATGATGTAAGTTCTTCTTGGAATTAGTGTAATTACTGTGCAAGTACTTGTCTGTGGTGTAAAACATTTGTTGTTTTCTGTTTTTTGCGGTCAGACAATTTGGTGTTGGTTTTAATAATGTGGTTTTAATAATGCGGTCAGACAATTGTTAGTTTTATGGTACAATGACAAATTGCTCTATATATTGTTGTATATGTGATTTTGTAGTAGCTTGCTGGTTTATAATTGTTATCTAATTTATATATTGCTTGTTGCATGGATTAATTAGTACTTATGTTGGATAACTTGTGTATGTATATATTGTTGATGTCTATATTAATTGTTGGTTAAAATATGGGTATATAATGCATGCATGTTTATTGTTGTTTTGCTGGGTTTTAAAAATGACTAGCAAATATATGATGGAGGCTAGCCCCTAATTAATTAATACAAGAATTAATAATGAAACATAATAATTATATATACATCACAATCGCCTCAAAAATTAATGACCGATGGCAAACTAGGACCTGCCAACGCCAACTCAAACAAAACAGATGGTGTAAGACATTTTTGCAGTCGACTATTAAAATCTAACAGACAACGTTAATTACATTTGCTATCAGTTGCAAAAAGAAACAGATGGCGTTGGTTACTAACACCGTCCATTTGATCAATGCGTTGCCGATGACATATCGATTAAGGCCATCTGTTTTGAGCCGATGGCATATGGGTATACATTTCCTATCGGGGCGATAAGCATCAGTTCGGAAACCAATTGCGGATAGCGATTTCTCCCGACGGCGAAGGATTTTTTTGTAGTAGTGTCATCCATTGTTGTGAATTTACTTATCATTCTCTTTTCCTCGGAGATCAATAAAATTCGTTCAATTCTTTGATTCAATTTGTGTTCTTTAGTTGGTTATACTAAATTGAACGTGGGAACATGACAAACAAATTATTTGATTTATTATATTTACTGTTTCATGAATAATAACCAACAATTTCACAAAATGACTGACAAAAGGATCAATTAAACAGGGAACTTAGCGAACCTGGCAAGGCAAGTTAGCGAAGAGAGTAGGAAATTAAGGATCACCTAAAATAATTGAAGGTGTGAGGTGGGAGGCGGCGACGCGCTAGAAAGGAGAAATGAGAGTTGTGTGTTGTGTGAAATTGTAATTCTGGAAGTTCGGATCACCGAAAATAGCCAAAATTTTGTGTTTGGAACTGTTTGATCATACGATCCCTTTAATATTTGTGCCGGAGCTGATCGGACAGTCTGGATCCAACTCAAAATTTGGGTTACTTTAGGTTATCCGAACTCAAGAAAGGTTAGGCTAGCTTCCAAATTTTTTTATTTCGAAGGAGTACTATAAGTCATATTATAGATCTTGTTATGATATATATGTTATTCTTATGTATTTGTATTCGGAGATGAGAATATGAGATTGTATGTTTTGTGATCTTGGTACTATTAGATCAATTGATCAAGTATGGTTATAATATTTTCTTTTCTTTTCTTTAAGTAATGCAACTGTATATCCTGATGTGAGCTTCCAAATAAATAAATGCAAGCCGATGAATTAAAATTCATTTTTATCACCGAGTGGCAATATTTCAGCCTAAATCAGAAGAAAATGATTTCATTTGGGGTTGTTCTTAATTACATATGATATAGATAGAAAACTACTTATTTTGAATGGTCCAAAATCTTTAAATTAAGTAATTTTGTATCTATTTTGAAAGTAGTAAAAGAAATTCTAGAAATGAAAATTTTGGCATCCAAGCACATGTTATTATGGAGATCATGTTGTGCGGAGCAGATCTCCTGTTTGGATTTTAAAATATTATTTTGAAATCCTGATAGTGGCTATCATATTAGTGTACGTTTGAACTTTAAAAATAAAGGAACTTCGGTTTTCAAACAATTTCGGTCTTTGGCGATTCAAAAAGCAACAAGAGAAACCAAAAATCTAGTGCAGCCCAGCCGCCACAACCCTGGCTGACATTGTAAATGCTGAAATTAACCAAAAAAATGGATTTTTCAACTCTGGATGAAATCTCAGTATCAACAGAATTATACACCATTAAAGAACTATCAGCAAATAATTCCAAATTGAAATATTATGCCTTACTTTGATAGTTTCCAACAATTTCCCAAAGTTTAAAACAATCTTAAATTTTTTCTCCAAACACAAATTGTCAAGCTCATAATGAATACTGAAGCACACAACCTCATTTCATTATCTAATGTGAACATAAGAACCATTCTACATCTATCGACAAAGATATTAATCGATAAGCTAAAATAAGAAAATACAAAATCACAAACAAACTGATAAAGTTTCCTACCATAGTTTAGGAGTCAAGCACGAACTGGTCCCAAATGGACTCCTGCCAAATCCCACCAATTTTTGCGAGATTTCGTTGGAGCCAAATTTTCCCTCCCTGTGTGCATTCATATTGCGGGATTTGCCATCAAATGGAAGAGTCCGATCATAGCGTTAGCCATCAAATTATATAGAACTTGAATTTTACAACCACAACTTATTTATGTTCACATTCCGAGCTGAGGTAGAACAACTTGCAGTATTTATATTTACATCATTTTTGTGCTTGGCATGCAAATAATTATATACACAAAAAATAACATATAGATATTACTGCCAAGTACTACATACTCATAATTAAATCATAGCCGGTCCACATACAACATATCAAGGAATAAATGTAGATATTAAAAGGGAAATAAATACCCAAAATGGTTAAATGGTTAAAAGATATCAAATTTCAACAATAAATTCTAACATAATAATCCTAGGGTGAGAATAAAATTAACCCAAGTGACAGAAGTAACAATCTATATTTAAGTGATCTCATATCTTAGTATGCAGAAAAGCACCTCAATCTGGTCTGAAGTACCTGAAACTAACATAACGGAAAACAAGTAGGTAAATTTGTAATACTAAAATTACTTTGAAAAAACACTAATCACCAAAAATTTTAAGAAGGCAGTCAAATTAGACAACTGAAGTAAATATCTAACTAATTGAACAAAAATTAAAATTAATGCGTAATTAAACTTACATGGTTTTTAATGCATAATTGATATCGGAGAGTTATACCAGACTAGGCACAAACCAAGTCCCCACTGAATCAAAAGGGCAATGCAGCACCTCAGTTGTACCATCCCCTATGTCGTATCTACAAAGATATCGCCACTTTTTTAGGAAGTAAATGCAATTTCCTTTGAATCCAGCAAAATTACTCGCACAGAACGATAACCCACGGTAATATTGCAGAAACAACATTTGGTCACCGATATCGGTAATTTTCACCCAACATGGGTTCCTTTCTCCATCACCGAAATAAAGACAATATATATCAAATTGGCACGGCTCTGCCTTGGAATGATGGAACAATCTGAGAATCTTTCCTCCTGACTCAACTATAAATGTGCGACCCTTTAGATGTGGGTTTGTGCCCTCTGGTGGTGCGACTTGATAAGCCAATTTTTTTGTTGCAATATCAATAACATTTGTAATGCCAGTACCTTTGTTGTGACTGAAGTATTGTCCCATATAATATGCATTACCACTATAACAATTGTCGACCCCTTCTACATAGACCCAATCATCAGCCTTAGATCGCCAAAAAGCCATCTTATTAGTATTTCCTGACACAACGACAATATCGCAGCCTTCAATTGGATCTAGACCAATATAGTCAGGGAGGAACCCATGTTTAATATCTGGGACATGGATCTGATCACGAGTAAGAGGATTAAGGAGATACCTCTCATAATTTCCCAGGTTATAGGCAAGTAAATAACGACATCCGGGCCCATTGAGCCAGTCACGACAAAAACTTGGACAAGTGATAGTATGAACTTTACCAGACGAGAGGCAGTAGAAGCGTAAAATGCTTTCACCATCGTGACCGTGCTCTAGAAGCCAGGGGAGTTGTGGGGGAGGATCGGTGACTGGGACTGATAACTGCCAGCTCTTGCACACAGCACGGAAGCGAATGAAATCAGAGATATCTGGTAGCTTTTTGGAGAAGAGATGGAGAATGTCTTGTGGAAGTTCAGACCAATTTCTCTCACCATTGGTAGAGTTTTTAGTCTTTTGCTTGGGCATCTGAATTTTGGAAGATGGAAGCAAGTGTATTTAGTACTAAAAGGGGTTTTTTAATTTGGTTTTTTAGAGTTTCGGGCCGAGGTCACAATGCATACAAGATAGGGCTGCTAATGGGCAGGCTTTAGCTACATGCTTTGTCCAGTCCAGTATAACTTAAAAAGTCCAAACCTTGATTTGTCCCGAACCACTCAAGTAGTGCCAGTTGAATAACAATGTAAAAATATGATTAACAATGTTTATGCAACCAGACCACCATATTAGGGTAAATTAATATAGCCTAAATTAACCCTCAATCAAAGTGCATAAATACCAAACAGCCTAGCTTCAATTATACGAGAGAGAGAAGAATGAGGCAGTAGCACAGTTCGCTAGAAAAAAGATTTATAACTGTTGGATACCCAAAGGTCAAGAGTTCGAGGTCCTCTCACCACTTCGCTGCCTCTGCAAAGTTTTCAAAAAGAGAGAGAGAGAGAGGGACCTGCCTTGTTGAGTTTTTCAGACGCGATATGCTTCAGGGCTCGATGTGAGAGACGGAGGAAGGGGGGGGGGGGGGATTGAGGCAAGAGAATCAGAGAAATAGAAAATAGGAGATGGGGGAGTCCGGATATGGATATGGATATGGATATTGTTAATTCACAGGCACAAGTCTAAATTTCAAATTAATTCACAGGCCGTCCATTATTTCACACCATTCCAGAAATATAGATATTCTACTTTAAAGATTATATAAAATTAGACACAGCAAATTATTTTCGTATTTTTCAATCTATATAATTTTAGGTTACAAAACTTTTTTTATATTTAGATTATTTATTGCTCGATTATTTTTTTTACTAATTTTTTCTTTTAGTTCAATGGAATTCTTCATTTAATTGCAAATTTTTATTTATTGTTTGATACGTACACTACTACAGAAATGGTCATTGTACACGGCACATTGTACATGGACTTGGCAATTTTATAGAAAAACCGTGTAGAAGTTGTAATTTTTTGGATGCCTGAAATATATGTAGGATCTCTACACGGATATTTATAAAAGAATCAGTGTAGAAAGACGTGAGAGAGCTACACGGACGTTTACTAGAAAATGTACACGGCTTATTGTTTAAATATAGGTGGAGAAAGCCTTGAGAGAGCTACACGGATATTTAATTAAAGAACCGTGAAGAAAGGTAAGAATTGTACACGGATGTTTGTTTAAATGACCGTGTATATAACCCGTAGGAGCTACACGGATGTTTTATAAAGAGCCGTGTAGAAATGTCGACTTTGTACACGGTTTTTTGTTTAAATGACAGAGTAGAAAGCCTTTAGTGAGCTACACGGACGTTTAATAAAGAGCTGTGTAGAAAGGATATTTTAGGTTTTTTGTTATATAAAAGGCCTTCTCCCCAGCGCCGTTTTGATCAATTTATACTCTCCCCTCTCACAGTTAACAATTGGGTTGAGATGTAGGTTTATCAATTGTTTTAGATCGCAAAATTAGATCGATATGAGCTACTGTTTTGGGAGCTCACAGATGAGCGATCTGGTATAATTGATAACCTACATCTCGAATTCCCATGCGAAGTGCTTCATTTTCCCAATTTTTTCGAGATGTTATAACTGGAGGCCGGATCTGAGATATTGGAAGTTAATTTGTATTTCTCCTCTATATCTTGCTAAGGTGTTTAGTTTAGGACATATAACCAAAAGGCTACTTAGATTAATGTAACTAGTAGTCCTTACTTTGGTTACATTAACCTAGCTAGGTAGTCTTTTGGTTAGTTCCTTGCATGTCCTAACTAATTCGGGCAAGCAAGATCCAGAGGAGAAATTATCTCTATTTTTCCGATCAATTTTACTGGACGAAGAGTTGGCCGGTAAGAGTTGGGTGAAAGACCTTCAGAAAGAGGTGAATGTGACCCGGATGAAGAGGTGAATGTGACCTTCAGAGCCGGGTGAAGAGTCGAATGAAGTCGGAGATCATCCGACTCTTCATTCGTCTCTTCGTCCGGCTCTGAAGGTCCTTCATCGACCTCTTCCATTTTTTTTGAAGGTCCTTCATCTAACTTTTAACTCAACTCTTTAGTAAAACATATCTTCATATCACCCCTCTGTAAACCCTACCGGCACCAAAAGGAAAGAACCACCCTATACCAAAAGGAAAGAACCACCCTATTCTACTCCTTAATGGAAATGTTTAGTTTACAATATGACTTTTTATTCCAACTTTTGTAATGCTTTAATTTTGTATAATTTTGGGTACATGAATTTTTAGTTTAAATGTCTTCCTCTGTTTTGGAAATTGTTTGTTCTGAAAAACATAGGGAAAAAAACTAGCTGACAGTCAAAAAAAAAAAAAAAAAAAAAAAAACAATGCTACACGGACGTTTAATAAAGAGCCGCGTAGAAACGAGAAATAGTATACGGATTTTTGTTTAATTAACAGTGTAGAGAAATAATTTACACGGCTGTTTATATAAAAGTCTGTGTGTCTTTCTACACGGATTTATAGCTAAATATCCGTGAAAACAAAGATACTTGCTCGAAATAATGGAAGGCTAAACCAAAAAAAAAACAAAAATTAGGAAAAAAAAAAGAATTCTAAATGTCCGTGAAGAAAGTTTATCTTTTATATTACACACGGCTGTTTATATAAATGTCCGTGTATAAAGGTTATCTTTTATAAACGGCTACATATGTAAAAGTCCGTGTAGCTCTCGTAATGCTTTTTACACGGATTTATAGATTATCATCCGTGTAGAAAGGTTATTTTAGGGTTTGGAACTATATAAAAGGCATTCTTCCGGCGCCGTTTTGATCAATTAATACTTCTCTCTCTCTCTCTGTATTGAATTGGTCTGATTTCTGCGCACAAGGAACGAGGCCGGATCTGAGATATAGCTTGGAAGTTAATTCGCATTCTCCTCTCTATTGCCAAGGTTAGTCATACATATATATATTTCCCTCTTCTTTATCTAATTTTCTATTACTGATTAATATTGCTTAATTATTTCTGTCAATTATTATTTAATGCTTGATTTGTTAATATAATGTAAATAATTAGTGTATTGTGGTCCAATAACCGACCTACTGATTCTTTTAGGTCCATGCCCGTTCAAAATTAATCCAATAGGGATTAATTTTGGATAGTCCCCCGTTTGGGACTGCTCTTTGAATATTGTGTCTCATTTAGGATGTGAACACGTATTAGCGGGATTTAATTAGTATTTGAGGAAAGTTCGACAGTATTTCTCCTTATTGCTCCTACGAGTATGTGGTTTTTACGCATACTTGGGGAGTTAAGGAGAAATGCTGCCAAATTTTTCTCAAATACTAATTAAATCCCGCTAATATGTGTTCACATATGAGCCATAATATTCAAAGAGTGGGTTAGGATTGTAAACCAGCCCTTTATAAGCCAAGAATTTGGAACAATATATATGCTGACCACCATATATGTTTAATTGAAATTTTTTTTTTACTTTAATTTACAGATGGATCGAAGTTGGATGTACGAATTGTGACGTGATAGTGCAGAATACTTGGCTCGCGTTGATGAGTTCCTAAAATTTGCTGAGAGTTATAGAGTGGACAGAAAAGATAACGACATCTTGTGTCCTTGTAGAGATTGTAAAAATTATATAAGATTTGGGGATTCGGAAGAAATTAGAGCTCATTTGATTTGTCGGGGATTTAAGAAAAAATATACATGTTGGTTTATGCATGGTGAGAAAATTGGGGAATGTAGTGGAACCAATAGAAATTTTGTTTTGGACGAGAATGATGATAATGTAGAAACTGTTGATAATTTTGAATTTGAATGAAACGATGATTTTGAGAATGTCGAAAATTTCGATAATGCTGGGCTTGATTGCAACGAGGATGATGAGGTGGAGATTGATGAAAATGCAGAATACAATTTTACTGAGAATCTAGAGGACATGTTACGTGATGTGGAAGATGAAATTAGTGATAAAAATTTTAAAAAATTTCAGTATCTGTCTAATGAATCTAAAAAGCCGTTATACCCCGGGTGTACCAAATTTACAAAACTATCAGCTGTGTTGAAATTATTGAACTTAAAAGCAGACAACAGTTGGAGCGATAAGAGTTTCACGTCCTTATTAAAGCTTTTACGAGAGATGCTCCCAGATAACAACGAGTTACCCTGTACAATATATCAGGCGAAGAAGTTGATCTGTCCAATGGGTTTGAAGATTGAAAAAATACATGCATGTCCGAATGATTGTGTATTGTACCGTGGCGAGTACGAGGCCATGCATGTTTGTCCTAAATGCGGTGTTTCACGGTATAAACGCAAGGACCAGGACACTAACGATTGTGATGGAGGAAAAATGGCAAGGCCCCTGGCTAAGGCGGTGTGGTTTTTCCCGATAATACCGAGATTCAGACGGTTATTTGCAAATCCCAAAGATGCGAAATTGTTGCGTTGGCATGAAGAAGAGCGCAAAAGAGATGGTAAACTAAGACACCCTGCTGATTCAATTCAATGGAGAAACATTGATAGACATTTCGAAGGATTTGGTGGCGAATCACGAAACCTTAAGTTAGGGGTGAGCACAGACGGAATGAGTCCGTTTGGAAGCATGAGCAGTCAGCACAGCACTTGGCCAGTTCTTATATGCATCTACAATCTTCCTCCTTGGTTGTGCATGAAACGCAAGTACATAATGATGTCATTACTAATCCAAGGACCCAGACAACCCGGAAATGACATAGATGTGTATCTCGCACCATTAATTGAGGACCTCCAGAAATTGTGGAGGGATGGTGTCCGGGTGTGGGATGCGTACGGCAAAGAGCAATTTAATTTGCGGGCCATGGTATTCTGCACCATAAATGATTTCCCCGCGTACGGGAATTTATCGGGTTACACTTGTAAAGGAGCAAAGGCGTGCCCCATCTGTGAAGATGACACGCAGGTGCTGAGGTTGAAAAATTGTAAAAAGAATGTTTTTATGGGGCACCGTAGGTTTCTTCCTGTTAATCACCCATACCGTAAGAAGAAGAAGGTATTCAACGGGAAAATTGAGCTTGGAGTGGCACGTCGTCCGTTAGATGGGAAGAATGTCTTCATGCGGGTTAAAAACCTTGCTGTTGTTTTTGGAAAACGTGCCAAACCACCACCGAAAGATATTTGGAAAAAGAAGTCCATATTTTGGGAGCTACCATACTGGGAATATTTAGAAGTGAGACATTGCCTAGATGTTATGCATGTTGAAAAAAATGTCTGTGATAGTTTGATTGACACATTATTGAACATTTCGGGGAAAACGAAAGACGGTCTTAAAGTTCGAGAAGACATGAAATTAATGGGAATACGACCCGAGCTTGCACCGCAGGATAAAGGGAAGCAAAAGGCATACCTCCCCCCCGCAATGTGCACAATGTCGAAGATCGAGAAAACGAGCTTTTGTAAGTGCCTTCATAGTATTAAAGTCCCATCAGGGTATTCTTCGAATATTAAGAAGCTGGTGTCGATGAAGGACCTGAAATTGATTGGTCCGAAATCCCACGACTGTCATGTTTTAATGACACATATGATTCCTGTTGCAATTCGGGGAATTTTACCGAAGCCCGTGCGGCAAACCATTACGAAGCTTTGTTTTTTCTTCAATGCAATTAATTCCAAAGTGATAGACCCGCTCAAATTGGACGCTTTGCAGAAGGAGGTCGTCGTTACCCTTTGCCATCTTGAGATGTATTTTCCGCCATCTTTTTTCGATGTTATGGTTCACCTTGTTGTTCATCTCGTGAGGGAAATTCAGATCTGTGGTCCCGCGTTCCTGCGGTATATGTATCCATTCGAGAGATTCATGGGTATTTTGAAAAGTTACGTAAGGAACCGACATCGTCCCGAAGGTAGCATTGTGGAGGGATATTCCACAGAAGAGGTAATTGAGTTTTGCACCAACTACATGACCGGTGTGGGTCCTATTGGCGTTCCAACATCTCGATACGAGGGAAGGCTACAAGGAGTAGGGACAATAGGGTTGAAAGCCATAGTTGCTGATAACGATGACCTGCGAAAGGCACATTTTATTGTACTGTAGCACATGGCTGATGTTGCTCCATATATAGATGAGCACATGACGATCCTTCGACAACAGAACTACACGAGAAGTCAGAAGTGGCTTACTGACGAGCATAACCGTTCTTTTATAGGATGGATGAAAGACAGAGTGAGATCACACCCCGAAATGTCCCCCGTAAATGAAACTGTTAGATTGCTGGGCGAAGGACCCCAAATGGTTGTTAGAACATTCCAAGGATACGAGATTAACGGTTATACATTTTACACTAAATTACAGTGTGATAAGAGCACGATGCAAAATAGCGGGGTGACGATGGTGGTGACGTCCCAAGAATTCAGTAGATCGGGGGATGCCCGGCCTGTAATAGCTTCAAAGTCTTATTACGGCATTATTGAAGAAATTTGGAAGCTCGTTTACAATCCTCACCTTAGCATTCCCTTGTTTCGGTGCCAATGGGTCGAAGACCGGGGTGTTAAAGTTGATAACGACGGGTTCACCCTCGTTGATTTTGACAAAGTCGGATATGTGGATGATCCGTTCATACTTGCCAAGCAAGCCACCCAAGTCTTTTATGTCACTGACCCGAGTGATGATAGGTGGAGTGTCGTCCTATCCGGAAAAAGAAGGATTGTTGGGGTAGAAAACGTCACCGACGAAGAAGAGTACGACCAGTTCGAAGAGATACCTCAATTTTGTACCGATGTGCAAGCTGAGATAGCAACAATTGCAGAACAAGACGAAGCAAATTACATGAGATCTGACCACAATGAAGGATTATGGGAAGATGTTCAAACAGTGGAAAAAAAGAGAAAAAGGAAAAAAAAATCCAATGTATAATATTTACTCCTTTTAAACTTGAAAATTTAAATATTTCTTATTTGGAAAAAAAAAATTCAATGCATAATATATATTTCTTTTATAATATTTCAGAGAGCCCAATGAAGCTAAAGACTCAAGGCCGGTCTATCTCTGGATATTTCTGTCTCATTGTAATGTTTTTATTTCGTTTCTAATATTTCTTTGTTGCATCAGGAGCAAGAACCAGATAGATTATTTTAGATATGTGGGCAGAGTGGTTTCAACAGTAATTTTTGTAAACTAGAAATATGGATTTGTATAATTTAGTGTAGGTTTTTTTGTATTAATTTTTGATATAATCTAGACATCATGAATTTTTGTATAATTTCTGATATAATTTAATTAGTACGTGAAACACCCATCTTTCTAAGAATAATTTTTAATTTCATTAGAAATTCAAAGGGAGCAACACGGACATTTAATTAAACATCCGTGTACAAATACATTTATACGTTTCATAAAATGTCTGTGTAGAAATTCAAAGGGAGCTACACGGATATTTCATTACACATCCGTGTAGGAAGGTATTTTTTCCCCTAAAATTTTCTCAGAGAAAAAGTAATCGAAACGGGGGAGTGATTATTTGAATTCGTTTTCGTCTTTTCAGAATTAAAAAGATAAGGCAACTTCTCGAATTAAACGTTTTCTATAGTTGGACACGGACGTTTAACTAAAAATCCGTGTAAGAAAAGTTTTCTCTACGGTCGTTTAATTTTCAATAGTTTTTTGGCCTTCTAAGAAACGTACACGGGCGTTTAATGAATAATCCGTGTACAAAAGGTTTCCTACACGGATATTTAATTAAACGCCCGTGTAGAAATTGAAATAGTCAAATTACATTATTCTTGAAAATACTTTACTTGAACAACAGGGACTAAATTGCATGTTATTTTGAAATATTTTTTTGTAAAAAATATTTTGAAATAATTACTTGAACAGAAGGTATTTTTTTCCGAAAAATTATTCTATGGTTGTTTTATAAATTTGTAAACCCAGATAAGGTCATATCAAGTAAAGTGTTCATTTATGTTTTCAAATCGAATTATTTAGAGAGCATTAGGCATTCTATGATATTATTTAGACAGATTATTTAAGTTAATTTTAAATAATTTACTTTTTAGTGATTATCCATGAATTAATTATTTGTTGGTTGTTTTGTACTGCTAATTCATATCTATAACAGTATTTATTTAGATAGCATGAAGTATTTAACAAAATAGTTAAACGGAAAGAAAACAAAATGCTGATTAAATTAAGAACAAAAATATATTACATCAAAACAAAACGAAAAAAAAGCTAACTTAATTAAACACTCCTTCACTGGCCTGGCTGAATTGCTCCTTGGCCTGACCCCCTCCTTTTAATCCAGGGTCTCTTTGGCCTAATCCAGGGATTGCCCCTCCTTTTGTAGGGCTTTGGTGGTGGGTGCTCCCTTGGGCTTCGTCGTGGCACATTTGAGGGCGGCCATGGCCATGTTCTCCTGTAGTTGGGAGGAGGCATTTCATAGCCGGGAGGGACTTCGGGAGCATCTTCGGGAATGACATAGCCGGGGGGCAATGGCCATGGCACATTTGTGTCTTCCTGTTTAACCGAAGCGGCCATTTCTTCTTCCAAATTCTCAGAGAAAAGTAATCGAAAAGGGGGAGTTTCTCAGATTATATTGAATTTTGAAGTCGTTTCGTCTTCTTAATTAAAAAGATAAGGCAACTTCTCGAATTCCGTGTACAAAAGGCTTTTGAAGGTCGTTTAATTAAAAATACATGTACAAATGGCTCTTAACACGGCCGTTTAATTTTCAAGAGTTGTTTCGCCTTATAAGCAACGTACACGGGCGTTTAAGAAAAAATCCGTGTACAAACTGTTTTCTACACGGATATTTATTTAAACGCCCGTGTAGAAATCACGAAATATTTATTTGCATTTATTATTAAGTTCTGCTAGATACTCGAAGATATAAAATAATTTTCAAGCTAAATAAAACTGAAATCAGGTTCCTTTTTATATTTTGGAATTTCCATTTTGAAACATATGGAATTTGAAAAATATGAAACTTTGGAATTTGAAAAAATTAATCTAGAAAACCATATGTAGGCGCGCATTTCATAATTTCGCGTAACCTAATTATACACGGGTGTTTAATTAAACGTGTAGCTCTCTTACGTTTCTACACGGGTGTTTATTTAAATGTCCGTGTATATTTAGTTTACGCGAAATAAAGTGCGCGCCTCGTCTCTGTCGCTCGATATCTTTTCAAAATCTCCTCGTCTCCCCTAAAACCTAAACCCCCTAGTCTCCTATCTCTTTCTGTGGTGCTGCCATCGTTCTCTCTCTCGGTGCTAGCTCGGTCTCCTCTGTCGCTCTCCTCTGAACTCGCCAACTGAATCTCTAAGCTCCTCTCGCGCGGTTGCTGTTCTGTCCTTGAAAGGCTCTCTCTCTCTCTCTCTCTCTCTAAGTTGCAATGCTCCCTGTATCTTGGTTAAATCAAAACCCTTATCTCTGATTGTATTTTGGTTAAGTGAAAAGTTTCCTCAACTGACCTATTCTGGTGACATGGACACCTAATGAATGTTACAGGGACTAAATTGCAAAACCAACACTATGATTGAACAAAGGACCCAACAACACATAAGTTAGACCTAAATTTTACATTTCATAGCATTTGTAATAATGTTTCTTTTTTGTAGAAAGAACCATGTCACAGCCAGGTGAGAATGCAGATATGATTTTGGAAACAGTGGAACCGCAGGTAGATATGATAGTGGAAGAAGAGGACCAGCAGTCTCAGACAGAAAAGAGGAAAAGAGGTCCGACAATGTGCACGAAGACCTCAGAGGCAAAGGATTTGCAAATCGAGTTCGACAAAACCGGATGTCCGAAGGGTCTACGTAGGGCAGAGTACACAAATTGGTGTAACAATTTGGTGAAGCAGAAGGCATCTATCTTGGTTGAGAGGTGGGACAAATTCTCTGACGAAGATAAGAATGAATGGTGGAACATTGTGAAGGTAAAAAAAAAAACTGTACATGCATTATATATTCATTTTTCGTATTCTGTTTGTTATTTCTTTTTTTGTTGGATACAAGTTTTCTAGCATGTCTTAACCTTTGGTATATTTCTAGGGGTGTAGGTGATAATTCTTGCTTTGTAGGACTATATCCCAAATTCTATCATTTAGCAGTTATACAGAGAAAAATTCAAAACCAAATATATATTACCTGCTAAATGAAATCAATGTAGTGTACTGGGTACCGCCACCATGCTTGAACTGGGTACCGCCACCAGGAAAGGTAAGGTAATCGCCAGACACCTTGACCCAATTCTGGTGCCCTACACTATTATCATGACAGATAGCAAAATCAGCAAAGAAATATCACTAACAAACTCAGCTAAAATCAGCAAGTTATATATGTCTATACCTGACCTGAAAACTTGAATGAACTTACATGCAGTAATTTTGTTGTCAATCATGCAGGCTCATTGGAACATCCAGGATGACGACCCAAAGTCCGCGAAAAAGAAAAAGACTCTGAGGAAAATGAATGAAGCTTGGAAGCAATTCAAGAGCACGTTGAAGACGGTTTTCATGGAGGAAGGGAGAAATCCGGTAGGCTACTATAAATGGCTGAAACAAGAGGACTGGGAGGAGTTTCAAGCTTTGAAGTCCACAAAAGAGTTCAAGGTATATAAATTCAGCCATCTTTTTCGTATTCTGTTCTTTCTCGATATGTACTTATCTTCCTTAAACTAGCTAACTGATGTGCCTTGATGTGTGAAGGTAAAAAGTGACGAGGGCAGGAGGATCGCGAAATTGAACAAGTACCCGCACAAATTAGGGTCAGGTGGTTACGAGGGTAAGTCGGTCGAATGGGCTAAGGTACTGGACCAAAACAAAGATTCTGACTCACCTGTGGTTAGGATCCAAAATCCTAGGGCCCAATGCTGGCTCATGGGAAGATCTGAGGTAACCGCTGACGGGACGATAGTACTCCCAAGTGACGTGCAACCCGTGGCTCAGAAAATAGTAAGAGTCTTTGTGGTAACTTCGTGTACATTACTTTGTCTTTTGCTATAACTAATTTTTTTTTAACAGTTGGATGTGGAGGAGGAGGTAAATTCGGGCTCCATGACATTCGAAAGAGTGGATGATTCCTTGTCCGCAGCGCTCGGGACTAAAGAACACACGGGTCGAGTTAGGGGTGTCTCGGTCTACTGTGGCTGGAAGGATGTATACAACGGACCAAAACCAAAAAGAAGACCGCGTGCCAAAGTTAGCACGGAAGAGATGGAATCAAGGTTGGCGCAGGTACGCCAGGAGGTATGCGAGGAGTTCAGAACGGAGTACGATGGAAGGATCGCTGAATTCGAATCAAGGTGGATCAACCAAATTACATCTCTTACGCAGCAATCCGAGCAACAACCTCCCGTTTCGCCGGGATTTCGGCGAAGCAGTCAAGCATCCGGGACCGAAGTTCTGGGCGTGTTGGACAATCTACAGGTAATCACTACTTGTTCATAATCTACCCGTAATTGTGACTTGTTCATTAACTAATTTCTGATAATTATTGCAGGAGGCCACATCATGCGACCTCGTCATGTGGCACGACAAAACTCCTCTGACCCTTGCTAAGGGTATTGTACATCCTCCAGCCGGTTCTCAGCTAAGGCCCAACCACCTCCCCGTAACGGTTGACATGATTGTGGCCGATTGGGCTGCCCGCATACCTCTTCCTGTCCCTACCGACGGCATGGTGGTGCTTGATGATGCCCGTAGACAGATTGTCCAATGGCCCAAGTGTCAGATTATTTTGGATCAGGTAATCTCTAAATAAAACACGGATATCTTATGTTACGTTCAAATGATTATTTTGAAATACTTGAAAAAAGGTTCAAAATCTGATACAGACCCGAAGAGGCGTTGGAAACGCTGCGGACGAAGCTTTGTCACCGGTACGGCGAGGCTTGGAAGTAGTAGTCGGGGCTGATGCGCAAGAATCTCCTGCTGCGCCAGTGGCGGCACCAGCGGATGCGCCAGCGGCTGCGCCAGCGGATGCCCCAGTAGACCGTACGGGCCTCTCTGAAAAAGAGGTTAGCCGTTTGCCCGAGGATTTGCGGAATCTCCACGCCTGCCTGGTTAAGGCACCAGATTATATGGAGGACGTAATGTTCGATATCCCCCCCGAGGTTCTCCTACACAAAGGCAGGACGGTCGTGCTGCCTTTCAAAGAATTCAAGGACTTTCTACATGCCTCATCAAGCGATAAATGGCTCGATGTGGGAGTCGTCACCGTTTTCCTCTTGTTAGTGACCAAAAAATCATATATATCATGTGTATAGCACTCAAATATATATTCTAATGTGAAATGATGATTTTTCAGGATGATACAACGAAAACAGTCTCTGGCTTGTGGGAAAGATAAGGTGAACTCCTGTGCATTCTTAGACCCCGCTTTTATTAGTGGTACGATGGTGCAATATCAGGAGGAAGATACTGTCCAGTACATGTGTTCAGCGATGCATAAGGCTCTTTCGGAGAATAAGAAATTTATTCTCGTGCCATACCACCAGAGGGGCCACTGGTGTTTGATTGTGATTGTGCCACTTGAGAATTTGGTTTTCCTCATGGATTCGTCACAGCCTGAACCGGGCGTCACTCCTCAGAACTCCAAAATGATCTGCATTCCAATAAGAAAGTAAGCAATAGTAATTCACTTGGTTTGATTTTTTCCCAATTACATATAACAAATTGTGGAATTGCTAATTACATTCACTCAATTTTGTAAGGGCTTTTCTGCAATATCTTAAAGATGGAGGAATGCAAAGCACGATTCCGAAGCGTAAAAATAAGTTGTGTTTCAGGTGGCAGCCGGTGAGCACATGCACTATAATTTTTATAATTTCATATTTTTTGTTCAAAAATTAATTGTCATTCTAACATAGGCCGCTAAATGAAAATTTCAGTGCCCGCAACAGTTTCAGGGTTGGGAATGCGGTTATTACACGATGATTTTTATGTATCACTTTGTTGAACGCTTACAATTCGATTGGCCAAAATATCCGGTATGTAATTCATATGTTTGCCTTGACTTGTCCATATAATTAATATTGATTTCCTCTAATATTTTATTCTACTAAATTTGTTTTATTAGTTGCATTGTTATAATTACAATATTTCTTTTTATAAAGCAAAACAGAGATGCAGTTGTTATATTGTATTTTTTCTAATAACCTACATATTTTGAATTTTTGGCAGCATAAATCGAACAACAAGGCAGGGCATTACAGCAAGGAAGATATAGATTATTTTAGATGTATGTGGGCAAAGTGGTTTCAACAGGAATATTGTAAACCAGAATATGGATTTGTATAATTTAGTGTGCATGAATTTTTGATATATTTAGTGTACATGAATTTTGTTTAGGGGTTGTATTCTGATATATTGGAAATTCTTTGTTTGGAATTGATTTTTAATGGCTAGCAAACTGGAGGCTAGCCAAAACATAAAATAAAAATTGAAAAAAAAATATAACCATTCTACACGGATGTTTCACATAAGTCCGTGTGGAAAGCCAAATAAAGAGCAAATAAAAATATAAGATAGCTACACGGCTGCTTATGTAATGATCCGTGTAGAAATAGTTATTCTACACGGATATTTTGATAGACATCCGTGTAGAAACATGATCGTACACGGCCTTTTAGTTAAATATCCGTGTATAGATCTCCACTAATGTACACGGTTGTTTATGTAATGAGCCGTGCAGAATAACTATGTCTACACGGATATTAACCTAAAAGTCCGTGTAGACAGAGAAATCGTACACGGCTGTTTATGTTCCAATCCGTGTAGCTCGGCTTTGGAGATCGCCACTTGGCAAGGAATTGGACACGGTTGTTTATGTAGTGATCCGTGTAGCTCGGCCTTGGAGAGCGCCACTTGGCAAGGAATTGGACACGGTTGTTTATGTAGTGATCCGTGTAGCTCGGCTTTGGAGAGCGCCACTTGGCAAGGAATTGGACACGGTTAATTATGTAGTGATCCGTGTAGCTCGGCTTTGGAGAGCGCCACTTGGCAAGGAATTGGACACGGTTAATTATGTAGTGATCCGTGTAGCTCGGCTTTGGAGAGCGCCACTTGGCAAGGAATTGGACACGGTTAATTATGTACTGATCCGTGTAGCTCGGGTTTGGAGAACGCCACTTGGCAAGGAATTGACCACGGTTGTTTATGTAATGATCCGTGTAGCTCTCAGGAATTGCACACGGTTAAATATCCGTGTATAATTTATTCAGGGGATTATACACCCTCGCACTCCACACGGCAGGAAATCCGTATAGCTCCCCTGTTTATGTCCGTGTACAATGACCATTTCTGTAGTAGTGGTACATGGAAAATTTCACTTCATTCTAATTTAACACCATAAATTGGGGTCATCAAATCATCAACGCAATTGATAATTTATGCTGAGTGTTTGAGGGCATTTGCAATTTCCTTTGAACTGGAGAGCAATCAAGGTTTAAAGCAATTAATTTCTAGTTGAGAGAAAACCATGTGTTAACAAATTTTAAAGGTCACATTTTTGTTATACATTCATTTAATGTTTTAGGAAATATTGTTGAATTTAAAATAAATAAATTATAAAATAAATAAATTATAAAATAAATATTTAATTATTTAATATAGTGTGTATCATGTTTGTATTGATTAAAAATTTAATTGGTCATTACTTAAAGTTGTGAAAACACATGCCATTATAAATTCTCAGTTTGTTTGATGAAGTTAAAACCTTTTTTTTTTTGTCGTAGACATTGATGGAGCGAGATGGGTAAGTTGTATGTTACAGTGAATATGACTAATTGTATGTTTAAACTTTCAAACAAAATCTGAATGAATTATTTTTTTTTACAAAGAAAATACTGTCTAGCCCTTTTTTCATTAATCATTTTGTAGTTACAAGGGATATGTAACTAGAAATAAAAGACAATTCTGCTCAAAACTTCATGTGTTTGCGATAATTTGCATCTCCCACACTATCACCCCCTGAATCTATATAATTTTGGTTTGGATTTATCAATATAAAATTCAGATTAAGGGGGTAATTAAGGCAGTCATAGATAAGCAAGCTGGGTTGACCACATTTGTCGAAGTAAAGAAAACAGTAAATCCCAATCGATGAGAACGAAGTAATGGATTCTTTGTGGAGATATAGGAGCTTCTTAATCTATCTCAGTAGGTCTCGCCGTACCTTATTTCTAAGTTTCAGGTAAAGTCTAAAAAGGAGGACAATCCAAGGAACGGGAGCTGCTGGTTCACGTCCAGAGCTCGAAGCAGCGACAAAAAATATTCTGAAGAACTTGATCTTGAAGTTTATCAAGAAACTCACACATCTTTTCGTATCCATCAATTGAACTAAAATTTCATATTTTTACTAAAAAAAAAAAAAACTAAAATCAACATCAAAGTATATTTCTTTGCTAGTGAAAATGTGAAAGTGGCTCTTGGAATCATGTTAAGACAGTAAAATTTGCATCGTGCTCAAAGAAAGATGAAAAAAAAAATATATATACAGAGAAGTCGCCGGAAGAGAAGAAAAATGAAGAAGAAAGGTATTGTTGGGTGGCAATATATAGTCCGTGTCTCCAGATTGTCCCCAAAAAAATTACAGAATTTGATAATTTATAAAAGTGATCATGAGTTGGACTCCACATGACATTCCGTTAGCATTCTAAAAGGAAATATTAATAGAATGACTTAATCGAAACAAATAAGAAATTCAGTGGCTTTGGAGAGACAAATCAAACTTGTGTGACCAATTCGTAACAAAGAGCAAAGTTTAGTGACCTCCGATGAAATTATTTACCCTTAATTAAAGGCATTTTGATACTTCAGCGAAATCTTAGCAATATTCACACGCTACCGTAGAAGCCCTAGCGACTTGTCACTGTTTATCAGCGATTCACAACTAATGAGCCGAGTTTGGGCCGTGCCTAGAGGATCAAACTGACTGAGTCAAGCCGGGCTTTTTTCTTTAAATTGAGTTGAGTCTGAGTTGGGCTTTTAATGGAGGTTGAATGGGCTGGGCCAAGTTTTGAGGTTGAACCTGCTCATTAGCAGGCCTGAATGATTCGGAGATCACAATAGCTGCCACGAAGTACATCTCGATTTCTGACAAAAGGAAGAGTGCGGAAAATAAGCCAGAGTTGGAGGAGTATCGCTCGACCATGGCTGCACTGCATGTAAATGGGCCCATTACTTTGGAGCAGGAGGCATTGCTAACTGACCTTCACATTTCACTAAACATCTCCATTGATGAACATTAATCAGTTCTGAGGAGTCTACCACCACCTAAATAACTAGATTCAAATCTTAGCCTTAATTAGGCTTTTTTTTTTTTTAACTAAAGTATTCGTCTAGTCAATTTTTTTTTCTCTTCTCTTTTTGCTAGTGGTGTCTATTGGAAATTTGTGCACAACTTGATCAGGAAGTGGAACACAAAAATCATTACAATTGACCAGATTCATAAATTAAATGAACACAATGCCCTTGCCTTTTAAATTGATTTGTACAGGAGTACTGTCATTCATGATTTATTCTAACTTCTTTTCACAGATGACATTGTAAATGCTCAAATTAACCAATAAAATGGAAAATTTCAACTCCAGGTGCAATCTTAGTAGCAACAGAATTAGACACCATTAAAGAACTGTCATCAAATAATTCCAAATTTATATTAAATCATGCCTACAATTCTAACTTAAATGAGTTAACAGTGATATGAATAGGTTCAATTTCAAGCGAAACAAAATACAGTTATAGTTTTCTAATATAATAATCCCTGAATTAGAATAAAATTAACCCAAGTGGCAGAAGTAACGATATATATTTAATTGATCTCATAGCTTAATATGCAGAAACGCACATCAATCTGGTCTTAGCTCTTAAGTACCTGAAACCAATATATGTGAAAACAAGTAGGTAAATTTGTAATATTAAAATCTTTGAAAAAACACTGATCACCAAAAGATTTAAGAAGGTAGTCAAATTAGAACAACTGAACTAAATATATAACTAATTAAACAAAAAGCAAAATTAATACTCAATAAAACTTACTTGGTTGTTAATGCATAGTTGATATCGGAGAGTTATACAAGACTAGGCACAAACCAAGTCCCCACTGAATGAAAAGGGCAACGCAGCACCTCAGTTGTACCATCTCCTATGTCGTATCTACAAAGATACCGCCCCCTTTTCAGGAAGTAAATGCAATTTCCTTTGAATCCAACAAAGTTACTCGCACAGAAAGATAACCCACAATAATATTGTAGAAACAACATTTGATCGCCGATATCGGTAATTTTCACCCAACAAGGCTTCCCTTCTCCATCACCGAAATAAAGACAATATATGTCAAAGTGGCACGGTTCTGGATTGGAATGATGGAACAATCTGAGGATGTTTCCTCCTGACTCGACTATAATTGTGCGACCCTTTAGAAGTGCATTTGTGCTCTCTGGTGGTGCGACTTGATAAGCCAATTTTTTTGTTGCAATATCAATAACATTTGTAATGCCAGTATCTTTGTCGTGACAGAAGTATTGTCCCATATAATATGCAGTGCCACTATAACAATTGCCGACCCCTTCTACATAGACCCAATCATCAGCCTCAGATCGCCAAAAAGCCATCATATTAGTATTTCCTGACACAACGACAATATCGCAGCCTTCAATTGGATCTAGACCAATACAGTAGGGGAGGAACCCATGTTTAATATCAGGGACATGGATCTGATCAAGAGTAAGAGGATTAAGGAGATACCTCTCGTAATTTCCCAGGTGATAGGTAAGTAAATAACGACATCCGGGGCCATTGAACCAGACATGACAAGAACCTGGACAAGTGATAGTATGAACTTTACCAGACGAGAGGCAGTAGAAGCGAAGTGCTTCAGTTGTGGGGGAGAATCAGTGACTGGGACTGATAACTGCCAGCTCTTGCACACAGCACGGAAGCGTATGAAATCAGAGATATCTGGTAGCTTTTTGGAGAAGAGATGGAGAATGTCTTGTGGAAGTTCAGACCAATTTCTCTCACCATTTGTAGAGTTTTTAGTCTTTTGCTTGGGCATCTGAATTTTGGAAGAAGGAAACAAGTGTAGTTAGTACTAAAAGGGATTTTTGAATTAGGTTTTTTAGACTTTCGGGCCGGGGTCACAATGCATACAAGATAGGGCTACTAATGGGCAGGCTTTAGCTCCAAGCTTTGTCCAGTCCAGTAGAACTTAAAAAAGGTCAAACTTGGATATAGCCAAAAATATGGATAAAATTAATAATGTTTATGCAACCAGACCACCATATTAGGCTAAATTAATATAGCCAAAATTAACCCTCAATAAAGTGCACAATTAGCAAACAACCCAGCTTCAATTATGCAAGAGACTGCTGGATACCTTCGACCTCCTCTCGCCAATTTGAGAGAGAGAGAGACAGGGACATGCCTTGTTGAGTTCTTCAGATGCGGTATGCTTTAGGGCTCGATGCGAGAGAAGGAGCGGATGGGGGATTGAGGCAAGAGAATCAAAGATATAGAAAAGAGAAGGAGACGTGGGAGTCAGGATATGGATATTATTAATTCACCGGGACAAGTCTAAATTTCAAATTAATTCACAGGCCGTCCATGATTTCGCACCTTGTTTCCAGAAATAAGGATATTCTACTGTAAATAGTATATAAAATTAGATACCGCAAACTATTTTCGTATTTTTCAATCTATATATTTCTAGGTTACAAAACTTTTTTAAATTTAGATTCTTTATTACTCCATGCTTTTTTTTTTACTAATTTTATTTTTTTAGTTCAAAGGAATTCTTCATTTAATTGCAGACTTTTTTAAATTTAGACCCTCAGATAATAAGTACCAGTACCCTACAAGATCTGGTACCGACCTGGTACTTATTTCAGTTACCATCTTTAATGTGTACTTAATCTATTAAGAGCATTAATTTCAATTAATGTATACCTTTTATTTAGCCATATTTTTGAACTTTTGTCAAAAACTTTAACTTGTTATATTGAGACAGTCATATTATGCAGCCATTTAACTATTTTTATATAATCATTGTGCTGTATAATATTTGATTGATGTCGATCTCCGATCCAAATCCAGTGGATAAGAAACTCTCCTTTAACTATTATGATACTCTTGTTGAACTAGTAATTTTCTTAATGATATATTAAGTTATATTATTATATTTATAATAGAACTAATTCATTTTAGTAAATTTGGTAACATAACTAAAGAGACTACAAAAATTTAACCAACAAATTATATAGAACTTGAATTTAACAACCACGAGTTATTTTATGTTCATATTACCCACTATGAACGAACAACCTCTCCCGTATATATATTCACAAAATATTCATGGTTGGCATGTAAATAATTATATAAACAAACATTAACATAATAGCACTTACTGCCACATACATATTCATAAATCATAGCCGGTCAAAAAACATATCAATGTCATATTTAGATATATAAAGGGAAATAAATACTCAACATGGTGAATTATTATAAGTTATCAAATTTCACCATATTAGAATATTAGTTCAAATTGAAATAAATCCTAACCTAATAACCTGGAGTGATAATAAAATTAACCCAAGTGGTAGCAACCTATATTTAAACGCACCACAAATCTGGCCTTGACTCTTGAGTACCTAAAAGTTTGAATCCAACATAAGTGAAAAAAGTAGGTAAATTTGTAATACTAAAATTACTTTGAAAAAAAAAACACTGATCACTAAAATAATTAAGAAGGTTGTGAAATTAGAACAACTGAACAAAATATCTAACTAATTAACCAAAAAACTAAAATAATACTCAGTTAAACTTACATGGCTCATAATGCATAATTGATATCGGAAAGCTATACCAGACTTGGCACAAACCAAGTCTCCACTAAATTAAAAGGGCAAGGCAGCACCTCATTTGTACCATCTCCTATGTCATATCTACAAAGATTTCTCAAGTCTTTCAGGAAGTAAATGCAGTTCCCTTTGAATCCAGCAAAGTTACTCGCACAGATAGATAACCCACGATTATATTGCAGAAACAACATTTGGTCACCAATATTAGTGATTTTCAACCAACAAGGTTTACCTTCTCCATCTCCAAAATATAGACAGTATATATCAAAGTGACACTGCTCAGCCTCGTAATGTTGGAACAACCTTAGGATCTTTCGTCCTGACTCGACCATAGCTGTGTAACCTTTTTAGAAGAGGGTTTGTTCCCTCTGGTGGTTCGACTTGATAAGCCAATTTTTTGGTGGCAATATCAATAACATTTGTAATGCCAGTTTCTCTATCATTGCTGAAGTATTGTCCCATACAATATGCTCTACCACTACTGCCAACCCCTTTTACATAGACCCAATCATCAGCTTTAGGTCGCCAAAATGCCATCACATTCGGTGGGGTATTTCGCTGCCTTAAAACATACGAATATCCTGATATAACCACAATATCACTGCTTTAGACTGATATAGTCTAAGCACCAACCGCCAGCATTAACAATAGGGGCATGGATCTGATCTTGTGTAAGAGGATTAAGGAGGTACATCTCATTATTTCTCAAGTGAGAGGAAAGTAAGTAGCGATATGCAGGGCCCTCAAGCCAGGAATGACGAGAATCATGACAGGTGATAGTATGAACTTTACCAGATGAGAGACAGTAGAAGCGTATAATGGCATTTTCTTCAGGGTATATTCTACGCTCAAGAAGCCAGGGGAGTTGTGGAGGAGGATTGGTGATTGGGGCTGATAACTGCCACATCTTGCACACAGCACGAAATCGTATGAAATCAGAGATATCAGGGAGCTTTTTGGAGAACAGATGGAGAATGTCATGTGGAAGTTCTGACCAGTTTCTCGCATGGTTTAGGAAGCCATTGATACTGCTTCTTTCTCTCATGAGAGATCTTTTAGTCTTTCGCTTGGGCATCTGAATTTTGGAGGAAACAAATATAGTTAGTACTAAAAAGGGTTTCAGGTAGTGGATAATATATTAGTGATTAGGCAGAGATATAAGAATTCTGATTTGGGCATTCCGAAAAGCCTATATTGATTCTGGACCAGGCTCACAATGCATACAAGATAGGGTTTCTCCACATTTGGCTGAATTTAGTCTAAATTAACCCTCAATCATAGTACATAAATACCAAACAATCCATCATCAATTATATAAGGGATGGATAAAGATGCAACAGTTTATTTATGACTAATAGGTCATAATATAAAACAAGGAAATGTATTTCTAACCATGTCAGTCTTACACATAGATTCACAGGCACCATTTAGCAAAACTTTGGAAAAAAAAAAATGCACTCTCATATGGTAGTATCAATTATTGCTTGATATTATTCTTCTTTTCTATAAAATAAGGGTTTCTTTTTTGTCCAGATGAGGATAAAATTTGAGAACATGAAATCAAAACTCTGGTAAAAAGATCAATAATCATCTCTTCAACCAGAATCACCTCTGCAATTTAAGACTTTTTAGTGTTTACTCAAAAGACAGACAGTAGAAAGTAGGTACTGAATTATAAGATGGTAATAAATAATATTACAATTTATCCTTTTGGATATTAAAATCAGCAAATATCAGAAGATGCTCCTCTGGATGATTCAAACCAAGATTTAGGTCAAAATGTTTCTTACTAAACTAAACTAAACTAAATTTTAGGTTGGTCTTTCGCTACTTTTATGGATGGAAAACATTGGTAATTGGTTACTATACCTAGAGGTTCAATTAAACACCAAACTACAAAGAAGACAAATTAAAACCTGAAAATCTAAGAAATTAAAGAAGAGTGAAAGTAATTCTCTTTTCCTGCGGGGCTTTATGATACAATAGATGGGGCTGCACCCTGTATTAGATAGATGTACGCACCTGGCAAGGAAAGTTAGCGAAGAGAGCTGTGCGTTGCGAGAAAGAGAGAGGTGAGGTGACGGCCAAATTGCAATTCTCTAGAAAAGAAAGGTTGGTCCGGATCCCCTAAAATAAGTAAATAACCCAAATTTTTATTTATTTTGGGAAAGAAAGAAAGGGGGATTAGGAATACCCAAATATAACTCAATTTTTCGAGTGGAAGATTTCAGTTCGGCCGAGTTTGGGCTTTGTTTTTATTATTTATTTTTTTAAGGAGTCATTATAAGTCACATTATAGTGCTAGCTACGATATATATTAGATCAACTGATCAAGGATGATTCTTGATACGTCCTATCTCTGAGAGAATACGTTGTATGTGAGATTTAGGTCGTGGACACACCCTATCTCACGAAGCCAGGCCGTGTGCAAGAGATTTGGGTTACCGGTTCCCGAGATGGGAAAGGATTGAGGTATTCGGACTATTCCATACCTCACTTAGGAAAAGTTTCGTCCCTCATTCAGTCGAATTTAGGGCCTTATATAGGTCACCTACCGACTACGTGGCCTGACAAATAGTCTCATAATCGTCAAATAGGAACAGAAGTGTCCCGAGCTCGCATGGGGCTCGCTCTGGGGAGGCTCACAGAGTGGGCTTTGTTGGGTTGTCGTGAACTCTTCTCAAGGCCAATCGCATGGATGGACTCGAGGAATTTCCGGTATTAGGCCTAATAGATGGCCTGTGAGGAGCTCATGGGGCCTTCAACACATGGCCCTATCAGTTCTAATTTTTTTTTCGTTCTTGTAAAAATGTAACTGTATATCCTTTTGTGAGCTTAAAAAAATAAAAATAAATAAATGCAAGCTGATGAATTAAAATTCTTTTTTTATCACCGAATAGCAATATTTCAACCAAAAACGAAGGAAATATTTCATATTATAGTTTGCTTTGCAGCTACTTTCATGCCTACATATATAGTTTGGTTTGCTGTCCAAATCAAACCATTCAATGTGATTAAATAGTTCATATCTGTTATTAAAATAAAAATTGGATGTATAATTCACCGAGATTTTTATACATAAGAAAATAAAAATTAAAAATATTGAAAATAAGAAATGCACAGTGGGAATTTGAAAAATGGAAAGGCAGTAACAAGCCATGATGTCCCTGCGGGACGCCATGACACATCTCAACCCAAGAAACAAAAAAAAAAATATATATATATATATATATATTTTTTTTTTTTTGTTTCTTGGGTTGATGCCATGGCAACCTGCAGGACGCCATGCCTACTGCCTTCCCATTTCTAAAATTCCAACGGGGCATTTCTTATTTTTAATATTTTTTTTTATTTTCTTATGTATAAAAATTTCGTTATAATGGAGCTACCTAAACAAATTGGACCGTGCAGTATGGATGTTAATAGCATAACTATATTTTTATTATTAAATATTAATGCAAACATATACCAGAAAATGCTACCGGTTGAGATTATGTTCTTCTAATTTCACCTACCACTGCTAAGAATATTATTTTTTCGTTAAACATAATTTTTTTGTTCATAAGGAGGCCGGCTCATTAACGGGCCTAACTTAATTACAATATTATATGTGACTAAATGAAGCAAATAATATATAATTTATGTTGTTTATCTCTGCATTTATTTTATCAATTTGGGCTCCATTTATTAAGATCATAAAACATCAAAATTGATACTAATATTTAATTTATATTCTTTACTTCTGCATAAATAAGTTCGTATGTGGTAAGTCAAGTAGATATGTCAAATGGTACGTTTAAAATTATGCTAGACTTTATAATATATTATGTGTTTGCATTTATGTTTTTTATTACTTTATGCAACATTTAATAATTTTTAATTTAACACAACATTTAACTTGCGTTGTTTCAATATGCACAAAGTTGTTTGGAATGACCTCCTCAAGGATGAAGGAATAAAAATTTAATTCTCGTTAAAGAACATTTGTTCATTTGAGTTGTAGTCTAAACACAATATAAAAATTTAACTCATATTTTTTTCCCTATATAATATGCGAAAGTGGGCCCACAATTTGGTTGTCAGTTTAAAAATAAAAACATTGCACATAGCATAGTAAAACTAAATTAAGTTGAATTGACTATTGGAAAACAAAATAATCAGAGTTATCTTATGATTTTTTTATATAACATAGTAATATTTTGTTCTACATTAAAAAATCATAAATTTTTTAGTTGTTCTTCCAAAAATTAAAGTTATCTTTGTAATGAGGTATAAAAATTTATATAGCAAAACAATAAAAAAAAAAGAATTAGGTTAAATTTTTAACTATACTCTTTGGAAAGAGGACAATGCAAAGAATAAATAAAATAATTAAGCCAGTGAACACACTATCAGCTTCCCAGTAATTTACTTACCAGTATCTTGCATTAACTTGCTTAACAGTAATTTACTTACCCATATATTGCAGCATGTAGAAACACACTTAACTCACAAACCAAAGGAATAAAACTTTCCAACAATGAACTATAAGACTGTGCTCCATAAATTATTTAATCTGGAGCAGACTGTGCACCCTAATTTCCAAATTATTTTCAAAAATTGCATAAAATTGACCAACAGATTCTCACATATCTGAAATTGACAAAAGGAACAAACTTAATTTTGCGAAAAGGCAAAAAAAAAAAACAAGGCACAAACCCAATTAAGAATCACCAATCAACTTTGGCAGATCACAAAGAGAAATTGGAAATTACCAATTAAACCAATTGGCAATTAACTTATCAACAATCGCTCTCAATGGTGCTTTTTAGTATAAATCCGAACATTTAAAGAGCAACCAAGATACTTACCATTTAAGAAGAGAAGGGATGAAAAAGATATCCATCAAAATGGATGTCAAAAGATTAATGAGTTTTTCACTTGAGAACCATCGCTCTAGATCAAAGTGAAGGAGAAAGTTTTTTGGTTTCTATGAAGGAGAGAGATAGAAAGAGATCATTAAAAAATGCAACACTTCAGCTGCTCCTTATGGAGGCTATTTTCTCAAGGCGTAGAAACACATGGATTAAGAAATTGCTGAGGTCTTTGAGGAGGTATGTTAATCTTGATTAAGGTGAACTTGTTCAGGAAGAATAAGATATATTAAGGAGTAAAGGAGCCTGAAGGAAGGATGCTGAACAACCAACAATATTATCAGATTGGGCCGATTAATGTTTCGAATCGGGAAATGTACAAACTTCACATTTGGCTTTGGGTCAAATTTCTTTTTGGTTTGCTCGTGTTTTATTAGGATCAGGGACAAAAAAAATGCATTGATGTTTAGTTTCAGAATAAATTGCACTCATCGGGTTCAGTTTCAGAATCGAATAATTCTTTGGGTTTCTGGTTTGCATCAGATTTTACTACTACCAACACTTTTGGTTATTTGGTACAATCTACATGCTTGGAACTTGATACCCATATCTATTCCAGGTACTTATCAGGTGAATACATAATCTACAGAAAAAGGAAAACACAAAATATAGTACCCACCTGAGACCCTCTGGTCTTTCATCCGCTGTCATCCTGAGACCCTCTGATATACCGTATCAGTAGCCTACAAGATATAGTACCCACCTGGTACTGGTTTCAGTTATCATCTCTAATATGTACTAAAATTTTTTGAGAGCATCAATTTCAATTATATACCATTTAGTTAAGCATATCTTCTGAATTTTTATCTAATACATTAACTTGTTATATTGGGACAGTAATATTTTATGCAGTGTGGATACAGAGGCGAAGCCACGTTGACCCCTAGAATTTTTTTTTTTTATGGACCAGGCTTTTTTTGGGCTTGCCTACCCCTGGTTCCCTGGTTTACTGTGCCTGCGTGAAGAGAGAAAAGAAAAAAGAAGAACACGCTGCGCCGCGTCTGCACAAAGAAGAAGGGACGCCAGTTCGCCAGCCGCTGTCGCGTCTCGCCTGTCGCCTGACCAGCCTCGCTTGCACCTCGGCTTGTGTCATTGGTGCTTGCTGGTGCTGTTTCGGTGTTGCCTTTGCTTGTTGGCTGACTTTGGAGAGGCAGTGAGGTGCTGTTCGGTGTTGCCCTTGCTTGTTGTTTCCTCGTTGCCATTTTCTCTCTATTCCGGGTAAATATTCAAGCACCCTTTTTATTGGTTGATTGTTGTGTTTGATGATGCCTTAACGAATGTCATGACGAATTAATTGAGCCTTGCGCGGGTTGTTGATTTTCCCGACTTGGCTAGGTGATTATTGCGGTGCCCTTTTTGCTTTGTTGTGTGCTGGTTTTCTTGGACTGTTGCCTTGCGGGTTGGGGTCTGACTTAACTGATACCGTTACTGGTATCATTCAGGGGCTGTGTTGTTTTTGTTTGTTGCTGTTCTGGCCTTACCAGTAGCTTTGCTGGTACCGGGTTTCCTTTGCCCTTTTTCTTGACTTGTGCTGTGCTCATTTGGGGCTTGATTGAATTGTTAGAATTGATTTAATTGTTAGAATTGTTTGAATTGATTAAATTGTTTGAATTGCATAGAATTGATTGATTTACTTGAATAGCTTGAATTGTTAAAATTGTCTAATTTTTTCTTTAAATTTGTTAATAGAGAATTAACATATACTACAAGACGGTACCTAAATTTCTAATAAATTCATCTTCACAAGGATCACAATGCCAATGGCATAATGGCATATGAAAAATTTTGACAGCACAATGTCAATGGTACCATTTCTATTTTTACAATATTTGAAATGCTTGCTATTTTTTTGAATTGTATCTTGAATCCAAACCCGAACCCAAACCGTTAATTTATTCGAACCCGAATCCGATTTTTGCCGAAATTTTTATATATAAGAAAATAAATTAAAAAAATATTAAAAATGAGAAACTGTTCCTGAAATTTCAAAAAATAAGAAGGCAGGTATATGCCATGGCGTCCCAGTGGGACGCCATGGCATACTCCAGCCAGTCAGAAAAAAAAGGAAAAAAAAAAAAAAAAAAAATTAAAAATACGGGACGCCATGGCATATCCCGACCCAGGAAAAAAAAAAAAAAAAAATAGGGACGCCATGGCATATCCCGACCAGGGGAAAAAACGTAAAAAAAAAAAAAAAAAAAAAAAAAAAAAAAAAAAAAAAAAAAAAAAATTTTAAAAACGGGACGCCATGGCATACTCCGACCCTAAAAAAATTTAAAAAAAATTAATTTTTTTTTCTGCTGTGTTCAGTTAGAAATCTAATAATTCTGATCAGATTCAAAATTCATTTTAGAGAAAATAGCTACATGGATTTTTGTGTTCTTTATATCAAAATAAAGGTATGAAAGTCTAGTTTCCAGATAATATAATTTCTCTATACAAAAATATTACAGATTGGTACAGTTTTAGCGATTAATTGACAGAGGTCAGAATTCAGAAAAGTTGAAATTCCAGTGAGCAGTCCTATAATTTTGACCAGATTCAAAATTCAATTTAGAAAAAAAGGCTACATGAATTTTTGTGTTCTTTATATCAAAATAAAGGTATGAAAGTGTAGTTTTCAGATAATATAATTTCTCTATACAAAAATATTACAGATTGGTACAGTTTTAGCGATTAATTGACAGAGGTCAGAATTCAGAAAAGCTGAAATTCCAGTCAGAAATCCAATAATTCTGACCTCTGTCAATTAATCGCTAAAACTATATCAATCTGTAATATTTTTATATAGGAAAATTATATTATCTGAAAACTATACTTTCATACCTTTATTTTGATATAAAGAACACAAAAATCCATGGAGCCATTTTCTCTAAATTGAATTTTGAATCTGATCAAAATTATTGGACTGCTCACTGGAATTTCAGCTTTGCTGAATTCTGACCTCTGTCAATTAATCGCTAAAACTGTACCAATCTGTAATATTTTTGTATAGAGAAATTATATAAAGAACACAAAAATCCATGTAGCCAATTTCTCTCAAATGAGTTTTGAATCTGATCAAAATTATTGGATTTCTGACTGGAATTTCAGCTTTTCTGAATTCTGACCTCTGTCAATTAATCGCTAAAACTGTACCAATCTGTAATATTTTTGTATAGAGAAATTATATTATCTGAAAACTACACTTTCATACCTTTATTTTGATATAAAGAACACAAAAATTCATGTAGCCATTTTTTCTAAATTGAATTTTGATCTGGTCAAAATTATAAGACTGCTCACTGGAATTTCAGCTTTTCTGAATTCTGACCTCTGTCAATTAATCGCTAAAACTGTACCAATATGTAATATTTTTGTATAGAGAAATTATATTATCTGGAAACTAGACTTTCATACCTTTATTTTGATATAAAGAACACAAAAATCCATATAGCCAATTTCTCTAAAATGAATTTTGTATCTGATCAGAATTATTGGATTTCTAACTGAACACAGCAGAAAAAAAAATTGATTTTTTTTTTAATTTTTTTTAGGGCCGGAGTATGCCATGGCGTCCTGTTTTTTTAAATTTTTTTTTTTTTTTTTTTTTTTTTTTTTTTTACGTTTTTTCCCCTGGTCGGGATATGCCATGGCGTCCCTATGTTTTTTTTTTTTTTCCCGGGTCGGGATATGCCATGGCGTCCCGTATTTTTAATTTTTTTTTTTTTTTTCCTTTTTTTTCTGACTGGGTGGAGTATGCCATGGCGTCCCAGTGGGACGCCATGGCATATACCTGCCTTCTTATTTTTCGAAATTGCAGGAACAGTTTCTCATTTTTAATATTTTTTTAATTTATTTTCTTATATATAAAAATTTCGGCGATTTTTGCCTACCCCTAGCTCAAATCCTAGCTTCACCACTGTGTGGATAAGGAACTCCCATTTAACTATTCATGATTCTTTTGTTTAACATATAATTTAGGGTAAAACTGATTCATTTTACTAAGATTTTGGGGCTACAAAATTATATAGAACTTGAATTTTACAACCACAAGTTTTTGGTGTTTGTATATATATTCCCAAAATATTCGTGCTTGGCATGCAAATAATTATATACACAAACAATAACATAATAAATAACATAATAGTAATTACTTCCACATAATACATATTCATAAATCATAGCCAATCATACAACATATTGAGGTCATAATTTCGATATATAAAATGATAAGAAATACACAACATGGTGAATGATTACATGATATCAAATTTCAACATATTAGAATATTAGTTTGAATCAAAATAAATCCTAAGATAATTGATGTCAGAGAGCTATACCAGACTAGGCACAAACCAAGTCTCCAGTGAATCAAAAGGGCAAGGCAGCACCTCAGTTGTACCGTCTCCAATGTCGTATCTACAAAGATATTGCCCGTATTGATATTCCATGCTTTCCAAGAAGTAAATGCAATTTCCTTTGAATCCAGCCAAATTACTCGCACAGAATGATAACCCACGATAATATTGCAGAAATAACATTTGGTCACCGATATTGGTAATTTTCACCCAACAAGGCTTCCCTTCTCCATCACCGAAATAAAGACAATATATATCAAAGTGGCACTGCCCAAAATATTGAATTAACCTTAGGATCTTTCCTCCTGACTCCACCACAATTGTGGCACCCCATGGAAGACGGTTTGTGTCCTCTGGTGGTGCGACTTGATAAGCCAATTTTTTGGTGGCAATATCAATAACATTTGTAATGCCAGATGATTCGTTGTAGAAGCATTGTCCCATACAATATGCATTAGTATCATTGCTGACCCCTTCTACATAGACCCAATCGGCAGCCTTAAGATGCCAAAAAGCTGTTAGTTGGGGTGGATCATTCGTAAAAGCCAATCCTGATATAACCACAATATAGCCACCTTCAATTGGACCTGGACCAATATATTGTGTGTCCCAATGGAACTCACCAACATTTAGAGAAGGGACACGGATCTGATCATGAGTAAGAGGATTAAGGAGATACATCTCGGAATTTCTCGACTGAGAGGAAAGTAAGTAGCGGCATGCGGGGCCCTGGAGCCAAGAATGACACGAACCTGGACATGTGATAGTATGAACTTTACCAGACGAGAGGCTGTAGAAGCGTATAATGCCGTTTTTACGGTCTTCTTCATGGCGACACTCTAGAAGCCAGGGGAGTTGTGGAGGAGGATCATTGACTGGTGCAGATGACTGCCAGCTCTTGCACACAGCACGAAAGCGTATGAAATCAGATATATCAGGGAGCTTTTTGGAGAAGAGATGGAGAATATCTTCTGGAAGTTCTGACCAATTTCTCTCATGACTTAGGACGCCATCAGTACCGTTTCGTTCTCTTGTGGTAGAGCTTTTGGTTTTTCGCTTGGGCATCTGATTTTTGGAGGAAACAAGTGTAGTTAGTTAGCTAAAAGGGGTTTCAGGTAATGGCACCTAATGATATGTCACTCATTAAGCCGAGATATATGAATTCTGATTTGGGCCTTCTAAGAAGCCTATACTGCTTCCAAACCGCGGTCACAATGCATACAAGATAGGGCTACCAATGGATGGGCTTTAGCTCGAAGCCTTGCCCAGTCTAAGAATTGAAAAAAAAACCTCAAACTCGAATTCAGCCGAACCACTCAAGCAGTAAAAGTCGAATAAAAATGTTTATGTAACCAGACCGCCACTTTTGGTTCAATTAAGCCTAAATTAACTCTCAATCAAAGTACATAAATACCAAACAGACCACCTTCAATTATATTAGGGACGGATAAAGACACAACTATCTGCTTATGACTAACAAATCATAACATAATACAATTTTACAGTTTGTTTGTGTTAGTCAAAAGACAGACAGTAGAAATTAGAGACTGAATTATAATATAGCAATAAATAACATTACAATTTATCATAAGGATGGAAACCCTTATGATACAATTATTAGATGGGGCTGGACCCAGTAACCATGTTCACAGAAAAGTGATTGGAGAGAGAGAGAGAGCGCACCAGGGAGAGAAAGGTTGACGCTTCTTCGTGGGGGCGGAGGGAAGTCGGAGGCGGCGCCCTAGAAAGTAGAAACAGCGAGAGCAGATTCGTGCCTTTAATATTTCGTCCCATAGCAGATCGGACAGTTCGGATTCAAACTCAAGAAAGGCCAGGCTTCCAATCGAGCTTTCAAATCAAAATAATTTAATGTGGAGAGAGAAATTCATTTCCGTATATAGTAGGTTAATTGGCGGATTCATAAAGAGAAAAAAAAAATTGATTCGGAGAGAGAAAGATTAGTGGGAGATATTAGTATTAAACTTTTTTTAGTGGGGTTAGGTAAGGTACTTAAGTGGGGGATAGGAGGGGCTGACATGTGTCCCCACATGCAAATTTAGTCTTAAAATAAATTTATTTAATTACTTTTTTATTTAGTGAATAGTTGATTTGTATTGAGCACCGTATATCATTTTAGAAATAAAAACTAGATTTTTAATACAAAGATTTAATTATCATGAGGTTACAATTAAATTTTGAAATATTTTAAGTTCAATTAAAAAAATCTATAATTATATGAGTTTACAAGAAAATAAAATTGAATTAATTAACATATGTAGTTAATTTACCATATCTTAATGCAAATTTAAATATGTTACGATACTTCAAAATTTCTTATTCAACACACAAAATTTATAAATTTACAATTACTTATTTTTTTATTAAATATTTCCTATTTTTTTGTAGTGTATTAATTAGTTTATAAATACTCTAGATAGTTTGAATTATTTTACAAAAATTCAATATGAGTCCGAATATTTTATGATGACAGGACGTGTTTTACTTCAAGTCAAATATTTTTTCGCATGTTTGAAAACTGGAATGCTACATTTTGCATCCATACATAATCTAATAAATATTGAGGAGGATTTTTGAATTTTTCATAGGTTATTTGCTCTAAATTTAAGTCATTTACTCTTCCTTTATTTATTTTTGAAACTAATTATAATGTAAAGATTTTAGGTACTTTTCAATAATGAATATTTTCTTGGTGGGAAAGTAATAGGGGAGGGCTTGTTAGTAAGGATCCGGGTCGGTTTTAAATTAAATAATCAATGATACGGAGGAGGCGACGCTCTTGAAACAAGAGTTCTGCGTTGCGTGATAGAGGGGTGGTAGCGAAATTGCAATTCTCTTATATTTTCCATCAAAATTTGGTCCATCAAAATTTTATTTTTGAATTTCTACCCATCCAATCTAAAAAATCTCTTATATTTTCCATCCTTTAAATTAATCAATTAATAGCTGTTAAATGATTTGAGCCCATAAATAATTATTTTTAAAATTTCTGTTTTATCCCTACCTCGTACCTCGTCTCTCTCAAGTTTCATTCATTATAGTACATCAGACAAGAAGACTAGAAATATATCTATACAAAGAAAAACTAAGAAAAAAGTGGTGTATTTCAAAAAGTAATTTCAACATGTCACATTTTCAAAAAACATGTATGGAAAAAAATAAAAATGATGATAAAATTAAGACTAATTTCTAAATCCAAACAATAGAATCTCATAAAATGGAAGTTTCAAATATAAAGTTCAACTAGTTAAATTGTAAATTAAAAAATTAAAAGATTCATGGGTTAATTTTGTTTAACAACTATTAGTGTGCTTAATTTAAAATATGGAGGAAATATGACAGGTTTTTAAAATTGGGACTGTAATATTCTCCAATAATGAAAATTTAATTTGCAAATATAAAATATTTTTGAGTTTTGGATAGAAATATATATATCTAATAATAATTTTTGACGGGTATTCACTTGTCATCTTGATGACGCAGCTATTATAAAATTAGAGAAGTATATTTACGATTGGTTAATAAATTATTTTTCATATGAGCAATCCTAAATCTAAAATTCAATGTCCCCAACTTGAGATAATTAAAAAAATTTGAACTCTTATCTCACACTAAAGCAGGGATTCTATATTGCTAATCTTACAAGCCCAAAAAGCGGCCTCAAGGGACATGGGCTGTACATACATATTTTGATCTTTCAATATATCAGCAGGAAACAATTAATGTTGTGCTTCCTAATCCAGTCGCCCTCTCTTTCTTTCTCTAGCGCCGTCGACCTCTGAAAACCTCCCAACAAGGTAAGTTCCTCTCTCTCTCTCTCAATCTCTGGTATGCTGGTACATACTTCGGCGAGCTGATTCTTGGTTTGAATCATCCACCGAAGCAGCGCCTGATCTTTACTGATTTCGATAACCAAAAGAATAAATTGTAATTCTTTGTAGTACTATCTTATAATTCAGTCCCTAATTACTACTGTCTGGCTTTTGAGTAAACACTAAAAAATTGTAAAATTGTATGATGTTCTGATTTGTTAGTCATAAACAGATTGTTGTGTCTTTATCCGTCCATTATATATAGTTGAAGGTGGGCTGTTTGGTTTTTATGTACATTGATTGAGGGTTAATTTAGGCTAAATTGAGCCTAATGTGATGGTTTGGTTGCATAAACATTGTTAATCACATTTTTGACATTGTTAATCGACCATGACTACTTGAGTGGTTCGGGCCGAATCCAAGTTTGATTTTTTTAATTTTATTGGACTGGACAAGGCTTCGAGCTAAACCCGCCCATTGGCAGCCCTGTATTGTATGCATTGTGGCCTCGGTCCAGAATCAATATAGGCTTTTTAGAAGGCCCAAATCCGAATTTACATTTATATATCTCTGCCTAATCACTGACATATCATTAGGTGCCGCTACCTGAAAATCCTTTTATTACTAACTGTACTTGTTTCCTCCAAAACTCGATCAGATGACCAAGCGAAAAACAAAAATTTCAAACCAAAATATAAATATCATTAGGTGCCGCTACCTGATATTGGACTCATGTTGATCAGAAAGACGAGATAAGTATTTTTTTTTTTAAAAAAAATCTCAAACCAAAATATGAAAATAATTGTTATCAAAAAAATTTAGGGGCTCTTAGATAAAAATTGCATTTCCTTTTCAGACAATTTCAGAAAAATTGGGTACTAAACTAATTATTGCGCGCTGATTTCAACCTGGAAGGCAAAAAAAAAATCATATTATTGCATTGGGTGTCGCAGCGGTTGTGGGCCCCACTATAGAGGATCTGCATGCATCTCCTTTTCAATGGAGCCAATTTATAACGAATTAATATTACCCTTTTCTGCAACGAATTAAATCTATAGCTGCTACGAATTGTTCGAAGAAAATCCCCAAGTTAAAGATCAAAGGGTAAGGAGATTGGAATTAAGATCATCTGCAATAACTTAAAAAATTTAGTTTACCGGTAAAAAATTCACACTTGTTCCCTGTTTATTAATCTATCTCATGAATTTTTAAATTGTTCCGATTTTTAAATTGCAATTCGATATCCTCGGCGGTGTTTGATTAAAATGATGCACCAACTGTCATATCCCTGATCATTTGAAAAAAGAGCATATTAAGGAGCATTATTAGGTCAATTAAATTCATCAAGAATCAAATGAAGAAGCAATGAAATTTTGAATTGATTTGATTGGTTCGCACAACTCGTTTCTATAATTTTATCATGTCAATGAAGACCTTTTTGCATAGAAGCTACAAAATAGGCGTGGCACATGAATTGGAGATTTTCCGAAGGTGAACTGGATAAAAAAAAGGTATTTTTTATTTTTAGAAATATATGACATATTTTGTAAAAAATCAGAAAGATAGGAACATTTTTTAAATATCATAGAAGAAGTCCGATCCTTCAAAGCCAAATAATGCACGTATTGTCTTTCTTTTTTTTACTGGTAATTTGAATTGGAAGAAGCAAAGAGAAAAGAAATATGGCGGAGAGAAAAACCAAATTGATTATGCTACATGTACCCAAATTTGTCATCTCCAACTGATTCCATTCTAATTAAATTTCCATCTTGAAATAAAACTTGAAGAACTAAACAATAAACTCAAACAAATTATATCTGTTATGACCAAGGCACTGAAAATCAGAATTGGAATATGAATCGGTCACTTGATAGTTGAATCGGAATCAGATGAATCGGTACAAATCAACCGAATAGGATAAGAAACTTGAATTTTTTTGGCATAAGCTATTTTAAAAAAAATAGAAATTTTTTGATAAAAACTTATTTTGTCAAAAATATGTTAAGACAAAATATTATCCTCAAATAATCCACTTATATAATATAATACAAGCATTACAATACTTATATAATATTATACAAGCATTACAATCAAAACATACTTTTTTTTAGTCTTGCCAAAAAAGCAAAAAAATAAATAAATATATAAACCACTCCGGAGCTCTTTTTAGTGCTAATTATCTGCATAATCTTCTATACTAATGATTTTTATTTGAAGAAAAAAAAAGGAATACAAAATATGATATTTAAAAAACTCTAAACAAGAATGTTTCTACGAGAGAAATAAAAAAAGAAAAAAAAGAATGTTCCACCAGTAACAAGTACATTTTTGTACAATATGCATGATGAGATGCTTTGATCTATCCTCCTGCAATTCTGCAGTAAAATTTGCATAAGACCAGCTCATGTTATAATCAAATTAAGCTTAATAATTAATAATTGTATCTGTCTATGAAATGATGCTCACCTCATTCCTTAACATTGAAGTTTGAGCTGCTAATTATCTGCATCCATCTGCTGGCATATCATTTCCTCTGAGCTCACTTTAAATTTTATCTAGTTTTCAATATTAAAAGAAAAGGTAATTGTTAGATATCTATCAAAGGACTTTGGCTATCGTAATCCACTACAACTGTACAAGCAAAAAAAAAAAGGAAATAATGATCATTGACAAAATAAACAAAAAGATCTTAAATCATCTGGTACACAAGAAGGTTTGCCAGGCTGATATGCCCAGTGCTAGAACATATCAAATTGGACAGTAAAGCAAACATGATTGAAGTGCATGGCTTGAATTTTCTGAACATATAAGCCTATCTCATAATGGCAAGTACTTGTATTGAAGTGTCAACATTAAGTTACAGTGGAATATTTAAAGTATTACCCTTAGGGGCCAATTGTATAAATCTACTTGTTTGATGTTTCTTAGCGTCTTGCATTCATCAGTAATCTCACTACAGCTGGTTGTTGGTAGATAATCAATGTGAGGGAAACTGATCTCCAGTTCCTTGAGGGAAGGGAAAAGATCAAAAGGAAATGACTGAAGATTTTTTTTACAGCCCTCGATATCGACCAAGTCGATAGATGTAAGGAGCTGCAGAGAAACTTCGTGCTCTTCAGTAAAAGCTGAAACTTCCAACCAAAAATATTCAAGGGAAGTGAGCTGCTTGCAGATAGGCAAGGTTAAAAGGGCAAGAGAGTCGCCTTTGATTTTCCATAGAGACAAGGAGAAGTCTGGCTCAATCCTCTCTATTTCTTTTGATGCAGAGTCCCAAGCTGCAATGAAACCAGGGCATTCACGAAAATTCAACTCTTCCAGGTTGACCCAGGACTTCAGACCTTTTACTGAGCTCAGTGTTTTACAAGATCTAATTTCGAGGTACCTCAAACAGACCAATTGATCCCCAAAAGTAAGGGAAGTGAGTGATTGGCACTCCTCTATAACCAATCTCTCTAAGGCCACAAAAGAATGCAAGTCCAAAGATTCCAAACTGGAGATGTGGGATATCTCTAGATAATGCAGAGAGCTAAGCTCATGTAAAGCCAATACTTCAACCACCTTAAGGCTCGAATTCTGATCCAGGATCAGACGTAACTGTTGTTCTGCCTTCCAATAAGCCATTAATTTAATAAATCCAGATCTTACAATTGATATTAAAGAAAGTAGAGAACTGTACGGAAGAGGTGGTAGCTGAAAAATTAGTGGACAATCTTCAATTTGCAGATTCTCTAGAGAAGGAAACCTCTTCAATACCTCAGATGTAGAAACTCCTGAGAGAGGAAGATCCACTAATTTAGGGCAACCTCGAATTGTGAGTTTTTTGAGTTTTTTTAAGCAAAGATATAGTTGAAGTTGGTCACTCCACACCCATTTTTCGAGATCTGGCATATCTGTGATCTCCAACTTTTCCAAAGATGGAAATTTCATGCTTTGACGAGTACCATAGCATTGAGGTCCAATTTCCCTGACAGCCATTCCAGACAGCTTCAACTGCTTGAGAAACTCCAACTCCCCTATAGGTGGAAGCAGCTCCCATGCTTTACAATTCTCCAGAGTCAGAGACTCAAGAAAAATGAGACAGGGATCCCACCACCTGGGAGAAGCCACACCACCATATCCACGTATACTAAGCGATTTGAGATTGGTGTTTGGTTTAAGGCCCTCCAGGGCACTTCTGTTCTCTTGTTCACCATGATTCCATTCTAAATACAAGGCATCAAGCTTCCCTTTCTCTGCTAGTCTAGCCTTGTTTGCCTCTCTCTCAGATTTTATGTTCTCAAGATTCGAGATTTGGAGTGATCCTCCAATCTCCTTAAGAGAGCCTAATTGTTCTATCTCAAAGCCATTATTTTGTTGAACATGAAAATAATTCAGTTCTTGCAGAGAGGTTAGCTTCCCTACACCCAATATCTTAGAGTGCAGCGTCCCTCCAACAATAAAATGCCGCAAGCTAACAAGGTCACTAAAATTATTTGGCAACTCATCCAAAAGATATGCAAATTTTATTTCCAACACTTCTAGGTGATATAGCCTACATATTTCTCTTGGAAGGGTCTTGCAATTGTCGAAATCCGACATAATTAATCTTAGATACCGGAGGCTAACAAAATTCTGGAAGTTACAATTATGTAGTTGTACCGGGCCACATAGATCTAATCTCACTGAACGGAGAAATTTTGTTTTTTTTAGCAGGTCCAAAATACTACAGGAAATACGGGAAGGCAACTTGTCCCAATTAAATATCGTGCTTAGATTTTCTCCTTCCAAACACTCCAATACCGTGACTATTGCTTCTTCATTTTGGGCCATTTTTGTACTATTAAAAATCGACAAATGACGAATGGTTGGTGCACATGGAATTTGTCTTGGTTTGGGACCACAAACGGTTAAACATTCTTTGAAGGCAACCACATGTGCCAAATCATGAATCAAGTCATGAAAAGTATATAACACATTACCACCATATGCTGATTGTGTAGTTTGGAAGAAACCACGGTTGACCAGATCATTGAAGTAAGCACTGCCAATATCCTCCTTCCTTTTGCCTTCAAATCTTACATCGAGAAAACCTTGAGCCATCCATAGATATACCAACCCCTCACATGTAAAAGGGTGATCCTCCGGAAAAATAGCACAATATGAGAAACACCTTTGGAGATGAAAGGGCATATGCTCATAACTTAACCGGAGTGCCGGCATAATATCATTTCGACCACTCTGAGATTTCCACTCTTCGCTATCCCTGATTTGCATCCAATATCTCACATCAGGATTTTCTTTTAACAGAGCACTCACAGTTATTGCTGCCAGTGGGTTACCCTTCAACTTATTGGCAATTTCTTGTCCGATTTTTCTTAACCTCCAATTACCTCCAAAGTTTGGATCATTGAATATACAGGTACTGAAGAATGATAAAAATGCATTCTCATCTAGACCCAGCAAATGAATAATATTATCTCTTGCATCGACCATTTCGGCAACAGATTGGTTTCTAGTCGTCACTAAGATTATGCTCCCATTCCCCATGCAATTATTTAATGGAGCTACCATTGAATCCCATTGGCTCTTATCTTCATCTTCCCACATGTCATCCAAAACAAGTAGGAATCTCTTAGACCCCAATTCGTTTTTAAGTTTATTTTGGAGCTCAGTGAGGTTAGTGAGGTCACATCTGGTGCCACATGCAGCTTCTAGCATCTCACGTGTAAGTCTGACACTATCAAATTGAGTGGACACACAAATCCAGGATCTAACCTGAAAGTAGCTATGAACTTTCGGATCATTGAAAACTAGCCTAGCAAGGGTAGTTTTACCCATACCACCATTACCAACTATTGCTAGAACAGGGACCTTACCAACTTTTGCCATTTCTTCATTTGTTAATATGTTCATTAGTTTCTCAAGCTCTTGGTCTCTCCCAAAAACTATAGGTTCTGTGGGAAATGCTGTCGTTTGCGGTATGTTTGTTGCTTCACTTTGACTTCTTTCCGTATTCCGGACAGTTTTAACTAGTGCTTCTGTTTTCACAGCCTTGCGTACTTCCTCCTCAGATTTCTGCAACTGCTCGGCTAAATCTTTCATCCTTTGGGACAGATTAATTCGGGAAGAGGTGTCGGGTTTAGATATTAGCGTATCTCGTGCAGAGAAACAAGACATTCCCTTCAAAGTTGAAAGGATGGAACAGCTACCAAGCCGAAAGCCAGAAGAAGAGGATGCAGCTGATGATTTATTGCTACAGTTTACTTTATCCTGGTTACCTGTTAAAAATATTATACCAATTACAGAAATTAATTTTGGGATAATAAGACATAAAATACTATAACTTCTGAGACGTAATAGAACTACAAGAAATATAGCATTTACCAGCGCTAACCTATCCGGCACTACTAAAAACGCCGAAATATAGCGTAGGTTGAATATTTGATTGCTTAAACGCCGGCCTTTCTCGCTCGCTGAAATTTTTGGTTAAAAAAAACTATCGCACCAAACCACCAAAAAAGCCGTGATTTTTATTAATATCCAAAGTTAATTAGAAATTAATAAAAATGTCCAGAATTGTTGAGAATTATTAAAACTGTCCATACCGGCCAGAAAAAGGCCGGTTCCTATTTAAATAGGGTACTGGCTAGAAAATGGCCAGTACTAAATAATTTTAATTTTTTTTTAGAGACAAATAGCAAAAATGCTGAAATCTAACACAAAAAAATCGAATTTTTTTAAAATATTTGTTAGATTATTTTTTTGTATATAATTAACATATTTATATTAAAATACGCTAAATTACTTAAAATTATGTTAAATTATGCTGAATTACACGAAATTATGCTAAATTACAATAATTATGTTAAATTATGTCAAAATACAATAAATTACACTAAATTACGTATGAATAAGGCCGATTTGTGCCATCTTTCATAAATAAAAAAAATAGGAAAAAAATTACAAAAAAAATAAAAATTGATATTCTACAAGTTTATTATATAACTAATTTCTTGAGCTACTTAGATTGTATAAAGAAATGAAAATCTTAGCTCAAAACTTCAACTGAAGTTTTGAGGCTCTTCCCTTTATTTTTTGACAATTTTGAATTTTAAAATCTAGTACCGTGGGCACTGACAAATGTGTATTTTCACAAGCTTTTCAAAAAGTGGTTATTTGCTGAAATCGGACACTCGAGCGCTGTTTGATGGCCGTTTGAAGTTTCGTCGTCGTTTTTCGCCTTCTCAGTGAAGATATAATCCCTATTCATATGTAATTTAGTGTAATTTACCGTATTTTAGCATAATTTAACATAATTATTGTAATTTAGCATAATTTAGTGTAATTCAGCATAATTTAACATAATTTCAAGTAATTTAGCGTATTTTATATAAATATGCTAATTATATATAAAAAAAAAGTAATCTAACAAATATTTAAAAATAAATTCGATTTTTTAGTGTTACACTTCAGCATTTTTGCTATTTGTCTCTAAAAAAAAAATGAGCGTATTCTAGCTGGTACTCTATTTAAATAAGAACCGGCCATTTTTTGGCCGGTATGGACATTTTTAATAATTATCAGCGATTATGGACATATTTATTAATTTCTAATTAACTTTGGATATTAATAAAAATCACGGCCCAAAAAGTTGCAAAAATAATTATCTCTAAAAATTCTGTCTCCATTCCTCGCGACCCAAACCCTAGACCCCCGCCTCCCCGCCTCTCCGCCTCTCCTCTGAGTTCAGATCCAGTGAAGTAACTCAAAAATTGGATTTTGAATCGGGACCGTCCGATTCGAAACTGTGATAATCCAACTAAAGTGGAGCGCACATATCCCGAAAGACAGGTTCGAATCTCAAAACAATCTCGAGCGACGGATTCGATTTGGACGGTCCTGATCCAAAATCCAAAAATTGAGTTACTTTAGGGGATCCGGACCCCTCTCCTCTCCGCTAACCCAGCGAAAGAAAATAATTAAAACTTTCATTTGCCGCCGAACCATATGAAACACTTAACCCATTCTCTCGATCTCTCCCCACCTATTTCATTTTTTCTAAAACACTGCTCTCCGTTCTCATCTCCTATATCGTTAACACTCTCCCCTTCTTGGGCTGTCTCCTCATCCCCGTCCGCGTCCCCCTCGATCTGACGCCAGTGCCTCTCCAAACTCTCTATTTTTGGTATGCGCTATCTCTCTTTCTCATTGTTTCTGATTTTGTATAATCCAACTATTCATGACTTATTCCACAGTTGTTATTTGGGTTGAATTGGGATTCTAGATTTACTGTGAAGTTTTTACTGATTTGTGAATTCCTTGTACAATTTTTTAGTTGTATATCGATTTTGATTACGTGCACACAAGGTGTTTGATGAAATAGCAGAAAAGTGCATTTACTCTTAAGAGAAAAGTACATTTTTTTACTGTATTTACAATTAACTAGTTTGAGAGTTCCTTGTTGTACAGTTTTTAGTTGTATATCGGTGTTTGATTATGTGCACACAAGGTGTTCGATGAAATGACATAAGTGCACAAGCAGGAGAATTAGGCTTCTTTGAACATTTTTTTACTTTTTTCTGGAATTAATTAATAACTATGTTATGATTAAACTCTCTTTTTTAAATTTTTTTCTGGAATTACTAGAATTATCTATGAACCTCATCTCTGTTTTTTATTATTATGTGCCAGGTAAATATGCTTATACTTAATAGAAAACTATTGAATTTCTAAAAAAATAATGGATTATGACCTATAGCATTGCTTTTGATTTAATGTCTTTTATTTTTAAGGAAGGTCACAGGTTGTGTATTCAGAAAGTCATTCCTTGTTATTTTTAGTATTTTTGATAGGCAAGATGTCGACGATGATTTGAAGTCAATTAGGACATCAAGGTGAAGTATATTATAACATGTTATTTTTCCTTTACAATTCTGTCAAAGTGTTCAATACTTGTTAATTTCAAACTTGTTATGTTTTAACAACACCAATGGAAAATACCGGATGACACGTACATGATGAAAGTGTTGACATCGATGGGCAATAAATGGAGTTAAGTTTAAGACCAATTTTGTGTGGAAGTACGTCAGAGAGGGTAAATGTCCGCTCAATGATTTTGTTGTTATTTTGGATGAAGATAAATGGAACATATTCGTCGAATATCACCCGTCAGACGAATTTATGGTAAGTTTGTAATACATTTTTATTGAAATTAATAAAATCCTTCATATGTTAAGGAAATGGATCACATTACCAGTACCATTGGAAAGGATCACAGTACCAGTACCAGTACCAGGAATGTTACTGAGGTCTCTAATTTGCGCTTTGGTCATGACTTGAGATAGGCCTAATTTGTAGATATTAACAGTTGAAGTAATTTGATCAGTAAAATTTTTGGGCTTAGTTGGACATTTTTGTTGACCAAAAAAGCTTATAATTTTCATCTATAGTGTGTCCCAGTTTTTTGTTCAAGGTAATTTTGAAATACCATTTCAACTTGGAGTTCATTTTATTTTATTTATTTTTGTTATAAACTAATTTGCTTTGATTCTGAATGTTAAATTTTTCTTCTGTTGTTTTTCAGGTTATTTCATTTGATAATAAGGGATAACTTGAGCAAGCATTTAACATCAGGTACTGTGACACCTAAACTGATTCAAGCTTTGTTATGAGAAAGCTCTTGTAATTACAAATAAGGCCGGTACGTACTCTTATTATGTACCCTCTCATTTAGATATATATGTTTAGTTGGGTAATTAGCTGATCTTAAAGCCTAGAGTTGGCTTTAATTATATCAAACAAAAATTATGCTGTGTGGATGGATTAGGATAAAATGAACCCAAGTTATAATGGGATTCTTCAGAAAGTATGGATTTAATTTAATGTGCATTCCAAATCTATGACAAAAGCTAGCTAATTTGTATTTGATACACGGCTAAGTTCTGATATTTACTCTTTCATATTGGTAAGATGCAGTCAATTATAAGAGCATATGGGAACTACTATGAACTTCTTGTGGTTCACCAAATTATGTTGTGCAAGAGGTAGTATATAATGACAGTTTAATTATTCAATTACTTTCTTATAATGACATTCTCTTTTTCTCTTTAGGGGTGATCAACTGGTACAGTATGGGATCCACACGGAGTTACTGTATTCCCCATTTCACTCTGAGGCAGTGGCGCTGTTGAAGGCAATCAAGGGTGCAAGGAGTAGAGAGCTGCAGTCCTGCACCTTTCACACAGATCCAACAGGTCCGAATACTGCAGACTGGCAAAGTGGCAAGCATAGGGAGGTGGCTCAAATATGGGAACTGCTGGCAAACAACTCAGTATACACGTGTTTACACTAGAAGGTAAAGGAATGGCATTGTCCACACTTTGGCTAATCTGGGCAGGATAGGAGGTTTCAACTATGTTGGTTTCTCTTTATTTCGATTTGAAATGGAAGCTTAAGGGCATTTGTTGGCAAAAAAATTTTTTTTTTTTTTATAATTTCACGACTTTTGATGGCGTTTCAAAAGTGCCGGAAAAAAATATTTTTTTATATGCCAAGACCTTTAGCGGCATTTCAGAAACGCCGGTAAAAGGCCTATAAACGCCTGGAAAACACAAATAATTTTGGCGGCACTTTGCCACCGCCGGGTAAAGTGAAATTTCGGCGGCGCTTTGTAAACGCCGGGAAAACCTAAGGAAATGCCGGGAAAGGCCTTTCCCGACTCTTCTATTTGCGGCACTTAGGTAAACGCCGCTAAAAGTCAATGGTGGCGTTTGTTCAGCCTTTAGTGGCGTTTTTTAATGCCACTAAAGGCTAGATTTCTTGTAGTATAAGGATGTAATGATGACGTTCATTTCTCCAATAAATGGACAGCACATCACTTCTTGTGCAACTTCCTCAACAGAGGATTATCTCAAACCAGACCTTTCTCTTCCATCTCCATTTTTCTTTTAGGAACGGTGGGAAATTTGTTGATTTTAGATCAAAGAGAGATGCTGGGTATTTAAGGAATAATTAAATATTATTGTTTGGGTTGCAGGCGCACTCGATCAGCCTAAGTGTTCGGCAGCCTGTACTAGCTTGCGCCAAGTCGCTTAGCTGGTTATTATCCTCCTAGATATTCTCTTGTTTGTAGTATTTTATTATTATAGGCAAAAATTTCGATCTACATAAAAGGGAGATAATTGTAGAGAGAGAAACAGTGGGAAAAACAGAGAGCTTCTTTGTTTACGGGGTGCATTATTTGGCTTTCCTCTCTTTCATGGTACTTGATGTTTTATGAATCCATAGTTGATTTGTCTAATTTTTTTGTTTAATATGTTAGTAATTATTGATTGTTAATTGTGGATTTTTGACATGGGGACTTTACAAATCATAAAAAGTCAAAATAACATCTTGCGTGATATTCAATGTGCACAAGTGGGATTTAATATATCATCAATTGGTTGACATAATTTAGCTAGATTTTGGTTTAATTTTTTATATTTCATTTCAATATACATGTACGAATTATGATTGTGTAAATATGAAAGAACAATAACTTTTGTGAGGTACCTGTCTGCTGAATTTGGTCCTCCAGCCGGTAGTAGTCCAATTCATCAAGCAAGTTTTCAGCTTTATTCACCAATTGCTGAAGGTCCAGAGCCAAATCCTTCAGTGAACTATTGTCGGTAGGAAGGCCGCGGGCGCTTGTAAGCAGGGTACCAAGCTGCAGCAGCTGGTCCTTGAGGGTTTTGAAATCGTCTCCAAGGCCGGTGCGCTTTGCCCATGCTTCCAACAATGCAGTTACAGCCTTCTCGACTAGAGGTTTCATCAGCCAGCCGACTGCCGTTAAGGTTATTGACACAGGATCCATGTTACTCGGGTATCAAACAGGAGAACACCAGTATGAAAAAATTGTTTTGGAAGAGATCAGATCTAAGTTTCAAGAGAACGATAACTACAAGTGCTGGTTCACACTTCACACTTCACTCTGGGAAGAGACAATTAAGAGGGTGAATGGGTTTGCTGTAACTATTCCTTGTCAAGCGGGTAGTGTAGTTAACTGATCAGACATGTCACGTGTGTAACTTATAATCAATAGGTACAGCTGGTTAATTTATAACTCACTACACTATTGTTATACTCATGAAGTGCAAAGGCTTTCAAATGGATCTCTCTTGTGGCTTGACTTGTAGTCAATGGGTACAGAAAAGAGTCTTTATTGACTTGTAGTCAATGGGTACACATCACATGCACAATTTAACTGTTCTTGGATATGGACTTTTCTGATTGTTCGTACAAGCAAATTGGTATCACCTACATTTCCAAAAGATAAAGTAGGATGGAAAGATCCGATTTTTTTAATATCCTCAAAAAATACAAAATTTCAAAGTTGCCTTTCTTGTTATTTTTTTTTTAAATGCTCAGACCGCTAAAAAATTCTGCGGGTCCTATTCCCTTCCGGCCATCCAAAATTCATTTTTTTTTAATTTGGAGGATATGTTGTTATTTTTTCCATCATTTAGTGTTATATATTGTTTATTTGTTATATGATTTTATTGTTGTGTTATATTGTTGTTTTTTAACATATTGACAGTTTGACGACTTTTTTGTACATGTTTATTTGTTATTTTTTAATATTTGACGATGTTTTTGTTTACATGTTTATTTGTTATTTTGTAATGTTTGACAATGTTTTATATTGATTTTTTTATACGATTAGAGTTATATTTTGTTTTACTAAATAGGCATCCAAATAAACTAAAATATAAGATAAACAAATACTACAATCCAGCACGAAAAATACTACAATTCAACCTAACTAAAACTACAACCCAACATAAAAAAAAACTACCGTCAACCACGGCGTGCTGGAGGGGGTGCTAGTTTGCGATTACGACAACTAGAGGGGGACAATCGCTCTGCTGCCTAACCCCTAGTAGCTCGAGGGATCTATCCTACCGGATGGTGTCCTCCTAAATGGCACTCTGTTGTATGGCGCTCTCACATGGATCCTCCTAAATGGTGGCAGGGTACGTGACCGGCGGCGGTGTCTAGAAGAAGGCATTTGTTGCTTGGGTCACAAAGTCATCACGACTTTGCGGCGATGGGACCTAGCTGTTGTATACCGTGGTGGATATGCTGGACGCTGGAAGCTCATAATGTCCTCTACATCCTCAGCAGTGTCACCAATTAATATCTCCTCCAAACTGAATTTGGTATGTTGCAGATCCTTCTCCTGCGCACCCTACATACAAATAATCTTAATTTTGGAACATACAAATAACTAGTAACTTGATTAAAAAAAAAAACAATATGACATACCTGAGGATCTACCACTGGTACTCCGTCCTGGTTATAGTAGGCCTCCGAGGCTCTAGTGGATGGCTTAATAACAAGTTACGTAAAAATCTGAACAAAGTCGGGTATTTTTGGAACCTGAATTTTGGTGTTTCGTTGGCTTAATAACAAGTTACGGTAAATCTAAACAAAGTCTAGTATTTTTGAAACAATTTATAACAATTCCTAGAATTATCTAACAATTTATAAATTTTTTTTGCAATTTATATTCATTTATAATAATCTATACTGATTTATAACAATTCCAATAAATTTATATTAATTAATAATAATTTATAATATAAATAATCCTATAATTTGATACATTTCTAACAAATTTATAATTCATAACTAATTTCTAACAATTCCTATGATTTATAAAAAATTATAACTAATTTATACAAGTTTGGTACATTTCTAACAAATTCTACAAATTTGGACTACAGAATAATTATTACAAAATATAGGGACTTACAAATAGACAAGGCTTTGGAAGAAAATATTGGAGAAAGAGAGAATAGGACTGCCATAATTTCTGGCAGTCTGGGCATTTTTAGAAATAAAGAAAAAGCGAGGCAACTTTAGAATTTTGTATTTTTTTTTAGGATACAATAAAAAAAAATCGGTGGAAAGATAAAGGAGGATCTATTTCAATCGTACTATCCGATTTGAAATTGATGATCACATTCATATAAAAAAAAAGCTTCATGGAATTTATATCAAGAGATTTTCTTCTTATTTAAAACAAGTAAGAAAAGAAAAAATATAAAGTTAGGTTTTCAAGTATATTCTTATATGAGGAGGGTTCAAATGTCTGTATTTTTGTATGCCTCCATCAAGCCTCCATTTTTAGAACTATAATAACTTAAAATTTAAAACTTAATTGTCAAAATATAACCATTAGATATGATCCATATTTTTTCTCTTTGCACACGTAAAATATCATGAAATTTCATTTTTATTTTGATTAGTATCAAGAGCTTACAAAAATACACTGTTGTAGATAAATTTTGGACGTTGATGTTTCAACTTATTGATTCATATATAAACCAAAATCAAAAAGGGTAATTATATGTTACCCCTTGATTCCTTCCCCCATTTTTCCTCCAACTAACTAACTTCCTTTTCTAACTATAATAATCAATTTTAACTAACTAGTGGTCCCTACAAATTAATTAGTAGATTTTCTCCTTCTATTTCTTTCCTCTCTCCCTCCCTCTCCCTCTTCCACCTCCGCCTCCCCCTTCCACCTCTGCCTCCGCCCGCCTCTCCCACCTTCGCCTCTCCCTCTCCGCCTCCGCCTCTCCTTCTCCGCCTCTGCCTCCGCCTCACACAACGAGGATGAATACTTGTTCAATGATAGATGAATACTTGCATGACGAGGGTGAATACTTGTGCAACGAATAACTCGAAAGTATGTCATCATGGATCTCATTTTAAAGAGAAAATTATGTAGAAAACGTTCGTGGTTTTAGATTTGCAAAATTCCTCACAGATCGTTAGAAATATTAGTTAGATTGAACGGAGAAAAAAAAAACCACCTCTAAAAACGTGTAAAAGATGGGTGTGATATGTCCAGTTTTTTTTTAAATACTTGATATATCAGGGTGAATACTTGATGTATTACATGTGAATACTTGTTCAATGATAGATGAATACTTGATATATCAGGGTGAATACTTGATGTATTACATGTGAATACTTGTTCAATGATAGATAAATACTTGCATGACGAGGGTGAATACTTGTAAAAGATGGGTGTGATATGTCCAGTTTTTTTTAAAAATACTTAATATATCAGGGTGAATACTTGATGTATTACAAGTGAATACTTCATGTATTATAGATGAATACTTGATGTTGTTTCCACTTGCGGTGACGGTTATGCGGTCCCCACGGTAGTTAGTGATGGCGGTTGTGCGGTCCCCCCACTTAATTACGCGTTTTCTTTTGTTTTTAGCGGACGGCAGTTGTGGTACCCTACTATCTCCGCGTAATTAATGCTCTTAATGTCGTAATATTTCCATATATAATTCTTTCTCAAAGATGAGTACTTTTATTTATATGGATGAATACAACTCGTGTTAAGTGTCAATACTTTTTCGCAAATCGTCCCCTACTAATTCCACCACTTATCTCCGCATATTACTGTGGTCCCCTACTTATTTGAAGTCGCGGTTGTGCGGTCCCACCATACCTTCATGTACTATTTACACTTACACGACGAGAATGAATACTTGTTCAATGAGAGATGAATACTTGCGTACGAGGTGTGAATACTTGCGTAACGGACAACTCGAAAGTATGTCATCATGGATCTTATTTGAAAGAGAAAATTGTGTAGAAGACTTTCGTGGTTTTAGATTTGAAAAATTCCTCACAGATCGTCGGAAAAATTAGTTAGAGTGAACGTACAAAAAAAACCACCTCTAAAAACGTGTCAAAGATGGGTGGTAATGTTTCCTTATATAGTTATTTCTCAAATATGAGTACTTTTCTTTACATTGATGAATACTTGAGTTTACAAGGGTGAATACTTCTGCGCCTGTAATGTTGTGGAGGCATTTTTGGTCCCCTTCTATTTCCCAATAATTAACGGTTTACTGTGGTCCCCTACTTATTTCAACGGTTATTAACAGTTTATTGTGGTCCCCTACTTATTTTCAGTTGGGGGAAAAGTGGGGGATGGATGGCGGGGGAAGGTTAGGCCCTCCCAATCAAAAAATGATAATTTTTTATGTCCATGTAGAGAAAATAATATATATCACAACTAACGGTTTTATTTTAACATATATTTTATAAAAATTTGGTTATTAAAAAAAATATTCAAAAGTGCAGGCATTATGGATGCACAAAAAAATGAAGGCATTTGAACCCTCCTTATTTTCATATAGATATCATGTTAAACGATTCAGATGAATTGTTTGATCTTTGAAAATGAAGGTATGAATTCGTAGTACGGATCATTGTGTGTTATGCATAGCACGATATATAGCCTCATGTTCTTATTTATATCAAAATTTTGTACAATGTATTTTTTTTTTGACAATAAATTTCTAGTTGGGAGAAATTCATTATTGTCGAACAGTTTATTTAGAATTGTTGAAATTGATGGATTTAGTCCGTTCCAATTTTAAAAAAAAAAAGTAAAAAATATTTAATAATATAAATTTGACTTCTTATAATATTTTTTATATATAGATTACACAGACGTACGACTGAGATAGGTCTTTTGGACCGTTTTTTTTTAATATCCAATATTAAATACAAAATAATATAATTGTCCAAAGTTTTTGAAATTTTTTAAAAATGCCCAGACCGCCGAAATTTTGGCCGGCTCGAATTTTTATTCAGACCACTGAAATTTTAGTAGGCTCGAGATTTTTTTTGTTTTTCAAATTGGCTATAGAGGGCTGTGAAATTACAGAATGCCACATGACATCAAATAATTAGTCCTAGTCAAGGAAGGATAATTGATTAGTATCTTTTGTAGAATGAAGTATGAATTTTTTCAGACGGATGTATATGATTGCTCCAAGAATTATACATAGTTTTATTGTATGATCCATGTGTGATAAAAGAATTATAATATTTTTTCACGTCATCGATCTGTGTATTTATGTTATAATGCATCTCTATCAATTTTTTGGTAAGTAATTTCTCTCATTTCTAAAGCACATGTATGTTGTCCATGTATTTATCTAAGACATCTCTCGTAGACAGCCGAGGCTAGGACAAGGGATAAGGCAAGAGAGATGATATCTTCACTGAGAATGCAAAAATTAATGACGAAATTTCAAACGGCCATAAAACGGTGCTCGAGTGTCCAATTTCAGCAAATGGCCACTTTTTGGAAATCTTGCAAGAAGATGCATGCGTCGATAATGGCTATGCCGATTTTCAAAATTTTGAATTGCAAAATAACTAAGGAAAGAGCCTCAAAACCTGAGTTGAAGTTTTCGATTAAGTTTTTCATTTCTAATTCTCGATCTAAGTAGCTCAGTAAATTGGTTATATAATGAATTTATTGAATACCTATTTTTACTATTTTTTACAGTGTTCTAAATAGCGCGCTATAGCGCCACTATAGCGTTTTTGGACCCCAAACGCTACGCTATGACATCAAAATGCGTTATTTGTTCTACGGCCGCTATAGCGGTCCGCTATTTGCGTTATTTGCGCTATACAATATGGGTTTTTTATTTTTTTTATTTTTAAGCAATTTATATGGGTTTTAAATAAAGATAAAAAAATCTCAAACCGAAATTGAATTTGTTGCTACTTGCTACAGATAAATCAACTTGAAATTGGAAATTGAAATTGAAATTTGAATAGAAAAAAAGTCCAAACTGAAATTAAAATTTGAATAGAAAAAAAAAATAGATTATGTCATGAATCATGATGCTTAAGATATTTTTAATAGGAAAAATCGATAGTTTATGATATTACTATGGATATTTTGAACCTCAATTTGGACTTTGTACGGGTTCAATATGAATATTATAATTTCTTAATTACTTTGGTGTTATTTATTGTTCTATGAGACTTTAGATAATGTTGATATTTAGTACAAATATTGAATATACGAAATGTAAAAAAAAATGCTATTTGGAATAGCTTCCGCTATAGCGACGCTATTCGCTATAGCTTTTTTTTTAGCCTTCCCGCTACGACGCTATAAACGCTATTTAGAACCTTGATTTTTTATGATTTATGAAAGATGGCACAAAATGACTTAAAATAAAATAAAATTGCCAAAGTATAAATAAAACCTATGCAACCTTAAACAAAATAACAATTAATTAAACATAATAAATAACCTATATAAATATAAAATAACAACCTTAAATATATTTATGCTATTGTTAGTGAGATCTTAAAACTCAATTACTTTTATAAATATAAAAATTTATTAATATATGTGAATGTAATAATAATTAATACTGTCACCGGTTTCATAAACCATAAAAGTTAATATAAAAAACTGTAAAATATATAACGAGGAGGGATCGGATTACACTGTTTTTGGTGACATCGAATTACATCTTCTATTTTCAAAGTTTTCAAAGTCCAAACAGTCAATCCAAACTGTTCAACATGATGGATATATTAAAATGTGCTTGCAGATCAAATTTTATATTTTTTTGAATTTTTTTACTATTTATTAAGATGGGTACAAAAATTCAATGGTTTGAAAACAACAATTTTGTAAAATACTTAATAAATTGTAAAAAAAATTCAAAAAATATAAAATTTGATCTGCAAGCACATTTTGATATATCAATCATATTGAACGGTTTGGATCAACTGTTTAGACTTTGAAAACTTTGAAAATGCACGGTGTCATCCCATCCCTCCTCTATATATATACACACACTTTTTTTATAAAAAAAATTGACTAGGACTAATTATTTGACGCCACGTTGGCATTTTGTATAGCCAATTTAAAAAAAAAAAAAAACTCAAGCCAGCCAAAATTTCGGCAGTCTGAATAAAAACTCGGCAATTGCCGTTAACCATAAAAAAAAAGAATAAAAACTCGGGCTGGCCAAAATTTCGGCAGCCTGGGCATTTTTAAAAAATTTCAAAAACTTTGAGCAATTCTGTAATTTTATATTTAATGTTGGATTTAAAAAAAAAAAAAGCTGGTCTTTTGGATCTTGAAAGTAAAAATTTCAAGTCACAGTACTAGCTAAACCACATGAGATTAGTGGGTCGTACAATGATAAATTTCTATTGGCCTTGTGGGTCCTATGCCTCCACTCACGCCCTTGTGGGGCCCTTGCCTCACAAGATGCCAGCGGGCAGCGGCCCGGACTGGCCCGCCCTTGTGGAGCCCATGCCTCCACTAAAGCCCTGCTATGCAGGCAAATTTGCAGTCCTCCATGGCATCTATTTAAATTTTATTTTTTTTAAATTCGGTTCCATATCAATATAATTTATTTTTTGGGCCTTTGAATTTGGGCAAGGTCCTAAAAATGGGAACAATTTGGGTTGACGTCAATGAGTCCGATGAGTTCCTTTTCCGTCCGATCCATTTTAGGATTTGTGTAAATATTGACGCGCACGAATATTGAATCAATGCGTACGGATCTCAAAGTGGATCGAACGGACAGGATACCCATCAGATACAAATTTGAATCCGATGAACATCTGACCCAAATTGTTCTGCCTAAAATACAGTGTGGTTGGAAACATTGTAAACCTGGTGCTTTAACCCTTGGTATATATATGTATTATGTACAAGGAAATTGACAGAAAATAATTAAGAAGATTCATGTATGAAACGTATAATGGCTGGCTTCTTTTCATGCTAATTAATGAGTACCAACATCATGTCTCAAAAGATGTTTATGTTAAAAATTAGTAAGAAAAAAAGCAAATTCGGTTTCTAAGTATATTATCATACATGCATAGATCGTGTTAAGCAATTCTGATCAATTGTTTGAACTTTAAAAATAGAGATATAAATCCATTATACGGACCAATGTGTGTTATGCATAGCACCATAACATCATGTTCTTTCTCAAACGATATGGACTCATAGAAAGGTGAGTTGGTATCCTTTAAGATACCTAAAATTATATGTTTGGAATCTGGACTGTCTGATTAAAATCTGGATCAATTTAAAGGGTTTCTTTAAACATTTGTGTCAGTGCTGATTGCACGGTCTGAATTCTTTCTGCATGCAGACGACACAAACTCATATATAGAAGGGTTTGGTACAATTTTCTGGCTCAAAAGGCCCAATGGCTAAGATGGTTATTTATAAGGCAATTTCTCTGGCCCAAACGATATCATTTTTTTTGCTCAAAAAAGGAAAAAAAATATGTCAAACCATTCCAGTTCCAATTAGAAGCCGTCATAATACACAAGTAGTACTTCTAATACAAGTATAAACACAATATGTATATATATACTCAATGGCTGTGTACAATAAGAAGTATCTTACATATAATGCGACGCTCTAGTGCCTAACGGGTCGCTTATTACACTATCTCCATTACTGATATATACAAAGAATGAAAATTATTATAACATCATGCATATATGAATTATGCTCAGCAAGGTATAAACCAAACTATCATAATTCTCTACCAAACCAAACAAGGTAGGAACCAAGCTCGACATCTCAGATATATAGGTAGCCAAAGAGAACCATGACAACAGAAACAGCTACGCTAAACGTCGGCATGGCAATGGCTGCAGCAGACATGTCTGATGCCACATCAGACATTACCATTGTAGATGGAAAAGGTGCAGGGGCAGGGGCAGGTGTGGGGGTGGGGGTCAGAGCAGTTTGTGCCTCTGTGACAAGCATCATTATAGCAAACACGATGAGCGCCACAAAAGATCGCTTCATCCCTGCTGCCTTCATCTCTCAACTCCTTCCCAGTTTACTTTTCTTTTATTGTGTGAATAATAAAGTGATTGAAGAATTTGGTACAATAGGACCTGTAAGAGGGATGGTATTTATAGGCAAATTTATAAATGGTGGGGTCTAATTATAAGCAAGGAGGCAGAAAATTCTTAAGAAATAAATGCGAAACACGGCATGTCGGTCTCACACAATGTTACATTCAATCAAATAAATTCATTACATTTGCAATTATGATGTATAAGGACTTTATAGGTTACAAATCACAGCATTTTATTGACAAATTAAAGCTTTACAGATAATTAATTTTGATCTAGGGATTAAGACAATATTATTTAGATAAGAGGTGTGGATTAAAACTAATTCCTTCTTATTAATAAAAATGAAAAAACTTTTGATTATTTTTAAACAAATATCTTTCACAAGTGCAAAAATATGATTTATCAAGGCATTCTTCATTTAATTGCAATTTTTTATTTATTGTTTGATACTTGTATGGAAAATTTCACTACATTCTAATTTAAGCAAGGAGGCAGGAAATTTCTTACCAAGAGTAAATGAAGAAATAAATGCAAAAAACGATATGTCAATCTCATGTGCTTATACAACTCAAAACTTAAATTCTCACAGGTACTTGGTTGATTCGAAATCAAGGTGCTTTATTGACAAATTAAGGCTTCTTACCTGATTGATAAAGAAAGACAAAAAACAAAAAGTGGTAGCAATTACATGATTCCACCAATAATTGAAGCAAAATGCTCTATGTCCAATCAGATTTTAAGAGCAAAATGCTCTATGTCAAATTAAGTTACTCTGTACATTTTAAGAGCAGTGTTATCTCATTGAAATGTGATTTAGGTCTGTTCAATATCACACATTTTATTTTAGAAGATTAAAAAGTAATTATTTAAAAACATCTTCTTTCTAATTATTGAATTGCTCACTGAAATTTCAGCTTTTCTGATTTCTGACCTCTGTCAATTAATCGCTAAAACTGTACCAATCTGTAATATTTTTGTATAGAGAAATTATATTATCTGAAAACTAGACTTTCATACCTTTATTTTGATATAAAGAACACAAAAATTCATGTAGCCATTTTCTCTAAATTTAATTTTAAATCTGGTCAAAATTATTGGACTGCTCACTGAACATAGCATAAAAAAAAAAACTGAATTTTTTTTGGCCTGGCATGGGCCATGGCGGATGGCGCGTTTAATTTTTTTTTTCTTTTTTCTAGGTTGGCCAGAGCCATGGTGTCCCGTTTTTTTTTTGTTTTTGCTTTTGTTTTTGTTCTTCCGTTTTTCTGATGGGTTGGAGTATGCTATGGCGTCCTACGGTCTTCTCATTTTTCAAAATCCCCTGACCCATTTCTTATTTTTAATATTTTATTTATTTATTTTCTTATATATAAAAATTTCGGCAAATAACCTACCCAATGATTGATTTAGTGCTGCTGAAGCCACAGGTACATCTTGTTTGTATTCGGAGCCCGTTCAGAACCAATATAGGCTTCTCAGAAGGCCCAAATCAGAATTCATATATGGGCCGCTTTCCATATAAAACCAAGCGGGCCTGGAATGAACTGAGTCGGTGCATTAATAGTATGCTCCTCTCAATTCCGAGATTATATATTTTGTTGGAGGCGATATATACCCTAATAAACCAAATTTGCAATCTCTGCTTTCTCTTGACAAGGTAAGCTCTCCTTCGGTGCTCAACATGATATTCCTTAATCATTGATTTTGCAAGAAGATTTTTGTATTGGAAAGAAATTAACATGTGTAATTAAGAAAAAGTTGGTCTGAGCTGAAAAAATTGTGTTTTTGGTGTAATACTGCCGAAATCTGAGATAAAATTGAAAAATTGAATTTTTGGTGATTTAAACTTGCATTTCACCTAAGCAGTATGCTATGGTGATGGAATCACTTGTACCAGTATTGTATTAGTGCATGGCCTGAATTTCTGAATTACACAAGTTATTTGATTTTTACCAGTATTTCAAATTTTCAATCCCAAGTGATGTGAAGTCATATTCGTTTTTGTGTTGTATTCTGTGAGTATTAGCAAGATTCATGCCCATATTGTATCTCCCAACCCAATATACACCGTTTCTATCATCAAAACTTTGGTCAGTATTGAGTCATAATTTCTCAATTCGTAGAACCTAATTTTCTTAATTCATGAAAAAAAAAAAAAATTAAACATACCAAGTTATATATGTATAGAAAAAGTGAACTACTTATCAGAATTTTTTTACTTTGCCAGAAGATTCTCATATATGCGCTAGCAAACCAATTGTATCTTCTACAACACAAAAGCAAAGTAACTGATTTCAGTTGTATGTGCTAATCTGACAAGATCACAAAACATATATGCCAACACTTGTTAACTGGTTTCAGTTCAACCCATTTTAACTTATTCAAATATGAATAGTTTTATATAGCATTAAACTACAATTAGCATCATATGCATAAGTTTTGGCCTAAAATTAGACATTGATCATCATCTATATTTTGCCTTGTAGATGGTAATATGTGTTGGGTTTACTTTGTGAGTTTTCCTAATTACTTTAAACCCTAATCAAGATCTACTCCTTTGTAAGAAATTAAACTTAATGCACAGCGGAACTTACTTTCATCTTCAAAGGCCTCCGTATGCTATCAATCAGACAGCTTCCAAGGCTCTGGGTTGATACGCTCCTGGTCTTGACTTGAGTTGTTGGCTCTCGAGTCCTTCCAAGAACTTGCAATCCTTTTCTCTGGCTATCATAAATATTATGACAGAGTATCTTGTCTTCAATGGAGTAGACAATTGTCATGAATTAATTGCAAGCCTTGGAGACTCAGCTCTTTTATAGCAGTGCAAAACCCTAATCCTAGGGCAGCCGAAAATTGGCTAATACTTGGAAAACAAGTTTGCCAAGAATCTTGATTTCGGATTTCAAGGATCTGGAAAATCAGGAACCTCCAAAAAAACTGAATTAAATCAGAATAAATTCTGATTTCCTTATTTAGCCTATATTTATTACTGCTATTATTTTAATCAACTATAATCGGTCCATTAACAATTATATTGATTAACATTGTTCTATATGTATTCGTATCCAAAACCTTATATATATAAATACGTATAATGCCATGGATTAATTAATCACATTATTTGGCATATTTTAATCATTACATAAATGTAATCTTGCGACAGTATTTGATATTATAATCATAATGCACGCATGTCCAACTTTATTATTGTAATTAGACGTCTCTAAATCCAACAATATGGCCAGCACATATGCTATTAGTGGTTTTAATTACTATTTCTAATTCTAGTTTTATGTTGGACATTTCACTTGGAACCCAATACCACAAGGTCTATGGCATACACCAAAAATTGATGTCTTATATAATCTTAGACCATTCATACAGTTTCATGGCTGTGATTTAATCTTGCTTGTTCCATTGGCTGCCTGAAATTTAGTTTAGTAAGAAACATTTTGACCTGATTGAGGATGACCACACAAGGACACACTTCTGATTTCGATATCCAAAAGGATAAATGGTAATGTTATTTATTACTATCTTATAATTTAGTCCCTAATTTCCACTGTCCGGCTTTTGAGTAAACACAAAAAACTGTAAAATTGTATTATGTCCTGATTTATTAGTCATAAACAGACTGTTGTGTCTGTATCCGTCCCTTATTTTATTGAAGGTGGGTAGTTTGGTATTTATGTACTTTGATTGAGGGTTGTTTGTGTCTTTATCTGTCCCAATTTTTACCTCGATGCTCCGATCACCTGATACCCTAAAAAACTTAATTGAAAAACCCCTTTTAGTACTAACTACACTTGTTTTCTCCAAATTTCAGATGCCCAAGCGAAAGACTAAAAGCGCTACCACAAGAGAACGAAGCATTATTGATGGCATCCACGTTGAGAGAAACTGGTCTGAACTTCCACAAGACATTCTCCATCTCTTCTCCAAAAAGCTCCCTGATATTTCTGATTTCATACACTTCTGTTCTGTGTGCAAGAGCTGGCAATTGTCGGCCCCATTCACCGATCCTCCCCCACAACTCTCGTGGCTTCTAGGGATCTGCTTTAGAGAACACTATGAAAATGGCATTATACGCTTCTACTGACTGTCATCTGGTAAAGTTCATATCGTTCCTGGCTCAAGGGCCCCGCATGCCACTACTTACTTGCCTCTCACTTCAGAAATCCCAAGATGTACATCCTTAACTCATGATCAGATCCATAGGTTCCCTGACTATATTGGTCCAGATCCAATCGAAGGCGGCGATATTGTGGTAATATCAGGATCTACAGATTTTTCTGACATGGAATGGAATACCATTTCCGCACCCAATAAGTTGGCTTTTTGGCGACCTGAGGCTGACGACTGGGTCTATATGGAATGGAATACCTTTTGATTTAATGGAGACTTGGTTTGTGCCAAATCTTGTATAGCTCTCTAATATCAATTATACATGCATTATGAGCCAAGTAAGTTTAATTGACTATTAATATAGCTTATTGTTTAATTAGTTAGATATTTAGTATAGATTTTCTAATCTGACTGCCTTCTTAACTCTTTTAGTGCTCAGTGCTTTTTCAAAGTAAATTTAGTATTACAAATTTACCAGCATCTTTTCACTTATGTTGGTTTCAGGTACTCAAGAGTCAAGGCCAAATTGAGGTGCGTTTCTGTATATTAAGTTATGAGATCACTTAAATATTGGTCGTTACTGATGCCAGTGGGTTAGTTTTATTCAAACTTAGAGTTATCATGTTAGGATTTATTTTGATTCAAACTAATATTCTAATATGGTGAAATCTGTTATCTTGTAATCATTCACCATGTTGGGTATTTATTTCCATTTTATGTATTTAAATTATGACCTTGATATATTGTATGATCGGCTATGATTTATGAATATCTGATATGTTGCAGTAATTACTATAACGTTATTGTTTGTGTATATAATTATTTGCATGCAAGCATGAATAGTTTGGGAATATATATACGGCAGGTTGTTCTACCACTCCTCGGAATGAGTACATCAAAAAGTTGGGGCTGTAAAATTCATATTCTATATAATTTCGTAGCAACAAAATAATAGTAAAATGAATTGAGTTTTATCGTAAATATAATAATAAGACTCAATATTCCAATAAGAAAATTATATGTTAAACAAGAGGATCATGAATAGTTAAATGAGAGTTTCTTATCCACACTGGATCTGGATGGGAGATCGAGATTCATCATATATTATACATGGAGAATGGTTAAATAAAAATAGTTAAATGGCTGCATAATATGACTGTCCCAATATAACAAGTTAATTAGATAAACATTCAGAAGATATGGCTAAATAAAAGGTACAGTTGAAATTAATGCCTTGTTTTTTTTTTTCTTTTCACTAACAATTGAGTTTGTTCCTTTTGTCAATTTCATATATGTGAGAATCTATTGGTGTTGGTCATTTCAAACTGGCCGTATTTTATGCAATTTGTGAAAATAATTTGGAAATTCGGGAGCATAGTCTTATAGTTCATCGCTGAATTTTTCTTCCTTTGGAATGTAGTTGCAATATTAGTGAAGGTGACATCTCCCTGGAGGACCCAGGTAGTCCCGGGGGGGGGGCTCCCCTGGATTTTGAGTTTTAGTGGAAATTTATTGGTTCTGACTGACTTTGTCCCCCTCTAAATGTTTGATTTGTAATTCGGATTAAATTTAGGGTTAAAATTGAAATAAATTTGTTGAATTTTGATTATTAGAATTATAAGTTAGAGTATCAGAAATTACAATTCAAAGTATTGGAAAGTATAAGTTAAAGCATTATTTTTTATCGAGTACCCAATTAGTTAATGGATTTAAATTCGATTAGCTATTTAAACCTGATTCGATTTTTTTTTGCCTCCCCTGACGAAAATCCTAGATCCGCCCCTGTGAGGTGGTACAATGAAAATTCTAAAACTTCCAGTTTTCTCCTAGTCATTATATTAAACTTTCAGTTTATCAAGTCATTATATCAAATTTTTAGTTTGTGCCTTAAGTGTGTTTCTTTATGTGTTTCTACATGCTGCAATTTACTGGTAAGTAAGATACTGGTAAATTGCTCACGAATTAAAGTAACAGATTTATTTTAGAAATACACTATTAATGTCACACCCCGAGACAACCCGCCACGTATTTACACGTAAGGCGTGTGCACATCACATACATTATCAATAATAAATACTCATACAAAATTTTAAAGTCAAACAAAGTCTTTTAAAATCATAAATAGTTCAAGTACATAACATACATTCAACATGAGATCAAGACAAACATGACAAACAAACCGATAATTGCCATGTCAGTCAATGTATCCACTTTCAAAGAGAGAATTTAAAGTTTAACTAAAAGTAAAATAAAAGATACATGAGCCATCTACTCGTTGTCCACCCGATCTGCATCCCTCCTATTCATGCTCCCTGTCGGCCTCATCATTTCCTGGAACCCACATAAGAGTGGAACGGGTGAGAGATCGAACAGTCTCTCAGTACGGGATTTAGTTCCAGTCCCGGAGTTTGTCAAATTAACTTTTTAACACAAACAAGATATCAAAATTATATCCTCACATGCAATCTTACTGGTGCCTATTTAAAATACACACACTTCTTTAATTATCTTTCAAGTTTTTAACTGCCTCACCAAGGGGACTCAAACCCCACTAGATCTTGGCCGTGCCACTAGACGGGGACTCGAACCACCGCTAGATCTTCTTTGCCTCACCAGGGGGACTCGAACCACCCCAGCTATTGGCGTCTCACTAGGGGGACTCGAACCACCACTAGTTCAACTGTCTCACTCAACGGGGACTCGAACCACCGCAAGATATTGACCGGTGATGGGAAATCCAACCAACGCCACGTTAACGAGGAGTCCAGTCGGCTACTAGACCCAATGTATACATTCCAACATGCGTTCAACGCACATTGACTCCTTTCCTTTAACTTATCCATTACTTTTCCACGTTCGTTCGTTTAATCACACAAAGGTCATACTCAACACAACACATCCTATAAGTCCGTTGATCAAATGAATAATACAATTTTGGTATTCTCTAAACAAAGCCAAAGGGATCGTTCGATTCAACATGCATAATTCCATAAATAAATAAATGCAAACAAAACGATAAGTAACAATTTGACAATGTCCAGGAAACCCGTACCTGATGTCGAAGTGAATCCTTGATTGTCTCGTACGTCGTTTAAATCTTTAAACTTCGAATCTAAAGCATAAACATATATTTTTAATTAACGCTGTTTGAATTTCATATATATGATATATGATGTTATATATTCTCTTTATTAAAACTCTGACAATCTTAAATTTGATTAAAATAATTAAATATCTAACCTCAGTTTTTAGTATAACGAGGATGAAAAGAATAAAATAAGATAAGATAAAAATATGATCAATGATTTTGCTTCTGTTACTTTGATCATTTTTATAACCGACAGTTTTGACTAGATTAAAAAAAAAAGATATCCAATTAAATATGAGTAGGTTTGAACTTCTAATATAATAATATAATTTATCATAGAATAAATTAGCATATACTATTTTATTCAAACATAGTTTTCAATTCTACAAGAATAGGAGTTAGAAATTTTAAAAATAACTATTCACTTCAAAAACTTAATTAATAAGAAGATATATATATTAAATACCATCATGTACATACACAGATCAAAATGATTTATTTATATCATTCCAACAATGAAGCGGATTTGAAATAATTAAAATACTAATAATAACAATTTATATGACCATCTGTATTATCGCAAATGAATAAAAATCAAGAGAATGGTTTTAGAATTTTGATAGCCAAAGGAATTACTATAAACTAGAAAATTTTCAGATTATAATATCATAAAAGAGATAGATTTTCATATTATAATATAAATGTATACAATCATAAATCCCTACAATCTAAGAACAACACTTAATTCGAATCAACATCTCTGTTATCATATTTCTTAATCGATGAAATTCATGCATCAACTTATAAAGAAAATATCATAATTTAGAGTACCTTTTTGGTGGCTATGAAGAATAAATGAGAGAGATATTGCGGCAGCCGGCAGAGAGTTGAAAGGATGTATGGTTTCAATTAACATATATGAGTCATGATAATATATATAAGGGGCAGGATTTGATCAAGGTGCGTAAGTTATTACTTTTAGCAGTTATTTGATCAAGGGTGCCGGCGGAGAATTTGAACAGGGATTTGGTAGTTATTTTAGAAGTTATTATTTTAATTTGAGTAATTCACAATATATATATTGTGGGCTGCTGAAACTAATATGTTAAATCGGGTCTGGTGTGTGTTTGGTTAACTTATAATTATATACTATTTAAATATTGATATAAATCGGAACATATTGGTTTTTATTCAAGGTAGAGTAATTTGTTAAGTAGATCTATCTATATGAAGGGAAAAAAAAAATAATAAAGTAGAAAGACAAATAAATATATATCAATCATTTATGTCGTACCTTAATTTAGTATTTCGATTTACGTGGCGTTATATCCTCCCCCTCTTTAAAAAAAATTTTGTCCTCAAAATTCGAACACTAAAATATAACTGATTGATGATGTGTTACAATTAACTTCTAAAGAATCACCAGGACCGAATACCACAAAGAATTGATCACAAAAGCATTTATTAATTTACATTTTCTTCAAGCAATCCTTTTTAACAAATTCATTTATAAAAGATCAATACACAGCAAGTGAAGATAACCCTAATTTCGGGTTTAATAGAAAAGAGGGCAAGAGAATTGTATGGAAATGGAAAGTAATACTCAATGTGAGTTGACTGTTAATAAGTCTCACAATGGTCATACACATATATAAGAGAGTTCAAATATCTTCATTCTTGTGCCTCCATTATGTCTTCATTTTTAAAATATTCATAACTGAAAATTTAAAATTGAATTGTGAAAATAATATCGTTAGATATGATCAATATCATTTTCTATTTACATCTACAAACTTATTGATTATTATCAAGAACTTACAAAAGTAAACTGATGTGGACAATTTCTGAAGGTCGATTTTTCAACTTTTTGATTCATATAAAATAAAACTGAAAAGTGATCATTTTCTACAATGGTTTGTGAGGCTGTAAAATATCTTATAGACAACGACTAGAAAATGAACCCAAAAAGTTTGTAAAAGAAACAATCCAAAAAACAGGTATGTGCTCAAAATATTTTTTTTCTTTTTATAACTTCCTAATCCTTGTTTTTACACTTATGTTTTTCATGTTCTACTAGTTGTCTTTCATGTTCTATTTGTTTTTAATCTTTTTCTAGTTGTCTTTCATCTTCTACTTGTTATTTTTCATATTCTTCTGTTTGTCTTTTATCCTGTACTGGTTGTGTTTCATTTTTTTCTAGTTATTTTTTATATTTTTCTAGTTGTCTTTCATCTTGTACTTGTTGTCTTTCATCTTGTACTAGTTGTCTTTCATCTTCTTCTAGTTGTCTTTCATCTTCTACTGTTTGTTTTCCTCCTTCTTTTGATTGTTTTTAATCTTCTTTTAGTTGTGTTCCGTGTTCTTCTATTTAATTTTCATCATCTACTATTTGTTTTTCATGTTCTTCTACTTATTTTTCATGTTCTTCTACTTATTTTTTATCTTCTTCTAGTTGTCTTTCATATTGTTGTAGTTGTCTTTCATTTTGTACTGGTTGTCTTTCATGTTCTTATTTTTCATATTTTTCTAGTTGTCTTTTATCTTGTACTCGTTATTTTTCATGTTTTTCTAGTTAACTTCAATGTTTTTCTAGTTGTCTTTCATCTTCTACTAGTTGTCTTTCTTCTCCTTCAAATTGTATTTTATCTTGTACTGGTTATCTTTCATCTTCTTCTAGATGTCTTTTAATTTCTACTAGTGTTTTATCTTGTACTGGTTGTCTTTCATCTTCTTCTAATTGTTATTCATATTGTATTGGTTGTCTTTTTAATCTTCTTCTACTTTTCTTCCATCTTGTACTAATTATCTTTCATGTTCTTCTAGTTATCTTTCATCTTTTTCTATTTGTCTTCAATTTTGTACTAGTTGTCTTTCATTTTCTAATAGTTGTTTTTCATATTCTTCTAGTTGTATTTCGTGTTCTACTAGTTGCTTTTCGTGTTCTACAAATTGTCTTTCACCTCTTACTAGTTGTCTTTCAACTTCTTCTAGTTGTCTTTCATATTGTACTGGTTTTTTTTCATGTTCTTCTTGATGACTTTCATTTTCTTCTTGTTGTATTTTATCTTGTTCTAGCTGTCTTTCATGTTCTTCTAGTTGTCTTTCATGTTTTTGTCGTTGTCTTTCATCTTCTACTGGTTGTATTTCCCTTCTACTAGTTGTTTTTCATCTTCTTCTAATTGTTTTCATATTGTACTAATTGTCTTTCATCTTGTAATGGTTATTTTTCATGTTCTTCTAATTGTCTTTCGACTTCTTCTAGTTGTTTTTCATCTTGTTATAATTATTTTTTTTTGTTCTACTAGTTGTCTTTCATCTTTTACTTCTTGTCTTTCATCTTCGACTAATTGTCCTTCACATTCTACTAGTTGTCTTCTATTTTGTACTGGTTGTTTTTCAGGTTTTTCTAGTTGTCTTTCATGTTTTTCTAGTTGTCTTTCATCTTCTACTAGTTATCTTTTATCCTTTTGTAGTTGTCTTTTATCTTGTACAGGTTGTTGTCTTTCATGTTCTATTAGTTGTCATTCATGATGTACATGTTGCTTTCATGTTCTTCTCGTTGTCTTTCATCTTCTTCTAGTTGGATTTGCCTTTTACTAATTGTTTTTAATCTTCTTCGAGTTGTCTTTCGAGTTCTACTATTTTGTACTTGTTGTCATTCATATTCTTCTCACTGTCTTTCATGTTCTTCTTGTTGTATTTCCTCTTGTACTAGTTGTTTTTCATCTTCTTGGTGTTATCTTTTGTATCCTACTAGTTGTCTTTCGTGTTCTTCTAGTGGTATTTTATATCGTACTGTTGTCTTTCATCTTCTTCTAGTTGTCTTTCATCATCTTGAACATGTTGTCTTTCATGTTCTTCTCGTTGTCTTTCATCTTCTTCAAGTTGTATTTCCCTTCTACTAGTTGTTTTTCATCTTATTCTAGTTGTATTTCGTGTTCTACTATCATGTGCATGTTGTTCTTCATGTTCTTCTAGTTGTCTTTCGTGTTTTTCTAGTTATCTTTCATGTTGTACAAGTTGTCTTTCATCTTCTTCTAGTTGTTTTTGTGTTCTTCTAGTTGTTTTTCATGTTATTCTAGTTGTTTTTCATGTTCTTTTGGTTGTCTTCATTTTGTACAAGTTGTCTTTCATGTTCTTTTAGTTGACTTTCATCTTATACTGGTTGTTTTTCATCTTATACTAGTTGTCTTTCATCTTCTACTAGTTGTCTTTCATCTTCTACTAGTTGTCTTTTATCTTTTTTCTAGTTGTCTTTTATCTTGTACAGGTTGTCTTTCATTTTCTTATAGGTGTCTTTAATTTTGTACTGGTGATCACTCGAAAGTGAGGTATGTTATCTTTTAAAATTTATAAACTCAGAAATGCTATCGGTTCGGATCGCAAGCGCACAATCCTATCGAGTAGTATAATCGAGGTCAATCCACAGGGATTATTCGTTTAGAGTCTAGAGCGATCAAATCACAATATTTCGAAAGGCTGGACAAAATCTGAAAATTCAAGAGTTGTAGTGGTGATCAATGTAAATTTGGCAACAATTAAAAGTAATTAAAATAAAGATATAGATGATAATTCCTAGGATTTCGACACACCATTACTACTCAATCCTCTTTGATATTCTACTTCTGTCGGGTCTGATTTCCTGTTGTTTTATATGGAAGACACTACATAGGACACTGTGAGTTACTTATGCAAATGACGGGGCTTCCATCGAGATACTATATAAGACACTGCGAGTTACTTACGCAAATGACAGATTCTTAAATACACAAGTTACTACATAGGACACTGCGAGTTACTTACGCAAATGACAGAACTTGGTTCGTGTTTTGTTGTTCCGATTAATGGTTTCCCCGCTAAGGTTTTCTTCACATTAATCTAATGGCTCCCAACGAGGCTGACTCATCCATCATAATTTCTCTTACCATTAAAGCATTGTCACTACCCTAACGGATTAAACTAGATCATCGAAATCAAGTAAAGGGAGAATAAAGCACAAAAGCATTTCAATCAACAACAAGAAATTATAATCAACAGAAAATATATATATCAAAGCATCATGAGTTATAAGGTTTACTGCCTAGCCCCTAAGAATAGAACTTAGCCGCGAAACGGCATCATTACAACACTCCTCGCTTTCTCACTTAATCAAATTTAACCAAAATTACAAAGATGTCTTCTTCTTCTGTCCAGAGTGCTTATATAGGAGTGAGGGGACGTCTGGAGATGAGTGAAGGCCAAGAAACTTGATCTGGATACAACTGGAGCAGTTATTCCCCAAAGGGCGCCTTGGTTACGGACCGTACCGGTTGGTACGGTCCATATTCAGACCATGTCGCTGAGGGGTTTAATGCAACGCCATCTCATTGTTTGTATCCAACTAGGTCCATATCAGTCAGTGCGGGCCATAACAGAGACTTAGTCGATGAGCGTCGCTTATCCGATTGACTTGATTCTTGCTCCATTTGATGCGAAATAGTTCCAAAACATGTTTCCTACAATAAAACATAAATAAGGGTGACAGTGGCCTTTTTCTCTAATTAATTAAACATAAGTGTGATATAATATGCAAAACCTAAGCCAAAACCCTACGTAATTCATCATCATTTTGACTCTGATCACACCTCCCAACTTGAATTGTTGCTTGTCCTCAAGCAACGTGTCACACCCCGAGACAACCTGCCACATATTTATACGCAAGGCGTGCGCACATCACATACATTATCAATAATAAATACTCATGCAACATTTTAAAAAGCAAACGAAGCTTCTAACACCACAAATAGTTCAAGTACGTAACACACATTCAACATGAGATCAAGACAAACATGGCAAACAAACCGACAATTGCCATATTAGTCAATGTATCCACTTTCAAAGAGAGAAATTAAAGTTTAACTAAAAGAAAATAAAAAGATACTTGAGTCGTCTGCTCATTGACTTCCTGATTCGCATTCTTTCTATTCGTGCTCCTCGTCGGCTTCATTTTTTCCTGGAACCCACATAAAAGTGGAACGGGTGAGAGATCGAACAGTCTCTCAGTACGGGATTTAGTTCCAGTCCCGGAGTTTGTCAAATTGACTTATTAACACAAATATGATATTGTATGCTCACATGAAATCTTACTAATGCATATTTAAATCACACGCACACACACACACACTTCTTTAGTTATCTTTCAGGTTTTTCGTTAATCCGTTTATTTACCAATCAAATGGGAAATCCATCCAACATTGGAAGACCGCCAACCCGCTGGGAAATCCAACCAACAACGAGAGGCTTTCTCACTAGACGGGGAATCCACCCTACGCTAGATATTGGCTGTCGCACTAGACGGGGAATCCACCCTACGCTAGATCTTGACCCGTGACGGGAAATCCAACCAACGCCACGTTAACGAGAGGCCTAGTCAAACCAAACCCAATGTATACATTCCAACGTACGTTCAACACACGTTGGCCCCTTTCCTTTAACTTATCCGTTACCTTCCATGTTCATTTCATTTAACACTACACAATGTTATGCTCAACACATCCTACTTACAAGTCTCATGATCGATATGAATAATCCTATTGTATTTCTAAACAAACCAAAGGGATCGTTCGATTCAACATGCACAATTCCAAAACTAAATAAATAAAAGCATACAAAACGGTAAGTAACAATTTGACAATGTCCAAAAAATCCGTACCTGTTGTCGTGGGGTAGTTCACTCCTGCCTCTACTTTACTTCTTACTTCATAACTTGGACCTAGACCATGTAACACGGTTTCTAAATTAATATTTATATATTTTTTTTTATTTAGACAAGTCTATTGCTGAACTAATTTTTATTAAGTATAAAATCCTAATATCATTCATAAGATTTAAACATAAATATATTTGTTAATGATCAGACAAGTATAATGGAAATTATTTTTCCACTAGAAATAGAATTAAATTATTGATAGGTTTTTAGAATATACTTCTTTGTAATAAAAATAACTTTAGGGTTATCGGTAAAAAATTACTATCTAATAAAATAGAATATGGAACTCAATTAATTTGATGCACCTCGGTGAAAGTTTAAGAACAATTGAATCTATAAGATCTTAAACAAAACAATTACTATATTATATTATATGAGTAATGCTACGGTGCTTTGGGAAGTAAAGAGGGTGTTTTACTTCCCGCTCATATCTCCATTTTCAAAGTTCAAATAGTCAATCCGAACTTCTCAACACAATCTTCATATTGAAATGTGCTTGGAGACCAAATTTTACATTTTTTGGAAATTTTCTACTATTTTTTTGAATTTTTGAATATCAGTGTTTTTCTGAATTTTTTATTATTTTTTTATTTCATGAAAAGCTGTGATTTTCAAAAATTCCAAAAAAATAGTAAAAAATTTCCAAAAAATGTAAAATTTGGTCTCCAAGCATATATCAATATGAAGATCATGTTGAGATGTTCGGACCGACAATTTGAACTTTGAAAATGAAGATATGAGCGGGAAGTAAAACACCCTCTTTACTTCCCAAAGCACCGTAGCCTATCCCTATATTATATAATGTAAACCGGACAATTCGTGTAAGTATGAAATTCGGATAGTTGTATCTATAAGAAATTGGTCATCCTTTAATCAACATATGATAATTTCTGATCAAAGTCTCCCGAAAAATAAAGATATTAATCAATCTTTCATTAAATTCACAGAAAATAGAAAATCCATAGAAATCAAAAAATGAATTCGAAAGTCTGACCATAACCCTAGTTTTCGGATTATATTAGTATAAAAGGAAGATTTGATAATAAATTAAATCTATATTAAAAAAATCACTTTAATACTTTGAATTGCAACATAATATTTTTCTAGAAATTCCATCATAAGTCAAAATAACGATTAATCATAATTTTGAATACACGTATATATATATTTTTCAGAAATTATATCAAACAGATAAATATAAAACTTATTTAAATTTACTTCTCAAATATGAATAGATCTAAACTTTGAATATTCTAATTTCTCACGGGAGAATAAATAAAATAAACTATAGGTCTAACCTTTTTGTTTCAGCGAAGAAATGAAGAGAGAATAGTACGGCACAAAATGATCTTAATTGTAATAGTAGTTTCTTTTTTATAATGGAAAGAGTTGCGGCGGTTAATTTCAAGTAGTTATTTTTTTTTTTACTTGGAGAGATGTCATCCTAATCAACGCTTCTAATTTTTGGGCTGCCGAATTTCGGACTACACAAATTCTATTCAAGGTGCCTACTTTGTATTCTTATTAAATTAAGCTATTTGATTAAGGAAAGAAGAAAAATATCTAAATTATTTTAATCGTACCTTAATGTAGTATTTTGATTTAATGTGGCGTTACATCCTTTCTCTCTTTAAAAAGAATTTTGTCCTCAAAATTAAAACACTAAATTTTAATTACTTTTATACATTAAAATATAACTAATTGATGAAGTGTTACACAACGACATCCTAGCTAGTCAAAGGTCCGGTCTAGGTTAAAACATACAATCTCAAGGACTTGCTTTAAATTGAACTAGAACTTGAGCTTGGTACAATTGACATGACATTTAAAAATTTAGAACTTCAAAAATATTCATGACCTCTCCCTTGAACAATTTATTCACCCCATGATTGACCTTATTGTGCATTCCTTAGAAAAATTATTATCGAACAATTCATTTCACAAATATCCCTAAATTTGAGAGTATCAATTTCTCCTTTGATTATAAACGGATCCCTTCCAATCAATAGGAATTCTAATGATATAATTTTTTTATTTTCCTTCCTGATTGATTGGATCAAAGTATGACAACTAAGTGTGTTGGTACTTGTCACGATTTTTTGAAGAATTAAATATGCACAAAATTAAAATTTGGGAGGTTTTGTCGAGCCTATTGGTAACCAGTCTTGCGTAGGCACCCGTACTCTTTTTTCTTACCTCCATCTTTTATTATATTTTTTTTCTTTTTTTTTGGATTTTTCTCATTTCTGATTTTTTTTTGTATTTTTCTTTTTTTTTTGAAAATTAAAGATTTGTATAAGTAAATATTTTTGTGTCACAAGTACCATGATTACACACAGTTCCAAGTATTCATTCATACAAGGAATTATTGCATAGTTTTGCTAGGGGTCTATCTATAATAAATGGGTATTCTAGAACACTTTCAAACTTAAGAGACTTTGCAAAAATAAATTACTCAACAATAAAAATTCTAAGGTCTGCAGTTTTGGTCAACATTCATGGTTAGCAATTAATTATTCACTTTGAGGTCACTAATTATTTTTTAAAAATTCTGAATTTTTTGTATCATGACCAATTGTCTAAACCCTAGCCTAACTCAATTCGAAACAATTCCTTATTTGATTAACCTACATGCAAACTACTCCTAAATTAAATTATATGCTCCTATCAATGCAAATGCCTACATGCACGCTAGATAAAAACCTCAATCATTCATCCCATTTCTCGCAGTTAGGCCTTAAGAAACAGTCCTGATTAAGTAAAACTGCTAGCAAAAAATAAAAACAAGGGTCCTACATGCCATGATTCTAGATACAATGCAATCCTAAACTAAGTTTTCTTACCCCTACCCCCATGCTACAATGCATTAAATTAATCAAAAGAGATAGAGATAAGAAAGATCTCACAGATTACTCATTGGAAAGGGGGGGTGATGGGGCGAATGGAATTGGTGTGGTGAATGGAATTCCTTTCGAGAGGCAGTATTCGTAGAAGTTTTCATGCGCCTTGTTCACCTTCGCCATATAATCCTCCAAGTACTTAGTGCGCTTTTTAAAATTTTCAAGTGTGTTGTTGGCATAGCGCGCGATTGGGCCGGCTCTCTTAGTTGTGACACTATGGTTTCTTGATCCCAGCTGGAGGGTGTGATTGTGTGCATTGAGTTTGTGTTCGCCCCATTGCTGTTGTCACGATGAGGAATGAGATGCCTTACGAATGCCATCTCATGGTGGTGGCGTAGTGGTGCGCTGTTTGTTTCCTCCATGGGCTCTTCTTCGGGTTCCTCTTCGATTGGCTCTTCTTCAATGGGTTCTTCCTCATGTTCACTCCTTTCATCATTTTCATTTTCAGATTCATAACCGAATTTGAACGAGCCTTTGTCGGTCCCTATGTGCAGGGTCATGCCTTCGCCAATTTTCAGCGTGTATTTAATATCTCCTGTCAGTGCATTGAATAAGGCTTGAATATGGTCATTGTTGACAAGGAAATTTAACTGGTTCTATTTCATCTTCTTCAAATTGTTTTTCAGATTGTACTGGTTGTCTTTCATCTTGTACTGGTTGTTTTTCATGTTCTACTAGTCGTCTTTCAACATTGACTTGTGGTCTTTTGTCTTGTTCTAGTTATCTTTCATTTTCGTCTAGTTGTATTTCATCTTCGTCTAGTTCTCCTTCATCTTCTACTAGTGGTCTTTTATCTTGTACAGCATGTCTTTCATTTTCTTGTAGATGTCTTTAATTTTGTACAAGTTGTCTTTCATGTTCTACTAATTGTTTTTCATGTTATTCTAGTTGTTTTTCGTGTTCTACTAATTGTCCTTCATGTCCTACTAGTTGCCTTTCGTGTTCTTCTAGGTGCCTTTTATCTCCTACTGGTTGTCTTTCATCTCTTTCTAGTTGTGTTTCATCATATACTAGTTGTTTTTCATGTTATTTTAGATGTCTTTCTTCTTCTTCCAGTTGTCTTTAATCTTATACTAGTTGTCATTCACCTTGTACATGTTGTCTTTCTTGTTCTTCTCGTTGTCTTTCATCTTCTTCTAGTTGTATTTCCCTTCTCCTAGTTGTTTTTCATCTTCTTCTAGTTGTATTTCGTGTTCTACTATCTTGTACATGTTGTTCTTCATGTTTTCCTAGTTGTCTTTCATGTTCTTCTAGTTGTATTTCCTCTTCTACTAGTTGTTTTTCATCTTCTTCTTGTTATCTTCCGTGTTCTACTAGTTTTTTTCATGTTTTTCTAGTTGTCTTTCAAGTTGTACAAGTTGTCTTTCATCTTCTTCTAGTTGTTTTTGTGTTCTTCTAGTTGTCTTTCATGTTATTCTAGTTGTTTTTCATGTTATTTTGGTGTCTTTCATCTTGTACAAGTTGCCTTTCATGTTCTTTTAGTTGACTTTCATCTTGTACTGGTTGTCTTTCATCATCTACTAGTTGTTTTTCACCTTGTACAGGTTGTGATTCATATTCTTCTAGTAGTCTTTCATTTTGTACTGGTTATCTTTCATATTCTTATATTAGTCTTTTATCTTGTACTACATGTGTTTCATCTTGTTCTAGTTGTCTTTCATCTTCTACTAGTTCAATTTCATATTCTTCAAATTGTTTTTCATATTGTACTGGTTCTCTTTCATCTTGTACTGGTTGTTTTTCATGTTCTTCTTGTTGTCTTTCGACTTCTTCTAGTTGTTTTTCATCTAGTTATAGTTGTTTTTTGTGTTCTACTAGTTGTCTTTCATCATGTACTTGTTGTCTTTCGTCTTCTTCTAGTTGTCTTTGATCTTCGTCTAGTTGTCCTTCATATTCTACTAGTGGTCTTTTATCTTGTACTGGTTGTTTTTCAGGTTTTTCTAGTTGTCTTTCATGTTTTTCTAGTTGTCTTTCATCTTCTACTAGTTGTCTTTTATCTTTTTCTAATAGTCTTTTATCTTGTACAGGTTGTCTTTCATTTTCTTATAGATGTCTTTAATTTTGTACAAGTTGTCTTCATGTTGTATTAGTTGTTTTTCATTTGATTCTATTTGTTTTTCGTGTTCTACTAATTGTCCCTCATGTCCTACTAGTTGCCTTTCGTGTTCTTCTAGCTGTCTTTTCTCTCGTACTAGTTATCTTTCTTCTTTTTCTAGTTGTGTTTCATCATGTACTAGTTGTTTTTCATGTTATTCTAGATGTCTTTCTTCTTCTTCTAGCTGTCTTTCATCTTATACTAGTTGTTATTCACCTTGTACATGTTGTCTTCCTTGTTTTTCTCGTTGTCTTTCTTGTTCTTCTCGTTGTCTTTCATCTTCTTCTAGTTGTATTTCCCTTCTCCTAGTTGTTTTTCATCTTCTTCTAGTTGTATTTCGTATTTTATTATCTTGAACATGTTGTCCTTCGTGTTTTTCTCGTTGTCCTTCATGTTCTTCTAGTTGTATTACCTCTTCTACTAGTTGTTTTTCATCTTCTTCTTGTTATATTCCGTGTTCTACAAGTTGTCCTTGGTGTTTTTCTAGTTTTATTTCATGTTGTACAAGTTGTCTTTCATGTTCTTCTAGATGTTTTTGTGTTCTTCTAGTTATCTTTCATGTTATTCTAGTTGTTTTTCATCTTTTACAAGTTGTCTTTCATGTTCCTTTCGTTGACTTTCATCTTGTGCTGGTTCTCTTTCATCATCTACTAGTTGTTTTCCACCTTGTACAGGTTCTGATTCATGTTCTTCTAGTTGTCATTAATCTTGTACTAGTTGTGTTCCATATTCTTATATTAGTCTTTTATCTTGTACTACATGTGTTTCATCTTGTTTTAGTTGTCTTTCATCTTCTACTGGTTCTATTTCATCTTCTTCAAATTGTTTTTCATATTGTACTGGTTGTCTTTCATCTTTTACTGGTTATTTTTCATGTTCTACTAATCGTCTTTCATCCTCGTGTAGTTGTCGTTCATCTTTTACTCGTGGTCTTTTATGTTGTACTGGTTGTTTTTTCAGGTTTTTCTAGTTGTCTTTGATGTTTTTCTAGTTGTCTTTCATATTCTACTAGTTGTCTTTTATCTTTTTCTAATAATATTTTATCTTGTACATGGCTTTCATTTTCTTATAGGTGTCTTTAATTTTGTACAAGTTGTCTTTCATGTTCTACTAGTTGTTTTTCATGTTATTATAGTTGTTTTTCGTGTTCTACTAATTGTCTTTCATGTCCTACTAGTTGCCTTTCGTGTTCTTCTAGCTGTCTTTTATCTCCTACTGGTTGTCTTTCATCTTTTTCTAGTTGTGTTTCATCATGTACTAGTTGTCTTTCATGTTATTCTAGATGTCTTTCTTGTTCTTGTAGTTGTCTTTCAGCTTATACTAGTTGTCATTCACCTTGTACATGTTGTCTTTCTTGTTATTCTCCTTGTATCTCATCTTCTTCTAGTTGTATTTACCTTTTCCTATTTGTTTTTCATCTTCTTCTTGTTGTATTTCGTGTTCTACTATCTTGTACATGTTGTCCTTCATGTTTTTCTCGTTGTCTTTCATGTTCTTCTAGTTGTATTTCCTCTTCTACTAGTTGTTTTTCATCTTCTTCTTGTTATCTTCCATGTTCTCCTAGTTGTCTTTCGTGTTTTTCTAGTTGTCTTTCCTGTTTTACAAGTTGTCTTTCATATTCTTCTAGTTGTTTTTGTGTTCTTCTAGTTGTCTTTCATGTTATTCTAGTTGTTTTTCATGTTCTTTTGCTTGTCTTTCATCTTGTACAAGTTGTCTTTCATGTTCTTTTAGTTGACTTTCATCTTGTACTGGTTGTCTTTCATCATCTACTAGTTGTTTTTCACCTTGTACAGGTTGCAATTCATGTTCTTCGAGTTGTCTTTCATCTTGTACTGGTTGTCTTTCATATTCTTATATTAGTCTTTTATCATGTACTACACGTGTTTCATCTTGTTCTAGTTGTCTTTCATCTTCTACTGGTTCTATTTCATCTTCTTCAAATTGTTTTTCATATTGTACTAGTTGTCTTTCATGTTGTACTGGTTATTTTTCATGTTCTACTTGTTGTCTTTCATCCTCGTCTAGTTGTTCTTCATCTTTAACTAGTGGTCTTTTATCTTGTACAGGTTGTCTTTCATTTTCTTATAGGTGTTTTTAATTTTGTACAAGTTGTCTTTCATGTTCTACTAGTTGTTTTACATGTTATTATAGTTGTTTTTCGTGTGCTACTAATTGTCTTTCATGTCCTACTAGTTGTCTTTCATGTCCTACTAGTTGTCTTTCATCTCCTACTGGTTGTCTTTCATCTTTTTCTAGTTGTGTTTCATAATGTACTAGTTGTTTTTCATGTTATTCTAGATGTCTTTCTTGTTCTTATAGTTGTCTTTCAGCTTATACTAGTTGTCATTCACCATGTACATGTTGTCTTTCTTGTTATTCTCCTTGTATCTCATCTTCTTCTAGTTGTATTTACCTTTTCCTATTTGTTTTTCCTCTTCTTCTTGTTGTATTTCGTGTTCTACTATCTTGTACATGTTGTCCTTCATGTTTTTCTCATTGTCTTTCATGTTCTTCTATTTGTATTTCCTCTTCTACTAGTTATATTTCAGCTTCTTCTTGTTATCTTCCGTGTTCTCCTAGTTGTCTTTCGTGTTTTTCTAGTTGTCTTACATATTCTTCTAGTTGTTTTTGTGTTGTTGTAGTTGTCTTTCTTGTTATTCTAGTTGTTTTTCGGGTTCTTTTGCTTGTCTTTCATTTTGTACAAGTTGCCTTTCATGTTCTTTTAGTGGACTTTCATCTTGTACTGGTTGTCTTTCATCATCTACTAGTTGTTTTCCACCTTGTACAGGTTGCGATTCATGTTCTTCGAGTTGTCTTTCATCTTGTAGTGGTTGTCTTTCATATTCTTATATTAGTCTTTTATCTTGTACTACACGTGTTTCATCTTGTTCTAATTGTCTTCCATCTTCTACTAGTTCTATTTCATCTTCTTCAAATTGTTTTTCAAATTGTAGTGGTTGTATTTAATCTTGTACTGGTTGTTTTTCATGTTTTTCTTGTTGTCTTTCGACTTCTTCTAGTTGTTTTTCGTGTTGTTGTAGTTGTTTTTTGTGTTCTACTAGCTGTCTTTAATCATGTACTTGTTGTATGTCGTGTTTTTCTAGTTGTCTTTGATCCTCGTCTAGTTGTCGTTCATCTTTTTCTAGTGGTCTTTTATTTTCTACTGGTGGTTTTTCAGGTTTTTCTAGTTGTCTTTTATCTTTTTCTAATAATCTTTTATCTTGTACAGGTTGTCTTTCATTTTCTTATAGATGTCTTTAATTTTGTGCAAGTTGTCTTTCATGTTCTACTAGTTGTTTTTCATGTTATTCTAGTTGTTTTTCGTGTTCTACTAATTGTCTTTCACGTCCTAGTAGTTGCCTTTCGTGTTCTTCTAGCTGTCTTTTATCTCGTACTGGTTGTCTTTCATCTTTTTCTAGTTGTGTTTCATCATGTACTAGTTGTTTTCCATGTTATTCTAGATGTCTTTCTTCTTCTTCTAGTTGTCTTTCATCTTATACTAGTTTTCATTCACCTTGTACATGTTGTCTTTCTTGTTCTCCTCGTTGTCTTTCATCTTCTTCTAGTTGTATTTCGTGTTCTACTATCTTGTACATGTTGTCCTTCATGTTTTTCTCGTTGTCTTTCATGTTCTTCTAGTTGTATTTCCTCTTCTACTAGTTGTTTTTCATCTTCTTGTTATCTTCCGTGTTCTACAAGTTGTCTTTGGTGTTTTTCTAGTTGTCTTTCATGTTCTTCTAGTGGTTTTTGTGTTCTTGTAGTTGTCTTTCATGTTCTTTTGCTTGTTTTTCATCTTGTACAAGTTGTCTTTCATGTTCCTTTCGTTGACTTTCATCTTGTGCTGGTTGTCTTTCATCATCTACTGGTTGTTTTCCACCTTGTATAGGTTGTGATTCATGTTCTTGTAGTTGTTTTCCACCTTGTATAGGTTGTGATTCATGTTCTTCTAGTTGTCATTAATCTTGTACTGGTTGTCTTTCATATTCTTATATTAGTCTTTTATCTTGTACTACATTGTACTACATGTGTTTCATCTTGTTCTAGTTGTCTTTCATCTTCTACTGGTTCTATTTCATCTTCTTCAAATTGTTTTTCATATTGTACTGGTTGTCTTTCATGTTGTACTGGTTATTTTTCATGTTCTACTTGTTGTCTTTCATCCTCTTCTAGTTCTCCTTCAACTTCTACTAGTGGTCTTTTATCTTGTACATGTCTTTCATTTTCTTATAGATGTCTTTAATTTTGTACAAGTTGTCATTCATGTTCTACTAGTTATTTTTCATGTTATTATAGTTGTTTTTCGTGTTCTACTAATTGTCTTTCATGTCCTACTAGTTGCCTTTCGTGTTCTTCTAGCTGTCTTTTATCTCGTACTGGTTGTCTTTCATCTTGTTCTAGTTGTGTTTTATCATGTACTAGTTGTTTTTCATGTTATTCTAGATGTTTTTCTTCTTCTTCTAGTTGTCTTTCATCTTATACTAGTTTTCATTCACCTTGTACATGTTGCCTTTCTTGTTCTTCTCGTTGTCTTTCATCTTATTCTAGTTGTATTTCCCTTCTCGTAGTTGTTTTTCATCTACTTCTAGTTGTATTTCGTGTTCTACTAGCTTGTACATGTTATCCTTCATGTTTTTCTCGTTGTATTTCCTGTTCTACTAGTTATTTTTTTCTCTTCTTCTTGTTATCTTTCGTGTTCTACAAGTTGTGTTTCGTGTTTTTCTAGTTGTCTTTAATGTTGTACAAGTTGTCTTTCATCTTCTTCTAGTTCCTTTTGTGTTTTTCTAGTTGTCTTTCATGTTATTCTAGTTGTTTTTCATGTTCTTTTGGTTGTTTTTCATCTTGTACAAGTTGTCTTTCATGTTCTTTTAATTGACTTTCATCTTGTACTGGTTGTCTTTCATCTTCTACTAGTTGTTTTTCACCTTGTACAGGTTGTGATTCAGGTTCTTGTAGTTGTCTTTCATCTTGTACTGGTTGTCTTTCATATTGTTATAGTAGTCTTTTATCTTGTACTACACGCGTTTCATTTTGTTCTAGTTGTCTTTTATCTTCTACTGGTTCTATTTCATCTTCTTCATTAATGGTTAAATGGGAGTTCTTTATCCACAATGGTTGTGGATGGGAGATCAATATTCATCATATATTATACAAGAATAATGGTTAGATAAAATAGTTAAATGGCTGCATAATATGACTGTCCCAATAGAACAAGTTAAAGTTTTAGAAAAAAAGTCAGAAGATATGGGTAAATAAAAGGTATACAATTGATATTAATGTTATTAAAAGATTAAGTACATATTTAAGATGGTAACTGAAACAAGTACCAGGTCGGTACCAGATCTTTTAGGCTACTAGTACTCTATCATAGGGTCCCAGGAGGAGAGCGGATGGAAGATAGAGGCTTTATGTTTATGAAATGTAGCTATTTATTGGCCTTTCAGAACATTTTTGAAATTTTTGTGTTTTCCTTTTTCTATAGTTTATATGTTGACCTGATCAATACCTTGGAATGGATATGGGTCTCAAGTTCCAACATGTAGATTGTGCTAAATAATAAAATACCCAAAGTGTAAGTTCTAGATGTTGAGGTCTTAATAATCAAATATGGTACATGTTGGTAATTGTAAAATCTGATCCAAACCAGAAACCCACAGAGTCCAATTCTGAACCTGAACCCAACCGATCTGATATAAAAATTGGATTTACCATCTATTATAGTTGGTGGTGCATCATGGTAACTACGAGACCAAAAGTTTATATAATTAAATAACAAGCAACCGAAAAGATTTGAACAGTCCGGATCTTTCCACAAATCAACTAAATTTGAGATACCTCAAGGGATGTGAATTTGTGTACAGTTGGGCCATATCAAGCATGCAAATACCAGGTTCTGGTATTATACCAATTAGGACTCATACTGTTACTTACTAGTTGGTACCAAATTGGTACAAAAACCATACCAATTAGTATATATATACTATGGGATGAAATGGAAAAGCGGTGAACCTCTTGTATACATTTGCTGTAATTTTTTTGTTTGTTGGTTTTTCATAAATTGGGTTGTGTTCAATTTGTACTATAAGCGGCCTAGAAATCTGATAAATGGTGCCAATTGGTATGCCACTACAATTAGGGTTGGTACTGTTATAACTAGTTGCTACCAAATTTGGTACAAAAACCATACCAATTAGTATATATGGTATGGGAATAAATGAAAAGGCAGTGAACCTTTTATACTTTCAATGTATTCTTTTTGTTGGTTTCTCTTAGATTGGTTTGTGTTCAATTTGTACGATAAGCACTCTAGAAATCTGACAAATGGTGCCAGTTGGTACGACACTACCATGTACCTGGTGTACCTCTTTTTGCTTCGTGTACCAACTTGGTTTTATATTATTAGTTTTAGGTCACATTGGGTGAAAAGAGCTTGTCGACATCTCTTGAGTATAAAAAATGTGGACACAAAGCCATTGTTACATCTCATTTTTATTTTTTTGAATTTCGATCACTGTGTAATTTCGAGTATTTTAGCATACTGGTCTATAAGAATTCCCTGTATTGAGTTCTTCTTTATTTTTCTTGTTAATTTTTGTTCACTTCACATTTTGGTGTATCTCCGCATACCTGCCTATGAGAAGTCCCTGCGTTACATCTCCTTTTCATTTTTTTTTAATTTTAGCCACCCGGTAAAATGAAATATTTCAACATACAGCCGCTTATGAGAATTCCCTGTACTGAGTCCCTTTTTCTTTCTCTTGTTAATTTTTGTTCACTCCGCATTTTGGTATATACCCGCATACAGCCGCCTATGAGAAGTTCCTGTGTTACATCTCCTTTTCATTTTTTTTTAATTTCGACTATCCAGTAATTTTGAGTATTTCAGGATGCGCCTATGAGAATTCCCTATATTGAGTTACTGTCACACCCCGAGACAACCCGCCACGTATTTCTACGCAAGGCGTATTCACATCACATACATTATCAATAACAATACAATAAAAGCCACCTTTATTTCATGAACAAAAGAGTTCTACAAACGATCATGACAGACACGGCTAGTAAAATGACTACTGCCATGCCTGTTCAATGTATCAATTATTTTAAATAAAAAAAACTAAATCAATAAGTGGCATAATATTCCTTTCAGAATCTTCCCGCTTTAGCTTACTCACGACCTTCCTCAGTACCTTCATCTTCATTACTTGGAACCCACATAAAAGTGGAACGGGTGAGAGACTCGAACATTCTCTCAGTACGGGATTTAGTTCCAGCCCAGAGATTTGTAAAATCTTACCTTTTAATCATACGAATCAACTTTATTTATTTAATAACCAAAATGCAATCTATATTATCCTATCAAGCAATGACTACCATTCATGTAAGCACTTGTTACTTTAAAAATCTTAATAATCACTGACCATCACTTTGCTTGTTATGCGTTATATCTCAAACCCGACCGCGACTAACAGTCCCCGCGTATCGGCCTTTCGAACATCAACCCGACTGCGACTAGCAATCCCCGCATATCGGTCCCGACCACGACTAGCAGTCCCCGTGTATCGGCCTTTCCAGCATCGAACCCGACTGCGACTAGCAGCCTCCGCATATCGGTCCCGACCACGACTAGCAGTCCCCGTGTATCGGCCTTTCCAATATCGAACCCGACTGCGACTAACAGCCCCCGCATGCCGGTCCCGATCGCGACTAGCAGTCCCCGCGTATCGGCCTTTCCGTTCATTTAACTCACGGTGATCGTTCATTTTCTTATTCTATTATTATACTCAATCGATATATTTCATTCAGGTCATATGTTCCAAACGAAGTAATCTTATTCTTTATTCTCTAAACAAAGCCGAAGAGGTTGTTCGAATCAACATGCACAATTCCATAATTAAATTAAAATGCAAACAAAGAAATAAGTAATTAGTTTTACAAAAAGCCCAGGAAGCCCGTACCTGATATCTGATGAGTGAATCCTAGCCTTGATTGTCTCTTATGTTGTTTAAATCTTTAAATGTGGAATCTAAAACATAAATGTATGATATTTCAATCCAATAATTTTCGTTCCTAAAAACCTTTAATGTTATATGTCATTCGTCCTTGTTTTACTATCTAAGTGAATTATCATGCACTTTGACCGTTTTCGATTAAATCTCATATAACAGATGTTATAATAAAAATAACTTTGACCATTTTAATTTCTGATTAAACTTGGGTATCTAACCTCTGTTTCAGCATTACCATGATGAAAGGAACAAATTACAATAACATAAATTATTTTCACTTATTTTACCTTAATCCTTATGATAGCCGTAATTTCTGATAAAATATAATAACAAAAATATCAAATAAAATATATGGTAAGCTTAAAATTCTAATATAGAAATATCATAAACCCTAAACCCGTAATTTCTTTCATCTTATACTAGTTGTCATTCACCTTGTACATGTTGTCTTTCTTGTTCTTCACGTTGTCTTTCATCTTCTTCTAGTTGTATTTCGTTTCTCCTAGTTGTTTTTCATCTTCTTCTAGTTGCATTTCGTGTTCTATTATCTTGTACATGTTGTCCTTCATGTTTTTATTGTTATCATTCATGTTCTTCTAGTTCTATTTCCTCTTCTACTAGTTGTTTTTCATATTTTTCTTGTCATCTTCCGTGCTCAACAAGTTGTCTTTCGTGTTTTACTAGTTGTCTTTCATGTGGTACAAGTTGTCTTTCATCTTCTTCTAGTTGTTTTTGTGTTCTTCTAGTTGTCTTTCATGTTATTCTAGTTATTTTTCATGTTCTTTTGGTTGTCTTTCGTCTTGTACAAATTGTCTTTCATGTTCTTTTAGTTGACTTTCATCTTATACTGGTTGTCTTTCATCATCTACTAGTTGTTTTTCACCTTGTACAGGTTGTGATTCATGTTCTTCTAGTTGTCTTTCATCTTGTACTGGTTGTCTTTCATATTCTTATATTAGTCCTTTATCTTGTACTACATGTGTTTCATCTTGTTCTAATTGTCTTTAGTCTTCTACTAGTTCTATTTCATCTTCTTCCAATTGTTTTTCATATTGTACTGGTTGTCTTTCATCTTGTACTGGTTGTATTTCGTGTTCTTCTTGTTGTCTTTCATCGTGTTCTTGTTGTCTTTCGTCTTCTTCTAGTTGTCTTTCATCTTCGTCTAGTGGTCTTTCATCTTCGTCTAGTTGTCCTTCATCTTCTACTAGTGCTCTTTTATCTTGTACATGTTGTTTTTCAGGTTTTTCTAGTTGTCTTTCATGTTTTTCTAGTTGTCTTTCATGTTTTTGTAGTTGTCTTTCATCTTCTACTAGTTGTCTTTCATCTTTTTCTAATAGTCTTTTATCTTGTACAGGTTGTCTTTCATCTTCTTATAGATATCTTTAATTCTGTACAAGATGTCTTTCATGTTCTACTCGTTGTTTTTCATGTTATTCTAGTTGTTTTTCGTGTTCTACTAATTGTCTTTCATGTCATACTAGTTGTCTTGCGTGTTCTTTTAGCTGTCTTTTATCTCATACTGGTTGTCTTTCATCTTTTTCTAGTTGTGTTTCATCATGTACTAGTTGTCATTCATGTTATTCTAGATGTCGTTCTTCTTCTTCTAGTTGTCTTTCATCTTATACTAGTTGTCATTAACCTTGTTCATGTTGTCTTTCTTGTTCTTCTCGTTGTCTTTCATCTTCTTCTAGTTGTATTTCCCTTCTCCTAGTTGTTTTTCATCTTCTTCTAGTTGTATTTCGTGTTTTATTATCTTGTACATGTTGTCCTTCATGTTTTTCTCGTTGTCTTTCATGTTCTTCTAGTTGTATTTCCCTTCTCCTAGTTTTTTTTCAACTTCTTCTAGTTGTATTTCGTGTTCTACTATCTTGTACATGTTGTCTTTCATGTTTTTCTCGTTGTCTTTCATGTTCTTCTAGTTGTATTTCGTCTGCTACTAGTTGTTTTTCATCTTCTTCTTGTTATCTTCCGTGTTCTACAAGTTGTCTTTCGTGTTTTTCTAGTTGTTTTTCATGTTGTACAAGTTGACTTTCATCTTCTTCTAGTTGTTTTTGTGTTCTCATAGTTGTCTTTCCTGTTATTCTAGTTGTTTTTCATGTTCTTTTGGTTGTTTTTCATCTTGTACAAGTTGTCTTTCATGTTCTTTTAGTTGACTTTCATCTTGTACTGGTTGTCTTTAATCATCTATTAGTTGTTTTTCACCTTCTACATGTTATGATTAATGTTCTTCTAGTTGTCTTTCATCTTGTACTAGTTGTCTTTCAAATTCTTATTGTAGTCTTTTATCTTGTACTACATGTCTTTCATCTTGTTCTAGCTGTCTTTCATTTTCTATTGGTTCTATTTCATCTTGTTCAAATTGTTTTTCATATTGTACTGGTTATTATTTCATGCTCTACTAGTTGTCTTTCATCATGTGCTTGTTGTCTTTCGTCATCTTCTAGTTGTCTTTCATCTTCGTCTAGTGGTCTTTCATCTTCGTCTAGTTGTCCTTCATTTTCTACTAGTGGTCTTTTATCTTGTACTGGTTGTTTTTCGGGTTTTTCTAGTTGTCGTTCATGATTTTCTAGTTGTCTTTCCTCTTCTACTAGTTGTCTTTGATCTTTTTCTAATAGTCTTTTATTTTGTACAGGTTGTCTTTCATTTTCTTATAGATGTCTTTAATTTTGTACAAGTTGTTCTTCATGTTGTACTAGTTGTTTTTCATGTGATTCTAGTTGTTTTTCGTGTTCTACTAATTGTCTTTCATGTCCAACTAGTTGCCTTTCGTGTTCTTCTAGCTGTCTTTCTTCTTTTTCTAGTTGCGTTTCGTCATGTACTAGTTGTTTTTCATGTTATTCTAGATGTCTTTCTTCTTCTTCTAGTTGTCTTTCATCTTATACTAGTTGTCATTCACCTTGTACATGTTTGTCTTTCTTGTTCTTCTCGTTGTCTTTCATCTTCTTCTAGTTGTATTTCCCTTCTCCTATTTGTTTTTCATCTTCTTCTAGTTGTATTTCGTGTTTTATTATCTTGTACATGTTGTCCTTCATGTTTTTCTCGTTTTCTTTCATGTTCTTGTAGTTGTATTTTCTCTTCTACTAGTTGTTTTTCATCTTCTTCTTGTTATATTACGTGTTCTACAAGTTGTCTTTGGTGTTTTTCTGGTTGTCTTTCATGTTGTACAAGTTGTCTTTCATGTTCTTCTAGATGTTTTTGTGTTCTTTTAGTTGTCTTTCATGTTATTCTAGTTGTTTTTCATGTTGTTTTGGTTGTTTTTCATCTTTTACAGGTGTCTTTCATGTTCCTTTCGTTGACTTTCATCTTGTGCTGGTTTTCCACCTTGTACAGGTTGTGATTCATGTTCTTCTAGTTGTCATTAATCTTGTACTGGTTGTCTTTCATATTCTTATATTAGTCTTTTATCTTGTACTACATCTGTTTCATCTTGTTTTAGTTGTCTTTCATCTTCTACTGGTTCTATTTCATATTTTTCAAATTGTTTTTCATATTTACTGGTTGTCTTTCATCTTTTAATGGTTATTTTTCATGTTCTACTAGTTGTCTTTCATCCTCGTCTAGTTGTCCTTCATCTTTTACTAGTGGTCTTTTATGTTGTACTGGTTGTTTTTCAGTTTTTTTTTGTTTTCTTTGATGTTTTTCTAGTTGTCTTTCATATTCTAGTAATTGTCTTTTATCTTTTTCTAATAATCTTTTATCTTGTACATGTCTTTCATTTTCTTATAGGTGTCTTTAATTTTGTACAAGTTGTCTTTCATGTTATTATAGTTGTTTTTTGTGTTCTACTAATTGTCTTTCATGTCCTACTAGTTGCCTTTCGTGTTCTTCTAGCTGTCTTTTATCTCCTACTGGTTGTCTTTCATCTTTTTCTAGTTGTGTTTCATCATGTACTAGTTGTTTTTCATGTTATTCTAGATGTCTTTCTTCTTCTTCTTCTAGTTGTCTTTCATCTTATACTAGTTGTCATTCACCTTGTACATGTTGTCTTTCTTGTTATTCTCCTTGTATCTCATCTTCTTCTAGTTGTATTTACCTTTTCCTATTTGTTTTTCATCTTCTTCTTGTTGTATTTCGTGTTCTACTATCTTGTACATGTTGTCCTTCATGTTTTTCTCGTTGTCTTTCATGTTCTTCTAGTTGTATTTCCTCTTCTACTAGTTGTTTTTCATCTTCTTCTTGTTATCTTTCGTGTTCTACAAGTTGTCTTTGGTGTTTTTCTAGTTGTCTTTCATGTTGTACAAGTTGTATTTCCTGTTCTTCTAGATGTTTTTGTGTTCTTCTAGTTGTCTTTCATGTTATTATAGTTGTTTTTCATGTTCTTTTGGTTGTCTTTCATCTTGTACAAGTTGTCTTTCATGTTCCTTTCGTTGACTTTCATCTTGTGCTGGTTGTCTTTCATCATCTACTAATTGTTTTCCACCTTGTACGGGTTGTGATTCATCTTGTGCTGGTTGTCTTTCATTCATCTTGTACTGGTTGTCTCTCATATTCTTATATTAGTCATTTATCTTGTACTACATGTGTTTCATCTTGTTCTAGTTGTCTTTCATCTTCTACTGGTTCTATTTCATCTTCTTCAAATTGTTTTTCATCTTGTACTGGTTATTTTTCATGTTCTACTAGTTGTCTTTCATCCTCGTCTTGTTGTCCTTCATCTTTTACTAGTGGTCTTTTATGTTGTACTGATTGTTTTTCAGGTTTTTCTAGTTGTCTTTGATGTTTTTCTAGTTGTCTTTCATATTCTACTAGTTGTCTTTTATCTTGTACAGGTTGTCTTTCATTTTCTTATAGGTGTCTTTAATTTTGTCCAAGTTGTCTTTCATGTTCTACTAGTTGTTTTATATATTATTATAGTTTTTTTTCGTGTTCTACTGTTGCACCAGAAGGTGATGCACAAAGTTTCAGTACAGTAAACTGTACCTTTTAAACCTTAAATACACCTTCGGTTCAGACTGCAAGTGCACAGTCCTATCGAGCAGTATATTGTCGGGTATCGATCACAGGGACGGTTTGACAATTACCGGACTTTACTTAAACTACAGAAATTCTAGAAGTCTGCAAAGGTTGATTTGGTGTATTACGTTTCCTAACAGTTCAAATAACAGTAATTAAAAACAGTAAAGTAAAGTTTGATTTGGGTTTAATATAATTAAAAAGGAGTTCCTAGGGTTTCTGATTTCATCTCAGCCAAGTCTCAAGGTGCCCGGTCCGTGCACTTTCATGCACGGGCCGTGTGTAATGTGCACAGGCCGTGTACTCTCGTACACGGTCCGTGTGGCCCTCGAGTTAATACAGCAGCTACTGGTTTCTGTGTTGATTTTCCTGTGCAGGGTTCTATTGACCGAACCCAAAGTACCTAGACCTCAACTCTCGCATGTTGGCTTAATTACTCGGTGCGGGATTCAATTTCTGCCCTCCTAGGGTTCTCAAACCTCAACTTTCGCTTGTTGGTTTAATAATCCTAAGTCACTTGTTGGTTTACTAAAGATATCCTCGATCTCTCGATACGAGGAAAAGTTCACCTCTCGGCTACTACTTGGTTTCACCTCTCAGATCGTCAACCTATCTCAAATACTTAGTTTGGTCGAGTGAATATCAATGTTATTTATATTCCATTTAGATGAGGCCTTTCATCTAGCGGATTAACAATTCAATTCAAACAATTTTCACTAAGCAATAAAATACTACACAAGCAAGCAAGCAAGCACAAGATTCAACACAAATTCCAAGTAACTAGCAAATAAAACTAAGCATTCGACTACATCATAACCCTAGAAACAATAAAAGTCTACTCAAGCATGATTGAAAAGCAAAAACAAATAATAATAATAAAGTTCATGACAAAACTCGAAGAAAGAGATGAAGATTCGTTGCCAAACTTCTTCTCCAAGCCAAGAGTTCTTCCAAGAGCCAGCCGTCCCTAGGTCTGGAATTCTCCTCCTTTTAATGCCCAAAATCGCGTAATAAAAGCCTTCCATTTCGATCTCCCCAGCTGGCATCTCTTTCCATCGCCAGACTGGATTTCCGGATTTTCTGTGTACGGTCCGCACAGAAATCTGCACGGACCGTGTGCCTGTGCTAGCATCTTGCGTGAAACTCTCTGTGTGATTGAGCGGTTAATGTACGGTCCGCACAAAAATGTGTACGGACCGTGTGCCTGTGTATTTGGCTCAGATTGTAGATCTTCTCGCAAGCTTTCCGAAAAGTGGTCATACACCCAAAACGGAGTTACGAGTCAAAATCTATGACTGTTTTAATTTCAGATGCTGAAATTTCAGCATCATATACAGGTCGTCTGGATGGTGTCCTGGTCGTGTCTGTGGTCGGGCAGAGGGTTGTACGGTCCGCATAAGAAGGTACACGGACCGTATATAAACCTTCAAATTCCAGATTCTTCCTCGGTTTCGCCCGTTTTCTGCAAAGTAAGAACAAATGCGCAGCAGTACCACATTCTATAGATATTCAATGAAATAAACACGATTTGACAGTTTTAGGCACAGATTTTGGTACAAAGTTTGGTCAGAATATAGATAAGAAAGCGAGATATCATCTACTAATTGTCTTTCATGTCCTACTAGTTGCCTTTCGTGTTCTTCTAGCTGTCTTTTATCTCCTACTGGTTGTCTTTCATCTTTTTCTAGTTGTGTTTCATCATGTACTAGTTGTTTTTCATGTTATTCTAAATGTCTTTCTTGTTCTTATAGTTGTCTTTCAGCTTATACTAGTTGTCATTCACCTTGTACATGTTGTCTTTCTTGTTATTCTCCTTGTATCTCATCTTCTTCTAGTTGTATTTACCTTTTCCTATTTCCGCAAACAGCCTCCTATTAGAATTCCCTGTATTAAGTCCCTTTTTATTTTTCTTGTTAATTTTTGTTCACTCCGCATTTTGGAGTATCCCCGCATACAGCCGCTTATAAGAAGTCCCGGCGTTACATCTCCTTTTCATTTTATTGAATTTCGGCCAACCTGTAATTTGGAGTATTTCAGCATACAGCCGCCTATGAGAATTCCCTTTATTGAGTCCCTTTTGCTTCTTCTTATTAATTTTTGATCAATCCGCAATTTGGTGTATACCTGCATACAGCTGCATATGAGAAGTCTCTGTGTTACACCTCCTTTTCATTTTTTTGAATTTGGGCCAACCAGTAATTTGGAGTATTTCAGTATACAACCGCCTATGGTAATTTCCTGTATTGAGTCCCTTTTTTTTCTTGTTAATTTTTGTTAACTCCGCATTTTGGCCTATCCCCGTATACATCCACATATGAGAAGTCCCTGTGTTACATCTCCTTTTTATTTTTTTGAATTTCGGCCACCCTGTAATTTGGAGTATTTCAGCATACAGCGCCTATGAGAATTCTCTATATTAAGTTCCTTTTTCTTTTTCTTGTTCATTTTTGTTCACTCCGTATTTTGGTGTATCCCCGCATACAGCTGCATATGAGAAGTCCCTAAGTTACAACTCCTTTTCATTTTTTTTAATTTCGGCCAACTTGTAATTTGGAGTATTTCAGCATACAACTGCTTATGAGAATTCCATGTATTGAGTCCCTTTTTCTTTTTCTTGTTAATTTTTGATCAATCCGCAATTTGGTGTATAACAACATACAGCCGCATATGAGAAGTCCTTGTGTTACATCTGCTTTTCATTTTTTTGAATTTTTGCCAACTTGTAATTTGTAGTATTTCAACACGCATCCGACAATGGGAATTCCCTGTATTGAGTCATTTTTTCTTTTTCTTGATAATTTTTATTAACTCCCAATTTTGTTGTGTCCCAGCATATAACGGCATATGAGATGTCCCTGTGTTCCATCTCCTTTTCATTTTTTTGAATTTCGGCTACCGTGTAATTTAGAGTATTTTAGCATACAGTCGCCGACGAGAATTCCCTGTATTGAGTCCCTTTTTCTTTCTTTTGATAATTTTTGTTCAGTCTCAATTTTGCTGTATCCCAGCAAACAGCGGCACAATAGAAGTCCCTGTGTTACATCTCCTTTTCATTTTTTGAATTTTGGCAACCCGGTAATTTGGAGTATTTCAGCATACAATCGCCTATGAGAATTTCCTGTAGTGAGTCCCTTTTTCTTTTTCATGTTAATTTTTGTTCACTCCGCATTTTGCTGTGTCCCAGCATAAAGCGGCATATTAGAAGTCCCTGTGTTACATCTCCTTTTCGGTTTTTTGAATTTCGGCCATCCAGTAATTTTGAATATTTCAGCATACAGCCGGCTATAAGAATTCCCTATATTGAGTCCCTTTTTATTTCTTGTTAATTTTTGTTCACTCCGAATTTTGCTGTATCCCAGCATACAGCGGCATATGAGAAGTCTTTGTGTTACAAGTCTTTTTGATTTTTTTCAACTTTCGTGCCCCCTGTAATTTGTAGTATTTTAGTATACAGCTGCCTATGAGAATTCCCTATATTGTGTTCATTCTGCATTTTGTTGTATCCCAGCATACAGCGGCATATAAGAAGTCCCTATGTTACATCTCCTTTTCATGTTTTTGAATTTCGTCCACCCTGTAATTTGGAGTATTTCAGCATACAACCGCTTGTGAGAATTACCTGTATTGAGTCCCATTTTCTTTTTCTTGTTAATTTTTGTTCACTCCACATTTTGTTTTGTCCCAGCATACAGCGGCATATGAGAAGTCCCTGTGTTACATCTCCTTTTCATTTTTTTGAATTTCGGCCACCCGGAAATTTGGAGTATTTCAGCATACAGCCGCCTATGAGAATTCCCTGTATTGAGTCCCTTTTTCTTTCTCTTGTTAATTTTTGTTCACTCCGCATTTTGCTGTGTCCCAGCATACAGACATATGAGAAGTCCCTGTGTTACATCTCCTTTTCATTTTTTTGAATTTCGGCCAACCTGTAATTTGGAGTATTTCAACATACAGCCACCTATGAGAATTCCCTGTATTGAGTCTCTTTCTTTTTCTTGTTAATTTTTGTTCACTCCGCATTTTGCTATGTCCCAGCATACAGCAGCATATGAGAAGTCCCTGTGTTACATCTCCTTTTCATTTTTTTTGAATTTCGGCCACCCGGTAATTTGGAGTATTTCAGCATACAGCCGCCTATGAGAATTCCCTGTATTGAGTCCCTTTTTCTTTCTCTTGTTAATTTTTGTTCAGTCCCAATTTTGCTGTATCCCAACATACAGCGGCATATTAGAAGTCCCTGTGTTACATCTCATTTTCATTTTTTTGAATTTCGGCCACCCTGTAATTTGGAGTATTTCAGCATAGCCGCCTATAAGAATTCCCTGTATTGAGTTGCTTTTTCTTTCTCTTGTTAATTTTTGTTCAGTCCCAATTTTGTTGCATCCCAGCATACAGCGGCATATCAGAAGTCCCTGTGTTACATCTCATTTTCATTTTTTTGAATTTCGGCTACCCTGTAATTTGGAGTATTTCAGCATACAGCCGCCTATGAGAATTCCCTGTATTGAGTCTCTTTTTCTTTCTCTTGTTAATTTTTGTTCAGTCCCAATTTTGTTGTATCTCAACATACAGCGACATATCAGAAGTCCCTTTGTTACATCTCATTTTCATTTTTTTGAATTTCAGCTACCCTGTAATTTGGAGTATTTCAACATACAGCCGCCTATGAGAATTCCCTGTATTGAGTCTCATTTTCTTTCAATTGTTAATTTTTGTTCAGTCCCAATTTTGCTTTATCCCAGCATACAGCGGCATATGAGAAGTCCCTGTGTTAATTCTCATTTTCATTTTTTTTAATTTCGGCCATCCTGTAATTTGGAGTATTTCGGCATACGGCCTATGAGAATTCCCTGTATTGAGTCCCTTTTTCTTTTTCTCGTTAATTTTTGTTTACTCCGCATTTTGTTGTATCCAAGCATACAGCGGCCTATGAGAAGTCCCTGTGTTACATCTCATTTTCATTTTTCAAATTTCGGGCACCCTGTAATTTGAAGTATTTCGGCATACAGCCGCCTATGAGAATTCCATATATTTAGTCCGTTTTTCTTTTTCTTGTTAATTTTTATTCTCTCCGCATTTTGCTTTGTCCCAGCAGAAAGCGGCATAAGAGAAGTCCCTGTGTTACATCTACTTTTCATTTTTTTGAATTTCAGCAGCCCGGTAATTTGGAGTCTTTCAGCATACTGTATTGAGTCCCTTTTTCTTTCTCTTGTTAATATTTGTTCACTCCGTATTTTGCTGTGTCCTAGCATACAGCGGCATATAAGAAGTCCATGTTTTACATCTCATTTTCATTTTTTCGAATTTCGGCCACCCTGTAATTTGGATTATTTCAGCATACAGCCGCCTATGATAATTCCCTGTATTGAGTTCCTTTTTCTTGTTAATTTTCGTTCACTCCGCATTTTGCTGTGTCCTAGCAAACAACGGCATATGGGAAGTCCCTGTGTTACATCTCCTTTTCATTTTTTTTTAATTTCGGCTACCTAATAACTTGGAGTATTTCAGCATACCGCCGCCAATGAGAATTCCCAGTATTGAGTCCCTTTTTTTTGTTAATTTTTGTTATGTTCCAATTTTGTTGTATCCCAGCATACAGCGGCATATGAGAAGTCCCTGTATTATATCTCCTTTTCATTTTTTCAAATTTCGGGCACCCTGTAATTTGGTGTATTTCAGCATACAGCTGCCTATGATAATTCTCTATATTGATTCCATTTTTATTTTTCTTGTTAATTTTTATTTACTCCGCATTTTGCTGTGTCCTAGCATACAGCGGCATATGAGAAGTCTCTGCGTTACATCTCGTTTTCATTTTTTTGAATTTCGGCTACCCGGTAATTTGGAGTATTTCAGCATACAGCCGCTTATGAGAATTCCTTGTATTGAGTGCCTTTTCTTTCTCTTGCTAATTTCTATTCAGTGCCAATTTTGTTGTATTCCAGCATACAACTGCATATTAGAAGTCCATGTGTTACATCTATTTTTCATTTTTTTTGAATTTCGGCCATCCAGAAATTTGGAGTTTTTCAGCATACAGCCGCTTATGAGAATTCCCTATATGGAGTCCCTTTTTCTTTCTATTGTTAATTTTTGGTCATTCCCAATTTTGCTGTAGCCCACCATACAGCGGCATATTAGAAGTCCCTGTGTTACATATCCTTTTCATTTTTTTCAATTTCGGTGAACCTGTAATTTGGAGTATTTCAGCATACAACCGCCTATGAGAATTCCCTGTATTAAGTCCCTTTTTCTTTCTATTGTTAATTTTTGATCAGTCTCAATTTTGCTGTATCCCAGCATACAACGCCATATGAGAAGTCCCTGTGTTACATCTCCTTTTTATTTTTTTGAATTTCAGCCACCAAGTGATTTGGAGTATTTCAGCATACAGCCGCCTATGAGAATTACCTGTATTGAGTTTCTTTTTCTTTCTCTTGTTAATTTTTTTTCAGTCCCAATTTTGCTATATCCCAGCATATAACGGCATATCAGAAGACCCCTTGTTACATCACATTTTTATTTTTTTGAATTTCGGCAACCCAGTAATTTGGTGTATTCAGCATACTGCCGCCTATGAGAATTCCGTGTATTGAGTCCCTTTTTCTTTTTATTGTTAATTTTTGTTCAATCCAAATTTTGTTGTATCCCATCATACAGTGGCATATGAGAAGTCCCTGTGTTACATGTCATTTTCATTTTTTTTAAATTTCGGACACCCGGTAATTTGAAGTATTTCGGCATACAGCCGCCTATGAGAATTCCCTGTATTGAGTCCCTCAATTGTTAATTTTTGTTCCGTGCCAATTTTGTTGTATCCCAGCAAATAGAGGCATATTAGAAGTCCCTGTGTTACACCTCCTTTTCATTTTTTTGAATTTCAGCCACCCTGTAAATTGAAGTATTTCAGTATACAGCTGCCTATGAGAATTACCAGTATTGAGTCTGTTTTTCTTTTTCTTTTTAATTTTTGCTCACTTTGCATTTTGCTGTGTCCCAGCATACGGCGGCATATGAGAAGTCTTTGTGTTACATCTCCTTTTCATTTTTTTCAATTTTGGCCACCAGGGAATTTGGAGTATTTCAGCATACAGCCGCCTGTAAGAAATCCCTGTATTGAGTGTCTTTTTCTTTTTCTTGTTAATTTTTGTTTGGTCCGCATTTTTGCCATATCCCAGCATACAACGACATATGAGAAGTCCTTGTGTTACATATCCTTTTCATTTTTCATTTTCGGCCACCCGGTAATTTGGAGTATTTCAGCATACAGTCGCTTATGAGAATTCCCTGTATTGAGAACCTTTTTCTGTCTCTTGTTAATTTTTTTTCAGTCCCAATATTGCTGTATGGCCGCATACAGCGGCATATGAGATGTCCTTGTGTTACATCTCCTTTTCATTTTTTTGAATTTTCGCCACCCAGTAATTTGGAGTATTTCAGCCAATGAGAATTCCTTTTATTGAGTTCGTTTTTCTTTTTCAAGTTAATTTTTGTTCACTCCAACTTTTGCTATGTCCCAGCATACAGCGGCATATGAGAAGTCCATGTGTTACATCTATTTTTCATTTTTTTTGAATTTCAACCACCCGGTAATTTGGAGTATTTCGGCAAATAGCCTATGAGAATTCCCTGTACTGAGTCCCTTTTTCTTTCTCTTGTTAATTTTTGTTCAGTCCCAATTTTGCTGTGTCCCAGGATACAACGGCATATGAGAAGTCCCTATTTTACATCTCATTTTCATTTTTTTGAATTTCGGCCTCCCGGTAATTTGGAGTATTTCGGCATACACCCGTCTATGAGAATTCCCTGTGTTGAGTCCCTTTTTTTTCTTGTTAATTTTTGTTCACTCCGTATTTTGCTGTATCCCAGCATACAGCGGCATATGAGAAGTCCTTGTGTTACATATCCTTTTCATTTTGTCAAATTTCGGACAACCTGTAATTTGGAGTATTTCGGCATACAGCCGCCTATGAGAATTCCATATATTGAGTCCGTTTTTCTTTTTCTTGTTAATTTTTGTTCATTCCGCATTTTGCTTTGTCCCAGCAGAAAGCGGCATAAGAGAAGTCCTTGTGTTACATCTACTTTTCATTTTTTTGAATTTCGGCGGCCCAGTAATTTGGAGTATTACAGCATACAGGCGCCTATGAAAATTCCCTGTATTAAGTCCCTTTTTCTTTCTCTTGTTAATATTTGTTCACTCCGCATTTTGCTGTGTCCTAGCATACAGCGGCATATGATAAATCCATGTGTTTCATTTTTTTGAATTTCGGCCACCCTGTAATTTGGAGTATTTCAGCATACAACCGCCTATGATAATTCCCTGTATTGAGTTCCTTTTTATTTTTCTTGTTAATTTTCGTTCACTCAGCATTTTGCTGTGTCCTAGCATACAGCGGCATATGAGTAGTCCCTGTGTTACATCTTGTTTTCATTTTATTTAATTTCGGCTACCTAATAACTTGGAGTATTTCAGCATACAGCCGCCAATGAGAATTTCCAGTATTGAGTCCATACAGCGGCATATGAGAAGTCCCTGTATTATATCTCCTTTTCATTTTTCCAAATTTCGAGCACCTTGTAATTTGGTGTATTTCAGCATACCTATGATAATTCTCTATATTGATTCCGTTTTTATTTTTCTTGTTAATTTTTGTTCACTCCGCATTTTGCTGTGTCCCAGCATACAACGGCATATGAGAAGTCTCTGCGTTACATCTCCTTTTCATTTTTTTGAATTTCGGCCACCCGGTAATTTGGAGTATTTCAGCATACAGCCGCTTATGAGATTTCCCTATATTGAGTCCCTTTTCTTTCTCTTGCTAATTTCTATTCAGTGCCAATTTTGTTGTATTCCAGTATACGGCGGCATATTAGAAGTCCATGTGTTACATCTGTTTTTCATTTTTTTTGAATTTCAGCTATCCAGTAATTTGAAGTTTTTCAGCATACAACCGCCTATGAGAATTTCCTGTATGGAGTCCCTTTTTCTTTCTATTGTTAATTTTTGTTCATTCCCAATTTTGCTGTATCCCAGCATACAGCGCCATATGAGAAGTCCCTGTGTTATATCTCCTTTTTATTTTTTCAAATTTCGGCCACTAAGTAATTTGAAGTATTTCAGCATACAGCCGCCTATAGAATTACCTGTATTGAGTTTCTTTTTTTTTCTCTTGTTAATTTTTTTTCAGTCCCAATTTTGCTGTATCCCAACATACATCGGCATATGAGACATCCCTGTGTTACATCTCCTTTTCATTTTTTTCGAATTTCGACCACCCGGTAATTTGGAGTATTTCAGCATACAGTCGCCTATGAGAATTCCCTGTATTGAGAACCTTCTTCTTTCTCTTGTTAATTTTTGTTCAGTCCCAATATTGCTGTATCGTAGCATATAGCGGCATATGAGAAGTCCCTGCGTTACATTTCCTTTTCATTTTTTTGAATTTTCGCCACCTAGTAATTTGGAATATTTCAGCCTATAGCCGCCAATGAGAATTCATTGTATTGAGTTTGTTTTTCTTTTTCTAGTTAATTTTTTTTCACTCCGCATTTTGCTGTGTCCCAGCTTACAACGGCATATTAGAAGTCCACATGTTACGTCTCTTTTTCATTTTTTGAATTTCGGCCACACTGTAATTTGGAGTATTTCAGCAAACAGTAGCCTATGAGAATTTTCTGTATTGAGTCCCTTTTTATTTCTCTTGGTAATTTTTGTTCAGGCCCAATTTTGCTGTTTCCCAGCATACAGCGGCACATTAGAAGTCCCTATGTTACATCCCTTTTTCATTTTTTTGAATTTTGGCGACCTGGTAATTTGTAGTAATTCAGCATAAAGCCGCCTATGAGAAATCCCATTTTCTTTTTGTTCTTAATTTTTGTTCACTCCGTATTTTGCTGTGTCCCAATATACAGCAGCATATGAGAAGTCCCTGTGTTACATCTCCTTTTCATTTTTTTCATTTTCAGCGAGCCGGTAATTTGGAGTATTTCAGCATACAGCCGCCTATGAGAATTCACTGTACTGAGTCCCTTTTTTTTTCTCTTGTTAATTTTTGTTCAGTCCCAATTTTGCTGTGTCCCAGCATACATCGGCATATGAGAAGTCCCTGTGTTACATCTTCTTTTCATTTTTTCAAATTTCGGCCACCTGGTAATTTGGAGTATTTCAGCAAACAGCGGGCTATCAGAATTTCCTATATTGAGTCCCTTTTTCTTTCTCTTGTTAATTTTTGTTTAATCCCAATTTTGCTGTATCCCAGCATACAACGGCATATTAGAAGTCCCTGTGTTACATCTCCTTTTCATTTTTTTTGAATTTCGGCCACCCGGTAATTTGGAGTATTTTAGCATACAGCCGCCTATGAGAATTCCCTGTATTGAGTCCCTTTTTCTTTCTATTGTTAATTTTTGTTTAGTCCCAATTTTGCTGTATCCCATCATATATCGGCATATTAGAAGTCCCTGTGTTACATCTCATTTTCATTTTTTTGAATTTCGGCCATCCTGTAATTTGGAGTATTTCAGCATACAGCCGCCTATGAGAATTCCTTGTATTGAGTCCGTTTTTTTTTTTCTTGTTAATTTTTGTTCACTCTGCATTTTGCTGTGTCCCAGCATACAGCGGCATATGAGAAGTTCCTGTGTTACATCTCCTTTTCATTTTTTTGAATTTCGGTCACCCTGTAATTTGGAGTATTTCTGCATATAGCCGCCTATGAGAATTTCCTGTATTGAGTCTGTTTTTCTTTCTATTGTTAATTTTTGTTAAGTCCCAATTTTCCTGTATCCCAGCATACAGCGGCATATTAGAAGTCCCTGTGTTACATCTTCTTTTCATTTTTTTGAATTTTCGCCACCCAGTAATTTGGAGTATTTCAGTATACAGCTGCCTATGAGAATTTCTTGTATTGAGTCCGTTTTTCTTTTTCTTGTTAATTTTTGTTCACTCCGCATTTTGCTGTGTCCCAGCATAGAGCGGCATATGAGAAGTCTCCACGTTACATGTCCTTTTCATTTTTTTGAATTTCGGCCAGCCGGTAATTTGGAGTATTTCAGTATACAGCCGCCTATGAGAATTCCCTGTATTGAGTCCCTTTTTCTTTCTCTTGTCAATTTTTGTTCAATTCCAATTTTGCAGTAGCCCCACATACAGCGGCATATGAGAAGTCTCTGTGTTACATCTCCTTTTCATTTTTTCGAATTTCGGCCACCCGGTAATTTGGAGTATTTCAGCTTACAGCCTATGAGAATTCCCTGTATTGAGTCCCTTTTTCTTTCTCTTGTTTATTTTTTGTTCAGTCCCAATTTTGCTGTGTCCCAGCATACAGCGGCATATGAGAAGTCCCTGTGTTTCATCTCCTTTTCATTTTTTTGAATTTCGGGCACCCGGTAATTTGGAGTATTTCAGCATACAGCCGCCTATAGGAATTCCCTGTATTGAGTCCCTTTTTCTTTCTATTGTTAATTTTTGTTCAGTCTCAATTTTGTTGTATCCCAGCATACAACGGCATATCCGAAGTCCCTGTGTTTCATCTCTTTTTCATTTTTTTGTATTTCAGGCACTCGATAATTTTGAGTTTTTCAGCATACAGCCGTCTATGAGAATTTCCTGTATTGAGTCCCTTTTTCTTTCTATTGTTAATTTTTGTTCAGTCCCAATTTTGCTGTATCGCAGCATACAGCGGCATATCAAAAGTCCTTATGTTACATCTCTTTTTCATTTTTTTGAATTTCGGCCACCCGGTAATTTGGAGTATTTCAGCATACAGCCGCCTATGAGGGTTCCATGTATTGAGTCCGTTTTTCTTTTTCTTGTTAATTTTTGTTCATTCCGCATTTTGCTGTGTCCCAGCATACAACGGCATATGAGAAGTTCCTGTGTTACATCTCCTTTTCATTTTTTTCATTTTCGGCCACCCGGTAATTTGGAGTATTTCAGCTTACAGCCGCCTATGAGAATTCCCTGTATTGAGTCTCTTTTTCTTTCTCGTGTTTATTTTTTGTTCAGTCCCAATTTTGCTGTGTCCCAGCATACAGCGGCATATGAGAAGTCCTTGTGTTTCATCTCCATTTCATTTTTTTGAATTTTGGGCACCCGGTAATTTGGAGTATTTCAGCATATAGCCGCCTATGAGAATTCCCTGTATTGAGTCTCTTTTTCTTTCTATTGTTAATTTTTGTTCAGTCCCAATTTTGCTGTATCCCAGCATACAGCGGCATATTAGAAGTCCCTATGTTACATCTCCTTTTCATTTTTTTGAATTTCGGCCACCCGGTAATTTGGAGTATTTCAGCATACAGCCGCCTATGAGAGTTCCCTGTATTGAGTCCTTTTTTTTTCTCTTGTTAATTTTTGTTCACTCCGCATTTTGCTGTATCCCAGCATATAGCGGCATATGAGAAGTCCCTGTGTTACATCTCTTTTTCATTTTTTCGAATTTCGGCCACCCTGTAATTTGGAGTATTTCAGCATACAACCGCCTATGAGAATTCCCTGTATTGAGTCTGTTATTCTTTTTCTTGTTAATTTTTGTTCACTCCGCCTTTTGCTGTGTCCCAGCATACAGCGGCATATTAGAAGTCCCTGTGTTACATCTCCTTTTCATTTTTTTGAATTTCGGCCACCTGGTAATTTGTAGTACTTCAGCATACAGCCGCCTATAGAAATCCCTGTATTCAGTCCTATTTTCTTTTTCTTGTTAATTTTTGTTCACTCCGCATTTTGCTGTGTCCCAACATACAGCAGCATATGAGAAGTTCCTGTGTTACATCTCCTTTTCATTTTTTTGAATTTCAGCCACCCGGTAATTTGGAGTATTTCAGCATACAGCCGCCTATGAGAATTTCCTGTACTGAGTCCTTTTTTCTTGCTCTTGTTAATTTTTGTTCAGTCCCAATTTTGCTGTGTCCCAGCATACAGCGGCATATGAGAAGTCCTTGTGTTACATCTCCTTTTCATTTTTTCGAATTTCGGCCATCCTGTAATTTGGAGTATTTAAGCAAACAGCCGCCTGTGGGAATTCCTTGTATTGAGTCCCTTTTCCCTTTTTCTTTTTCTTGTGAATTTTATTTTCATTCTGCATTTTGTTGTATCCCAGCATACAGCGGCATATGAGAAGTCCCTATGTTACATCTCCTTTTCATGTTTTTGAATTTCGACCACCCTGTAATTTGGAGTATTTCAGCATACAACCACTTGTGAGAATTACCTGTTTTGAGTACCTTATTCTTTTTCTTGTTAATTTTTGTTCACTCCGCATTTTGTTGTATCCCACCATACAGCGGCCTATGAGAAGTCCCTGTGTTACATCTCCTTTTCATTTTTTTGAATTTCAGCAATGCTGTAATTTGGAGTATTTCAGTATACAGCCGCCAATGAGAATTACCTGTATTGAGTTCCTTTTTCTTTTTCTTGTTAATTGTCTTTCATATTTAATTGCTTGTGTTTCATCTTTCTTCTTTTAGTTGTCCTTCATCTTATATTAGTTGTGTTTCATCTTCTTATAGTTGTCTTTCATCTTGTACTGGTTGTGTTCCACTTGTACTAGTCATTTTTCATCTTTTTTAGTTATCTTTTGTGCTCTACTTCTTTCATCTTCTTCTAGTTGTCTTTCATCTTGTGCTAGTTGTGTTTCATTTTCTTCTAGTTGTCTTTCATCTTGTACAAGTTGTATTTCATTTTCTTCTAGTTGTATTTCCTCTTCTTCTAGTTTTTCATTTCTTCTAGTTGTCTTTCATTCTTTTCAAGTTGTCTTTCATCTTCTTCTAGTTGTATTTCTTCTTCTACTAGTTGTTTTTCACTTCTTCTAGTTGTCTTTCATCTTGTACTGGTTGTCTTTCATATTTATCAAGTTATTTTTCATCTTGTACTGGTTGTCTTACATGTTCTTCTATTTGTCTTCATCTTGTACTGGTTGTCTTTCATGTTCTTCTACTTTTCGTTCACCTTCTACTTCCTGTTTTTCATCTTATGCGTGTTGTTTTTCATCTTCTTCTAGTTTTCTTTCATATTGTACTAGTTGTGTTTTAATTTTCTTCTAGTTGTCTTTCATTTTCTTCTAGTTGGCTTTCATATTGTACTAGTTGTCTTTCATCTTCCACTAATTGTCTTTCATCTTGTTCTAGTTGTCATTGATCTTCTTCTTTTTGTATTTCCACTTCTTCTAGTTGTTTTTCATGTTCTTCTTATTGACTTTCATGTTGTACATGTTGTATTTCATGTTCTACTAGTTGTCTTTCATGTTTTTTTCCCTGGTTGTCTTGATGTTCTTTTAGTTGTCTTTTTAATTCTTCTAGTTTTCGTTCGTCTTGTACATGTTGTCTTTCCTGTTCTACTGGTTGTCTTTGACCTTCAACTAGTTGTCTTTTGAATTTTCTAGTTGTCTTTCATCTTGTTCTAGTTGTCATTGATCTTCTTCTTTTTGTATTTCCACTTCTTCTAGTTGTTTTTCATGTTCTTCTCATTATTTTTCATGTTCTTCTTATTGACTTTCATGTTGTACATGTTGTATTTCATGTTATACTAGTTGTCTTTCATGTTTTTTTCCCTGGTTGTCTTGATGTTTTTTTAGTTGTCTTTTTAATTCTTCTAGTTATCTTTCATCTTGTACAGACTATCTTTCCTGTTCTACTGGTTGTCTTGCACCTCCTAAGTTGTCTTTCATCTTCTTGTAGTTGTCATTCATCTTCTACAAGTTGTCTTTCATCTTTTTTCTAGTTGTATTTCCTCTTCTATTATTTGTGTTTCATGTTCTTCTAGTTGTCTTTCATCTTGTACTGGTTGTTTTTATCTTCTAATAGTTGATTTTAATCTTTTTCTAGTTTTCTTTCGTGTTCTTCTAGTTGTCTTTCATCTTTTTCTAGTTGTCTTTCACCTTCTACTGATTGTCTTTCATATTCTACACGAAGATGAAGGACAATCTTGTACAAACTGTCTTTCATATTGTACAAGTTGTATTTCATGTTCTTCTAGTTGTCTTTCTTATTCTTTTAGCTATCTTTCACCTTCTATTTCTGGTTTTTCATCTTGTGCGTGTTGTTTTTCATCTTCTTCTAGTTATCTTTCATATTGTACTAGTTGTTTTTCATGTTCTTCAAGTTGTCTTTCATCTTGTATTGGTTGTTTTTCTTCTTCTTCTAGTTGTCTTTTCATATTGTATTGGTTGTCTTTCATCTTTCATGTTCTTCTAGTTGTTCTGGTTGTGATTCATCCTCTTCTAGTTGTCATTCATCTTCTTATTATTGTATTTCCACTTTTTGTTGTTTTTCATGTTCTCCTCGTTGTTTTTCATGTTAATTCTAGTTGAGTTTCATATTGTACATGTAGTATTTCATGTTCTACTAGTTGTCTTTCATGTTTTTTTCCCTGGTTGTCTTGATGTTCTTCTAGTTGTCTTTCATCTTGGACAGGTTGTCTTTCCTGTTCTACTGGTTGTCTTGCACATTCTACAAGTTATCTTTCATCTTCTTCTAGTTGTCTTTCATCTTTTACAAGTTGTCTTGCATCTTCTTCTAGTTGTATTTTCTCTTCTACTAGTTGTGTTTCATTTTCTTCTTGTTGTCTTCTAGCTTGTACTTGTTGTTTTTCTCTTCTACTAGTTGATTTTAATCTTCTTTTAGTTTTCTTTCGTGTTCTTCTAGTTGTATTTCATCTTCTAGTTCTCTTTCACCTTCTACTGGTTGTCTTTCATATTCTAGTTCTCTTTTACAAACTGTCTTTCATATTATACAAGTTGTCTTTCATGTTCTTCTAGTTGTCTTTCACCTTCTACTTCTTGTTTTTCATCTTGTGTGTGTTGTTTTTCATGTTCTTCTAGTTGTCTTTCATATTGTACTAGTTGTTTTTCATGTTCTTCTAGTTGTCTTTCACCTTCTACTAGTTATCTTTCATAGTCTACTGGTTGTTTTTCCTTTTCTACTGATTATCTTTCATCTTGTTCTAATTGTCTTCATCTTGTACTAGTTGTCTTTCATGTTCTTCTAGTTGTCTTTCATCTTCTATTAGTTGTTTTTCATCTTTTTCTAATTGTCTTTCATGTTGTACATGTTGTCTTTCATGTTCTGTTGGTTGTTTTTCATGTTCTTCTAGTTGTCTTTCATCTTCTACTAGTTGTCTTTCATGTTCTTCTAGTTGTCATTCATCTTCTTATTGTTGTATTTTGACTTCTTCTAGTTGTTTTTCATGTTCTTCTCGTTGTTTTTCATGTTCTTCTAGTTAGTTTTTCATATTGTACAGGTTGTATTTCATGTTCTACTAGTTGCCTTTCATGTTTTTTTCCCTGGTTGTCTTGATGTTCTTCTAGTTATCTTTTGAATTCTTCTAGGTGTCTTTCATCTTGTACAGATTGTCTTTCCTGTTGTACTTGTTGTCTTGCACCTCCTACAAGTTGTCTTTCATCTTCTTCTAGTTTTCTTTCATCTTCCACAAGTTGTGTTTCATCTTTCTTCTAGTTGTACTCTTCTACTTGTTGTGTTTCATTTTCTTCTAGTTGTCTTTCATCTTCTACAAGTTGTATTTCCTCTTCTACTAGTTGTGTTTCCACTTTACCTAGTTGTGTTTCATTTTCTTCTAGTTATCTTTCATCTTAAACTGTTTGTTTTTCTCTTCAACTAGTTGATTTTAATATTCTTCTAGTTTTCTTTCGTATTCATCTAGTGGTCTCTCATCTTCTTCTAGTTGTCTTTCACCTTCTACTAATTGTCATTCATATTCTACAAGTTGTTGAAAGACAATCTTGTACAAGTTGTCTTTCATGTTCTTCTAGTTGTTTTTCGTCTTCTTTTAGTTGTCTTTCGCCTTATACTTCTTGTTTTTCAACTTGTGCGTGTTATTTTTCATTTTTTTCTAGTTGTCTTTCATATTGTGCTAGTTGTTTTTCATGTTATTTAAGTTGTCTTTAATCTTGTATTGGTTATTCTTCTTCTTCTTCTTCTTCTTCTAGTTGTGTTTCTTATTGTATTGGTTGTCTTTCATCTTTCTTTCTTTTAGTTGTCCTTCATCTTATACTGATTGTGTTTCATCATCTGCTAGTTATCTTTTATCTTGTACTGGTTGTTTTCCTCTTCTACTAGTCGTTTTTAATCTTTTCTAGTTGTCTTTCGTATTTTTCTAGTTGTCTTTCATCATCTTCTAGTCATCTTTCACCTTCTATAGGTTGTCTTTCATATTCTACTGGTTGTTTTTTCTTTTCTACTGATTATCTTTCATCATCTTCTAGTTGTCTTTCATCTTGTACTAGTTGTGTTTAATTTTCTTCTAGTTGTCTTTCATCTTGTACAAGTTGTCTTTCGCCTTGTACAAGTTGTCTTTCATTTTCTTCTAATTGTCTTTCATGTTCTTCTACTAGTTATTCATTTCTTCTGGTTGTCTTTCATTATTTTCTAGTTGTCTTTCATATTCTTCTAGTTGTATTTCCTCTTCTACTAGTTGTTTTTCATTTCTTCTAGTTGTCTTTCATCTTGTATTGGTTGTCTTTCATATTTATCAAATTGTTTTTCATCTTGTACTGGTTGTCTTACATATTCTTCTATTTGTCTTCATCTTGTACTGGTTGTCTTTCATGTTCTTCTAGTTGTATTTCCTCTTCTACTAGTTTTTCATTTCTTCTAGTTGTCTTTCATTCTTTTCTAGTGGTCTTTCATTTTCTTCTAGTTGTATTTTTCCTCTTCTACTAGTTATTTTTCACTTCTTCTAGTTGTTTTTCATCTTGTACTGGTTGTCTTTCATAGTTATTGTTCACTTTCTTCTAGTTGTCTTTCATCTTCTTCTAGTTGTCATTCATCTTTTTTTTGTTGTATTTCCACTTCTAGTTGTTTTTCATGTTCTTCTCGTTGTTTTTCGTGTTCTTCTAGTTGTTTTTCATATTGTACAGGTTGTATTTCATGTTCTACGTACTAGTTGTCTTTCATGTTTTTTTCCCTGGTTGTCTTGATGTTCTTCTAGTTGTCTTTTTAATTCATCTAGTTGTCTTTCATCTCTTTCTATTGTCTTTCCTATTCTACTAGTTGTCTTTGACCTTCAACTAGTTGTCTTTTGAATTCTTCTAGTTGTCTTTCAGCTTGTACAAACTGCCTTTCTTGTTCTAATGGTTGTCTTGCACCTCCTACAAGAAGTCTTTCATCTTCTACAAGTTGTCTTTCATCTTTTTCTAGTTGTATTTTCTCTTCTACTATTTGTGTTTCATTTTCTTCTAGTTGTCTTTCATCTTGTATTGGTTGTTTTTATCTTCTACTAGTTGATTTTAATCTTTTTCTAGTTTTCATTCGTGTTCTTCTAGTTGTCTTTGATATTGTACAAGTTGTCTTTCATGTTCTTCTAGTTGTCCTTCATCTTCTTTTAGCTGTCTTTCACCTTCTACTTCTTGTTTTTCATCTTGTGCGTGTTGTTTTTCATCTTCTTCTAGTTGTCTTTCATATTGTACTAGTTGTTTTTCTTGTTCTTCAAGTTGTCTTTCATCTTGTATTGGTTGTTTTTCTTCTTCTTCTAGTTGTCTTTTCATATTGTATTGGTTGTCTTTCATCTTCTTTTAGTTGTCCTTCATCTTATACTGGTTGTGTTTCATCTTCTTCTAGTTGTCTTTCATCTTGTACTGGTTGTTTCCCTCTTCTACTAGTCGTTTCTCACCTTTTCTAGTTGTCTTTCACCTTCTACTGGTTATCTTTCATAGTCTACTGGTTGTCTTTCCTTTTCTACTGATTATCTTTCATTTTGTTCTAGTTGTCTTCATCTTGTATTGGTTGTCTTTCTTCTTCTATTATTCTTGTTGTCTTTCGTCTTCTTTTAGTTGTCTTTCACCTTCTACTTCTTGCTTTTCATCTTGTGCGTGTTATTTTTCATCTTCTTCTAGTTGTCTTTCATATTGTACTAGTTGTTTTTCATGTTTTTCAAGTTGTCTTTCATCTTGTATTGGTTGTTTTTCATCTTCTTCTAGTTGTCTTTCATATTGTATTGATTGTCTTTCATCTTCTTTTAGTTGTCCTTCATCTTATACTAGTTGTGTTTCATCTTCTTGTAGTTGTCTTTCATCTTGTACTGGTTGTTTTCCTCTTCTATTAGTCATTTTTCATCTTTTATAGTTGTCTTTTATGTTCTTCTAGTTGTCTTTCGTGTTCTTCTATTTGTCTTTCATGTTTTTCTAGTTGTCTTTCATCATCTTCTAGTTGTCTTTCACCTTCTACTAGTTGTCTTTCATATTCTACTGGTTGTCTTTCCTTTTCTACTGATTATCTTTCATTTTCTTCTAGTTGTCTTCCATCTTGTACATGTTGTCTTTCGTTTTCTTCTAGTTGTATTTCCTCTTCTACTAGTTTTTCATTTCTTCTAGTTGTCTTTCATTTTTTTCTAGTTGTCTTTCATCTTCTTCTGGTTGTATTTTCTCTTCTACTAGTTGTTTTTCATTTCTTCTAGTTGTCTTTCATCTTCTTCTAGTTGTATTTCCTCTTCTACTAGTTGTTTTTCATTTCTTCTAGTTGTCTTTCATCTTGTACTGGTTGTTTTAATGTTCTTCTAGTTGTTTTTCATCTTGTACTGGTTGTCTTTTATGTTCTTCTATTTGTCTTCATCTTGTACCGGTTGTTTTTAATTTTCTTCTAGTTGTCTTTCATCTTCTATTAGTTGTTTTACCAATTGTACTGGTTGTCTTTCATCTTCTTTTAGTTGTCTTTCCTCTTATACTGGTTGTGTTTCATTTTCTTCTAGTTGTCTTTCATCTTCTACTAGTTGTTTTTCTCTTCTACTAGTTGCTTTTCATCTTCTTCTAATTGTCTTTCGTGTTTTCAAGTTGTCTTTCATCTTTTTCTAGTTGTATTTCACATTTTACTAGTTATCTTTCACATTTTATTAGTTGTCTTTCTTTTTCTACTGATTGTTTTTCATATTCTTGTACTTGTATTTCCTCTAGTACTGGTTGTGGTTCATATTCTTCTAGTTGCCTTTTACCTTGTACTGGTTGTTTTCCTCTTCTTCTAGTTGTTTTTCATCTTCTTATAGTTGTCTTTCATGTTTTTCTAGTTGTCTTTCGCATTTTACTGGTTATTTTTCGTCTTCTACTTGTATTGTTTCTTTTTCTACTGGTTGTCTTTCATCATTATTCTAGCTGTCTTTCATCTTTTACTAGTTGTCTTTAATATTCTTCTATTTGTCTTTCATTTTGTGTTGGTTTTCCTTCATTTTGTTTTAGTTGTCTTTCATCTTGTATTGATTGTCTTTCATTTTATTCTTGCTGTCTTGATCTTGTACTAGTTGTCTCTGATCTTATTTTAGTTGTCTTTCAACTTCTTCTAGTTATCTTTCCTCTTCTGCAGTTTGTTCGCTGTCTTTCATCTTCTTGTTGTTTTTCATCTTCTACTAGTTGTCTTTAATCAACAAGATGTCTTTCATCTTGTGCTGGTGTCTTTCATCTTCTTATAGTTGTCTTTCATCTTATATTGGTTGTCTTTCATCTTCTTCTAGTTGTTTTTCATCTTCTACAAGTTGTCTTTCATCTTCTTCTAGTTGTATTTTCTCTTCTACTAGTTGTGTTTAATTTTTCTTCTAGTTGTATTATGAAGATCATGTTTTAACAGTATAGATAAATTATTTGATCTTTAGAAATAAAGATATGAATTTACAGTATGGGTAATTGATATCTTTTGTACTGCAATGAAGTTCGCATTTGTAATGAAGCTTGATCTGTCACGGTTTTTATGAAGGTCACATTGTTCAAATTAGTGGGATTGCAAAAGGACACATTTTCAACTCACCAAGACATCACCTTTCTAAAGCATTTTAGAAACATTAATTTGAAATAATTCACGGGACTATAACTATACATTTATCATAAAAAAACCTTCCTCCTCTACTTAGGAAAAGATGAAAGAATGGTAGCCTAAACCTTCATATGCATTTTATGATTTTAAAAAAAAAATTTCCATCTCCTTACGAAAAGGGGAAAACAACAAAACCCTAACCTTTCAATATATAACAAAAAAATGAAATAAACTCTCTAAATCACAAAAGAACTAGACTCTCCAAGGATGTCTCAAATTAATGGACTCTCTAAGGCGAAAGCTTAGCTTCAATCATCTTGGCAACAGATCTCATAGTGTTTTCTCCCACGCCAGTGGCCATAGCTATATCTGGAAAAAGAAAAGATAATTTCATTAGGAGAAGAAAATACAGAAATTTAAAACCAAAATATAAAAAAGTAAACACATAACCATAGTTTCACAAAAAATAAATAAATCATATAACCTCTAATGGGCTTCTTGTTGTCAGATCGTTGCGTTATCATGTAAATGACAGCAGCCACAATTGATGTGGGACAACTCCTGAAGTGAATTGAAAATAACAAAGTGATCCTTTCAATATTTTGAATGTAGCAAGCATGGATAATTACATATAAATAAATTACAACATATTTAAAAGAATAGAGTTATCATGTAAATTACAGCACCCGCAAATTAATTGTTATATATATAGGATAGCATCTAAAATTAAAGTAACAGACTAATTCCTTAAACAACTCAGCAAGTACGTAGTTCAAGCTACTGCACATGAAGTAAATGTTTTCAAATTAGTTAAACTCGTACCTTATATCAAGTTCCTCACACTTTTCTACAAGCTGTTGAACAGTCTTCACTGTGCTAGGATTTAAGCCCAGATTTGAACAGAAGCGTCTCTACAAATCCAACAGAATCCAATATTCAAATGCACGCAAAAGGGTATGTATAACTTAAGCTATGTCAACATAATTTATTTGGAATAGCTGCAATTCTGTTTAGTCAAGTATCTTTGGATTTGGATGAATTCACGAGTGAACCAATTTTGTAGAAGGTTGGAAATCAATCAAATGAAATTCATGAAATGCCAAGTCAACAGAATATTTTGAGGATCTCCCTGTTTGGAGGTATTATTGAGCGCAAAATCATTAGTGTTGGATAAATTATGTTTGAAGAAAATTGGAAGGAATTCAATCAAATTGGAACCAAAATGAACGAATGCATACGACAAAATCAGCAGCCTGAATAGTGGCCCTCGACTCTGTTTGTTTCCACATATGTTCTCCCAATTGCTTTTCTATTAATGATATTGCTTGGCCGAGATCCTTCTTTCTTACCCCGTGCGCAGCCGTTAACATTTCTATGTTCCAAAAAAAAATAAAAAAAGAATTGAAAATCGAAAAGACCAGACAGTTTTCCTATGAATACATGCTTGTCAGGTCCAGCTGGTACAATAACCCTCCTTGTTTGGTATATCTTATTACCTATATACAAGAACTTTTTGATAGTTTTGTATTTTCCTCAAATTTTAATTTTAATTTTTATGACCAGTGAAAATTTAAGTGTAAACATACCCTTCATTGTGCGGCCGGGGTATATTTTCTTCTTTACAAGCTATATAGAGGCATGCAGCAAGAGTTGCATCTTGATTTCTAATCTTCATCACCTTTTCTTCCAGCCTTTTGTATAATTCATTTGCTCGATCCTTAAATAGGAAAAAGAAATCAATAATATTATATACAGAAATAGCACAAAATGTACGCACTTTGCATTACATGTGAGGCATGGCCAATTTTAATTAATAGCAAAATGACAAAATCTTAGTACCTTGATAGTGTTTACCAGGCTCAATCTGCCAGAAAAAAGTAAAAATACAAAATTAGGAGAGAATAACAATAAATATATATCTTGTAAATAATTAGCTAAAAACTTTTGTAAATAACTTTTTAATCAAAGAAATGCCAGTTTCCACTGACCTTCAAAAAAAAAAAGTTAGTAGAGACTAACAAAAATACATAGCATATAGAAGAACAATTTTCTCAAGGTTTGTTAACTCATTTTTATATATGATAGAAAGCAGGCTGATCAATAAATTATGTTTAATAAACTCGAGATATTTTAACAGACAGTAAAAGTTTTACAAAGATGGTCCAATTGGTAAAATATCATGCACACCATTTTTTACTTAGTAAATACTAATTAATCAATATAGATAATGCATTATTAATTTCCTCAAAATGCTGCTGCTATTTTTTTCTATTACATTACCCATACAGAAAATAGTCACAATGTGAAAACCATTCATAGCTAAAGCAGAGACAGCGGAATTTTTTTAATTTCCCCATATTAACTCCCATAATCTTAATTCCTAAGTTAGCCGTCGCACAAATCTCACACAGAACGAAGCATACCTATCTACAATTCCTAAGGTCTATTCCACACAACTTCTAGTAAATCTCCTAAAACCAAGAAACAAATTTAAACAAAAAAGGAAAGAGAAGTTAAACTTGAATGGCAAGATTTCTTTAATTACCTATCTGCCATAATACTAATTTTTCCAAAAGCTTGAATTAACTTGCCATCACTAGACACCCGATTCTGCAAACTACCGAGCTTGGAGTAACGTTGATCGGAGCGGACCCCACTAGGATTGGCGATGACTGTGGACAGGCCGCCATCAGACAGGAGCGGGTTGATGGGTCCGCCGACACGAACGGGGTCGTTGTCATTGGATTCATTGGCGAAGGTGCGCCACTCGGAGGTCTCATCGATGGAGCGAGCCTCTAAGACGAGGCCGCACTCGGTGCAGATGGTGTCTCCGGCCGAGTGGTCGAACACCACCACTGTCTCGCACTTGCAATCGGGGCAGTATTCATTTGAGTCAGGGTAAGACATTTTCTCTGCGATATGTGCTTGTTAGTACGAGATAATTGACTGCGGAAGGGAAGAGAGATTGGAGCGTTTTCTTGGAGGGAGGGTGTTGAGGAGAGCAAATGAATGAGAAATCGAAAACTTAAAAGGGTTTTTATAAGGTGGTCCAACCGACCTTGCCTTTTGTTTCCTTTTTTGCTTTTCTATTTTTGTAATTTTAATTTTCAGAACAATAGTTAAACTTCTATTCTTGTGTTTGTCTCTGGCGCCTAGCCATTTGCGCTATTGTTGTTAATATACTATTTTTAATAACATTTTATTAACAATTCCATCTTGGGTCAAGAAAAATTTACTAAATTCTCATTTTTAACAGTGATATATATTATTAGTAAGTCGTTAAAAGTTTTGTAGTTCCTTTTGGAATTTTTCTATTTTAAAGACTGCTTGCTCGAGTTATGCAAAAACAGCATATATAGAACTGGAGCCTCGTTTGATCACATGTGTAGTTGTATTATTATAAAAATTTACTATTAACACTATTATTGTTTAAACATTTCAGTGCAGCAATAATTATTTCTTCTCATGACTTTTTAGGTTGACCAAGCTAAAAGTTTCGCCATTTCTTTTTCCTAAAGTTGATGCATATATGGTTCAACGTGTTTACATAAATGTAATTAACATTTATTAATATATGATTGATACCTACATTATACAAAACTTATGTTATTGATGCAAATTAGATTGTAAGTTAATTTAAACAAATCAAAATTAATATGTTACAACTGAAGGACTAATACTTTTTATAGACAGATTTATGGCTTATGATTACCAAATTTCTCAAAAATGACTTGTGATATCCACAAATAAAGCATCTGTACGCTCTGCTTACAATATGCTGGCTATTGAGGGAGTATGGAAATGTTAAAGAGCAAGTGGGTATAATAATGAGAGTTAAGTGGCTTTAATAATAAAATACAGTTTGATCAATTGCTAGTTGTAAGTAATTTTCTGTGTTTTTTGACTAATTTGCAAAACATAAAAACATTGAATTTTACAGTTTCTCTGTTTGAGATGTATGCAGGTTTAGTTGTACGTTACGTCCGAAGGTGAAATTAGGCCAACGATACAGATCATGAGAAGTTGGCGCTTGCGTTAAAAGGTCAAACAAGTTAACGATACATAGCATGACAAGTCAGCATAACAAGTCGCGTCCGAAGATCAAAGCAAGTCAACATACATATCATGACAAGTCGGAACGTGACAAGCTGCACAAGATAATCTGTTGCATGATCTCCTCGAGCCACAAGAAATGATTTGATGAATATAATCTGATTAAGATTCACACGAGCATGATTTGGAAAATATTAAGAAATTCAACTCAATCCCATCTAATTCCCATGAATTGGGGAGCATCTGAATAGGGCCTAAACATGTAATTGATGGACACGATCACAAACGTTATATTTTAAATTCCAAAAATGATAAGTAAATGTAACATCCTAGTATTCGAGCAATAGAAAATATACCTAACTAGAAAGAAAATGCGTCTAATAATAATATGAAAATTTTAAAGTATTTATAAACCTTTATACTTTGTAATTAGTTATTAATACACCGTAAAGATAAAAAACAAAATAAGATAATTAAAGGTTATTTGTAGCATCTTGTTAATTATAAACCTTATTAGTATTTTTAAAATGTTAAGTTTCATTTGTAAAATATATAGTAATACAAAAATATGCATGAAGGGACACTTGTCATCCACCTGTCCTAATTCACCTAATTCCACTAACTTTCTCTCATTAATTCTTTAAATGTTAAGTATTTTTTTAAATGTTAATTTTCATTTGTAAAATATATAGTAATACAAAAATATGCATGAAGGGACACTTGTCATCCACCTAACCTTATTCAGCTAATTCCACTTGTGGACCTCCACAATTCACCATCCCACTTGTTCCTCTCTAAATACTATGTATTTTCTTTTTGATTCAAGAAGTAATAATTAGAGAAAGTGGGGTTAAAATGTAAACATTCCAACATTAATAGAACCAACATTTTCTTTCCCCTTCTTTCCTATTCAGTACACAAACCACAAACCATAACCTCTTGAAATTATCGGGAATGGAAAGGGGACAAAACCGAGGCATATTAAGAGAGGAAAAAGAGAGAAGATAGAGAAGAGAAGAAGATGGTGGTGCCTTGTTGCTTGGTTGGTTGTTGTGCCTGGACCCGAATAGCTTTCCCCGATAGCCAAGCAATTACGAAGAGACGAAGGAGACGAAGATGCTCGCAGCATCTGTCGTTCACTCGAGGTTGATTGACTCTCTCTCATAACCATTTAGAACAATTTTCAGTATTTAACAATCTCCCTTGTACTTTAATTTTCTATCTGACTTCAATCATGAATAATCAAATAGAAATTATGGTATTGATCTGTTCATGCACTAGCTCAATTAAATTCTAGTTTAACTCTCTTAATTTTGTCGTCTTTCACAGTTAGGTGATTGTATACACTATTTCCTGGTTTAAGCCATGTTAAGAACACTCTCTGTACCTCTTGTGCTTAGGTGCCGATTGATTACGATGCATTCTTATGTATTGTAAACCACTAGAAATAACAAGGACCTATTTTAATAATTTTGTAAGTTTTGAGGGCCATGGTTAATGAAATTAATAGAGGACAATATTAAACTATTGGTTCAGTTTTGATAATTCGACATAGGTGTGAACCTTGCACAATTGGATCAAGTAGAATCGTATAATGCATCCACAACGCAGCAACACGCTGATCACAACGTATCATCATTGCTAAGGTGTGGGTTTTGAGTTATTCTCAGTGTGGAATTTTGAGGAATTATGAGGAAATATGATGAACAAGTTTTATTGCATACTTTTTTGATCTTTACAAAGGGAACTGTACATGCTTTTATAGCAAAACTATTCTAACGGGTGCCTATGATCTATTCTAACGGGTGCCTACTGTTTAGTCTAAAAGTGGTAAAAGTAGAGTAACTTTTTTCTGAAAACTAGTTGCTCCTTTTTTCCTAAAATAGCCTATGATGAAATAACCGTTAATGGTCTGAGGCTATTATTATTTTTATTCTATCTTGTTTTCTCAACACTCCCCCTCAAGTTGGGTTCGAACAAATTGATTGAACCCAACTTGCCAAGTATGTTCATATGATTAGTCTTGTCGAGCGCCTTTGTAAAAATATCTGCCAATTGTTCTTTGCTTCTGACGAATGGGGTTTCTATTTCTCCTGACTGCACTTTTTCTCTGACAAAGTGACAGTCAACTTCAATGTGCTTTGTCCTCTCATGGAAGACTGGATTTGACGCAATGTGTCGCGCGGCTTGATTGTCGCAGAACATTTTCATGGCTCCTGTGGGCTCTATCTTCAAGTCGCTAAGTAGCTGTTTGATCCAGATAAGCTCACTTGCTGTGGATGCCATAGCTCTATATTCAGCTTCCGCACTTGACCTTGCAACGACGTTTTGTTTCTTGCTCTTCCAAGTAACCAAGTTGCCACCTACAAAAGTACAAAAACCTGTGGTTGATTTTCTGTCACAGCTCCCAGCCCAATCTGCATCAGAAAAACCAACCACATTGTTAGAACCATTTTTCTTCATCCAAATTCCTTGACCTGGAGTGCCTTTAAGATATCTTAATATCCTTTCAATGGCACTCAAGTGACTGGTACGTGGAGCATGCATAAATTGGCTTACATTACTTACTGCAAATGCAATATCAGGTCTGGTAACCGTGAGATAGATTAGTTTTCCTACCAATCTCTGATACTGCCCTATATCAGGTAGTGGTTCACCATCTTCCGGTCCAAGTTTAATGTTGGTTTCCATTGGAGTACCAGCTGGTTTTGCTCCTATCTTGCCAGTCTCTTTTAACAGGTCAAGGACATATTTTCTTTGAGATAGAAATAGGCCTTTGTTGGAGTGAGCTATTTCTATTCCAAGAAAATATGAAAGTTTTCCGAGATCCTTGATATCAAATTCCCTTTTTAAATATTGTTTGACCCTTTTAATTTCTTCATTATCATTTCCAGTAATGATAATATCATCTACATAAACCAAAACAATTGTGGTGGAATTTTGTGAATGTTTGACAAACATTGAACAATCTGCAGTGCTTTTGTTAAAATTATCTTTTAAAAGAGAGAGGCTTAGCTTAGCGTACCATGCTCTTGGAGACTGTTTGAGGCCATAAATTGCCTTCTTCAACTTACATACCAATGATGGATCTGGTGCATTCTTATGACCTGGAGGAAGAGTCATGTAGACTTCTTCTTCCAAAGTTCCTTGAAGGAATGCGTTTTTCACGTCCATTTGAAATAGATCCCATCCTAAGTTGGTAGCCGTTGATAGCAAAATTCGTACTGTGTTCATTTTTGCTACTGGTGCAAAAGTTTCTTGGTAGTCTATACCATAAGTCTGAGTGAAGCCTTTGGCCACTAATCTAGCTTTGTATCTTTCAACCGTACCATCGCTATTATGTTTTATTTTGTATACCCATTTACATCCTACGGGTTTTTTATGTCTTGGTAAGTCTACAATGTCCCATGTGTCATTTTTTTCTAAGGCTTGAAGTTCCTCTTTCATGGCCTTAACCCAAACTGGATTCTTGTTGGCTTCATCAAAGTTGGTTGGTTCAGTTTGATCAGTTATGCTGCTCAAATAGGCTCGATACTCGGGAGAGACCTTTTCGTAAGAAATAAAATTGTGAATTGGATACATCACCTGATGGGATACATAATCCCTTAGCTTGACAGGAGGTCGCGTTTGTCGTATAGATCTTCTCAAGGCAGTTTCTTCTTGAGTTGATTCTTCACTTGACTCATTTTCCTCATTTTCTCCCCCTGAAGAAATTGCACTTGACTCACCTGGCAATTCTTCCTCCTCACGCTCAACCTGTTCTTGATTTGTTTCCTCAGGAAAAACAAAATTATTTGGAAGTAACATAATTGGTTGTCCTTGTGCATTTAATTGATTGTCTTTTTGGTCATTTGTTTGGTAGTACGGTTCATCCTCAATAAATGACACATTTCTTGAGATATAAAGTTTATGATTTTTTGGATCATAACATTTATATCCCTTTTTTCCAGAGGAATATCCTAAGAACATGGTTTTCACCGAATTCTTATCTAGTTTATCTTGTCTTTTTATATGTACAAAACATGTACATCCAAAAACTCGAATATGATCAAGGTCTATTTTTCTACCTTTGAGAATTTCTAAGGGACTCATGTTTTTTAATCTTGCACTTGGCAACCTATTTATGAGATAAGTTGCCGTTAACACCGCATCTGACCAGTATATTTTGGGGACATTACTTTGAAAAAGAAGTGATCTAGTGACTTCAAGGAGATGACGATTTTTTCTTTCTGAAACTCCGTTTTGTTCTGGGGTATTTATACATGTTGTTTGATGTAAAATTCCTTTTTGTTTGAAAAATTCTAAAAAGGTTTTATTGACATATTCTGTGCCATTGTCTGATCTAAAAATCTTGATTTTGGAATTATATTGGTTTTCCACAAAGTTAAAAAATTCTTGAAAACAAGTGAACACCTCATTTTTTGCTTTTAAAAGATAAAGCCAGGTAGTACGAGAATAATCATCAATAAAGGTTACAAAATATTTAAAATTGTTATAAGAATCAATAGGGGCTGGACCCCAAACATCAGAATGAATTAAATCAAAACATTTGTTTGACACACTGGTAGATAATGGAAATGGTAACCTAGTTTGTTTTGAAAACCTACAAATATCACATGTGCTTGAGTCTAAATTAGAACAAAAAAGTTTGTTTAAAACTTGGTCGGATGGGTGTCCAAATCTCCAGTGTAGTAATTTGTCACGATTTATTGAATTTGATGACACAAAACACCTATTGGTAGAATCTTCAAGATAATATAGACCATTTTTAACAAAACCCTCACCAATCTTCTTCCCTGATACTCGGTCCTGAAAAGTGACTTTGTTTGGTGAGAATATAACATTACAATTTAAATCTTGAATTATTTTGCTAACCGACAATAAATTTGAATTAAAGTCTGGTAGGTACAAAACATTTGGTACATTTTTTGCAAAAAAATTTGTAGTACCGCAACCGCTAATTTGGGCTTTATTTCCATTTGCAACAATTACATGTTGAGAATCTTCAAATTTTTTGAAATTTTGTAATTTAGATTGATCCCATGTCATGTGATCGGTTGCTCCCGAGTCAATGATCCATTTACTCATATTTTTACAAAAATTAGAGATCTTGGGATTATTAATTTGTGAAGATAGAAAGTCAGATTTATATTGTACAAAACCTGATTTTTGCTGCTGTAGCAACCCATTTAATTGACTCAGTAGCTGTGCGAGTTGTGTGTTTGTCGCCACAGAGGAACCTGAGAAATCCCCTAGCTTAGTCGGTTTGGCTGGTTCGGATCCAGCCCGCTGCTCCTCTTCTCTTGGGTCCGACCCCTTGCTTACACCCCCAAATCTCCTCTCTCTCTCGCGATTTCGTGCGCCGCCCCTCTCGCCTCTGTCCCGATTAGGTCGCAGATGGGGGTGAAGGTGCCAGCAGGCATCGCGGTCGTGACCCTGCTTCTTGCAGTGGTCACACCTTTCGCCGTTGCTGGGTGCTCCTCTCCCTCTCGCCCCTTCTCGGAAGTAGGTTGGGTTAGGGTTTCGAACGGTGCAGGCGCTGGTTTCAGCCGAGTCTGGCTCGCCCTGAGCATTCATTGTAGCCCGTCGGGTTTCTTCTCTTTCTATGGTAGCCATGACCGAATCAATTGATGGCAGTTCGGAGGAGTAGAGGATCTGGGATCTGATGGCTTCAAAGCTTGGGTCGAGACCACCGAGATAAGTATATACCAACTCTTGCTGTGCCCTTTTTTGGATTTCTTCGGGGTCTGTTGTAGGTGGGAGGTATAGTTGGAGTTCCTCCCATCTCGTCAGTACCTCGGTTCCATATTGTGAGCTATTTTTGCCCTTTTGCTTGATTTGTGACAGTTCCTGTTTCAAATTGAAAATATGAGCGAAATTTTGTTGTTGGCCGTATAGTGTTTTTACCTTGTCCCATACGGCTTTGGATGAGTTTAGAAGCATGCATAGGCATGCAATTTGGGGCTCCATGGTGTTGAGGAGCATCGACATGACCAAATGGTCTGAGGTTTGCCATTCTGCTATTTTTCCTTTTTCTTCAGCAGTTGGATCGTTTTCTGTGGTTGGTTTTGGTTTTTCTATGGTTCCATCGATATATCCTAACTTTCCTCTGCCACTGAGGCCTATTAGGATCGATCTGGACCAGGGAATGTAATCTTTATTGCCACTGAGGGTTATGGTGGTGATTTTGGAGTTATCAGATGGTATAGACATGATTTCTGGTTTTTTGCTGATATGTGTCGAGGAAGGATTTCTTTGGCTCTATGGCTCTTGCCCTTCTCTTTTCCTGACACAGCTTGAGTATTTTTCTGGCCCTTTTACTGCTCTGATACCATGTGGAATTTTGAGGAATTATGAGGAAATATGATGAACAAGTTTTATTGCATACTTTTCTGATCTTTACAAAGGGAACTGTACATGCTTTTATAGCAAAACTATTCTAACGGGTGCCTATGATCTATTCTAACGGGTGCCTACTGTTTAGTCTAAAAGTGGTAAAAGTAGAGTAACTTTTTTCTGAAAACTAGTTGCTCCTTTTTTCCTAAAATAGCCTATGATGAAATAACCGTTAATGGTCTGAGGCTATTATTATTTTTATTCTATCTTGTTTTCTCAACACTCAGCTTCCTCCAACTTATTTTATTGTTGTTGTTGCTTGTTAATCTCATTGCTTGTTGTTGCTGGTTGCTTGTTTGCTTGATTGCTAATTAGTTGTAGTCTGAATTGCATAGTTTGAATGCATGATTAGTTATATGGAGCATGAATATAAAATCTATAACTGAATTGTGACATAACTTTAAGAGTTAGTTGGGAATATAAGATTGTAGTATGTGTTAATGTCATATTTTTAGATTAAAGCATAAATATGCATTATCATATCTTTTTGTAGAAAAATCTGAAAATTATAATATAAAATTTGGAATTTAGAGTTGAAACATGGGTTAGAGTTATTATATACATGATAGGTCACACGAGGCAAATTCATAATTTTGAAGATAGAACATAATGTTGGTTTAGCATGTGGTTTTGAAATATATTTTTAACCATTATTTGCTTGTTGATTATTTAGTAGTTTCGGTGTGGGTAGACAAAGTATTGGCTAGGACTTGAAATTGCATGGTATAAAAAGTAGATATATTTTATCAATTAACGGACATATTTTCTTATGAATATTGCTGAATTGAAATATATTAGCTTTATTGTATATTCAATTTTAAAAAGTCAAATGGGTATTAAATGAGATGCACTAGGATTTACGGAACTTTGAATACATGTTATGCGCTATTGTTTGTTGCAAGTTTGAAATGGCATGACTCGCATGAGGCAAGATTATGTTGTTCCCGAAAAAGTTGTGAAATTTAAGTGTGGTATGACTGAAGTGAATTGTTTGAATATGAGATTGTCGTAAATGAAATTTGTGAGAATTTAGTGAATTTTTAAAGTAACATCTTTGATAAGCTGTAGGCCAAAACGATAAGTATGGTGGGTAACCTTCAAGTATGTAGGCGCTTCCAACTGTAGTGCATGCTTGAACCTTAATTCTGAAATATGATGATTATGCAGGCGCCAATTATTTCGGGTAGCGCATGACCATAAGCATGTAGGCGCCAATTCCCGGTAGCGCATTCCTGAGTATTGAACCTGAACCTGTTGATCACATAGGCGCCAATTTCCGGACAGCGCATGGTCGGATCATGTAGGCACCAATTTGCGGATAGCGCATGATCAAGTCTTGTATGTGCTACTTGTAGGTAGCTTATGTTGAGTCTTAAACCTGAAACCAGACGATCATGTAGGCACTTCCACCTGTAGCGCATGATCAATGTCTAGTAGATGCTACTGCATGTTGTTGAAACACAAACTGTTGAAGGTCAAAGTTAGCTTAGACGTGTTTCAGCTATATTTAGATTTGTTGCAGCAGAAATATAAGTGGGTAGTTATTTAATGTTAGTGGGGCTATATTTAGCATTATTTATTTGTAACAGTAGCTAAAATAGAAGAGCTGCAAGTTAATTTAGGAAGTCAAAAGTTCTAAATTTAGGTAGTCAGTTTTGTGTATGTGAGGCTATATAATCAGCGTGTATTGTAGAGGATGAGAATAACAAGTTAATTAAAGCTTTTGCTGCAGAAACTCTCTCTGACTTCTCTTCTTCTTCTTTACAATCTGTCTTCTCTGTTAGGTTAGCCAATTTTTTTACTTGTTTACAACAATTGGTATCAGAGCCTTAAAGGGCGTAATCCAAAGAGTAGAAGTAAATCTCCCATCAACGAAGCATCGAAGCGATGTCTTCAGGCGCAAACATGGCGCAATTCCCGGCTCCTATGCTTACCGGTAACAACTACGGCATATGGAAAGCGAAGATGGAGACTCTACTACTCTCACAAGATTTGTGGGATATTGTTGAAGATGGGTATACCACATATACCGCCGAACACCAACAAACAGAAGAAGAAAAAAAGAAGTTGAAGGAAGACAAGATGAAAGATGCACGAGCGCTATTCCTTATTCAACAAGGGGTAGCAGAAAACATTTTCTCACGCATCATCAACGCAACCAAATCAAAGGATGCTTGGGTCATGTTGCAACAAGAGTTCAAAGGATCGGCTAAGGTGCAAGTTGTCAAATTACAAACCTTACGCAGACAATACCAAAACATGCAAATGAAGGACTCAGAGAAGGTAAAAGAGTATTTTTCACAAGTTATGGATTTAGTTAATCAGATGCGTTCGCTTGGTGATAAAGATATTACCGATCAAAAACTTGTGGAAAAAATGTTGATTAGCCTACCTGAGAGTTTTGACTCTATAGTTACTGCTATAGAGGAGTCAAAAGACCTGGCAACCCTACCCATACAACAGTTGATTAGTTCTCTTGAAGCACATGAAGAGAGAAAATTGCTAAGAAACTTGTCTAATGAAAATGCCTTCAAGGCAAGTCCAGATTTCAAATCTGAAAATTTTCGGAAAAAAGAAAGTCAGAAAAAACCTGAAATAGATGGTAATGCCGAATCTAGTAAGGCCAACCGGTGGTGTGAAATATGTAAGAAGGATTCCCACGATACCAAATATTGTTGGTCTACCAAACAGTGCAACAAATGCAAAAAGAAAGGCCACATAGCTCGGCTTTGCAGAACAGCCAATTCTCAACAAACCAACCAAACCACAAATCAAATACAGCCACCTCCTGCTCAAGTCAACTTCACAGAACAGAGGGAAAATTCAGAAACCATCTTCTATGCATATCACTCTGCAAGTGAAGAAAGAGGCGACATCTGGTATCTAGATAGCGGATGTACAAGTCATATGACCGGCAACCATCAGATCTTCCATGAGATCAACACCTCATTTGAAACAAATGTTCGAATGGGAA